>SKCR01025323.1:0-291930 GCA_019454045.1 Zanthoxylum bungeanum | reverse complement strand
CGATAGTAGCAGCATTTAAGAGTACTAGTTCTGTATCTTGCGTGATCATCATCTCCATATGATTGAAGTGATACTTCCATCTGACATCACACCCAACACACTACGATTCTCAGTATTATCCTTTGGTTTCCCTAGGATAACCTATAAATACGCACTTATTCGATTTGGGTTCTAGTTTGGTACCATCCAAATGTTTAACGTATGCCCAACATCCCCAAATCTTCAGGAATGAGAAATCTAGTTTCTTTCCTGTCTATATTTCATATGGAGTCTGTCCAACATGTTAGACAATTATGACTCATAGCGTCACTATTTGTAAAAGACATTGTGGTTTTTGTATAAATTAATTATGTAGCAATGGAAATTGTATTTTATCAATTTGTAATTTGATTACTTAAATATATAAATGATAAAAGTCCTTATGATTAGTTCCGGATTATAAGATATGAGACAGTATCAGTCCATAAAGGTTTAATCATTAAATATCCATAGTCGTAGTATTATCGAGGCTGGACTTCGATAATGCAAAATAGACTAGTATTGCACTTGTGCGTGTTATGGAAGTGTAACGGCATAGTTCTCATATATTTAAGTATTGGATACTTATGCAAGTGTGATAGGAGGTTATGTTTACTGATGGTACGGAAATAGCTTCGCTCTGGATAGACCCCGCGGAATCCCATTGGTAGTATGACTATGTGTCTATGGGAGTCCGCATCAGGGTAGGTGTATTTGGTTTTAACCTGAGACTTGCATCGCTAGTACTTGCGACAATCAATACGCTTTGGTTTTGGTCGTCCAGGACTTTAACAGGTTCTGCGTACGCCTCTTCTGGGTTTATTGAGAATCGTAGTGTACTGGTGTGATGTCAAGATGGAAGTATCACTTCAGTCATATGGAGATGATGATCACGCATGGATACAGAACTGATACTCTAAATTGGTTGCAACCATCGAGATAATATGACATTTTCATGATTATCTGATTAAAGAGACTAGTTGCTTGTAATCCGATATATGCTTCGTACGGGGCAGACACTATTCCAGCCTCAGGCCTTGCATGTGACATCTGATACTGGATCGCAATACGCAATACTATGTATACTACGCCTGACATAGATTAAATATTCCATTAAGAATATTTCTGGAGAATTGGGTAGGCACGGTGCTTTGCTAGAAGCCAACCATGTCTCGTAAATCGGTAAAAATATAGTACGAGGTACGAACGTGTTCGGATAGTCTGACGACCGAATTTACTGCCAACATATCCAGGGATCTCTTGGGTCGCTTCCCGAAGATTCACCGATGACGTATGATTCGAGCATAATTAATATGGGATTAATTACAGAGATATTTTATTTAGGATAAAATACTATTGGAAGAGAGAGAATGATTAATTTGGAATTAATCGATAAAATAATATATTCGATATATTAAACGAAATTAGATTTCGACGCGGAATTAAAATTGGATTTTAATTCGGGTAAAAGAATTAATTTAGAATTGATTCGCGAGCGACGTGAATAGTAATTTTGCTTGGCATAATTATTTAATTAAATTTGATTTAATTACGTCGCAACGGAAAATTCGTTAATTCTGAATTAGCGAACCCGAGCCCGGGATGTGTCGCGGGCCCACTCGGATTTTGAATCAAGTGGGGCCCACATGTCACATCACTTGTCACTTTAATTAGCTTTTTGGTGATAGGTTTTGGTGACAGAATTATGGTGACTTGTAAAACACATTTTGTGTGTAATGATTGAAAGACTTTTACCAAACATTTGGTATATTTTTCATTTGTTTTTGGAAATCAAATTCATTCACTCATTTTCACTCTCTCTCACGGTTTCAACCAAAAGAAAACACTCTCCTCTCTTTGCCTCTCATTGCCGAGAATTGCAAGGAAGATTAAGAAGTTTTGTTGCAAAATTTCTATGTTGCTAGCACATCAAGGAATCATCCAAGGTGATAGGGAAACCATCCCAAAAGCTTGGAATCAAAGCATAAAGCTTGGAGCTTGGATCTTCTTCCCAAAGTGAAGCTTGGCCGAATACTTGGAGGAAAATTTTTCAATTTGACGCATCCTAATCCGTTCATTGTAAGTATGATTCCGCCATACTTTAATATTTGTATTCACTTTATTTCATTGCTTATATGATCTTGGATTAAGTCTTAGAGACCAACAATGGTATCAGAGCCTTGAATAAGCATGAAAATTGAATTTAGGGTAAATTTAGGGTAAATTTTATTTGAGCATGATTTAAGCAAATTGTTTGTTTGAGCATGCTTGTATATGGATAACTTGGAGTTATATGTGATCAATTTGAAGAAAATTTAATTGGATTAACTTTTCCCTTATTTGGTATGATGGCCGAATGTATAACAAGCCCTAAAGTCATGGTATTTTTTGTTTTTTGATCATTGGATGAGTTTAAAGACTTGGGATAAATTGATTAATGATTTAATTGGATTGAAATCGAAATCGGTTTAAAAAAAACCCCAAAATGCCATGACTTAGATGAGCATGAAATGAGATGATTTTTGTTACAATAATGTTGGACATGTGTTGGACAAATTCAAGCATGATTAATTAATTAAATTGATATTTTGGAAATGTTAATTTAGATAATTAATTATTGTAATACACTTTAATTAGTTAAATTATGAAATTTGGAATTTTAAAATTTAATTAGTTGGGCTTAATTTAGAATTAGGCTTATAATGTTGTATTTAGGCCTAATGGGCTTGGTTGGGCCAATTTGGTTTAGGATAATTGGATTGGATCCAAATTGGGCCTAAATCATACCATTAAGTCTAAATATGACAAATGGGCCTTTTATGTTTAATTGGGTCTTATGGGCCGAAATTGGTTTCTTGGCAAATAGGGTGATTCCTTAATTGGGCTTTGGTATTTGGGTTTGACCAATTTTTTAACCAAAGTCCATGCCTTAAGAAATTAATTGAAAGCCCATTTGACTTTAATTAAACTACATTGGATGTTAATTGGGGTTTGAGGCCCATTTAGATTAGATTTGGAATCTAAGTCGGAAAGGCACATTAAAAAGTGTAGTTATTTAATTTGGAATTAAATATATATAATTAGTATTGAATACGAATTAAATTAGATTTAAATTGTAGTTCGATATAATTCAAGAATTCATACTTTGAGTATTTATTCTTAAATGAGTTGGACTCGTGCAAAATCAATTCGTTGTTTGAACATTGGATGATCACTTTATTCAAGATTAATTAATTGGATTAGATTGATTGAATAACATGCTTTGTGTGAATACATGGATGTGTTGAATGAATAATGTATATTAGATGGATATTAGAAGGGAAATGGCAATTTTGGAAATTGTTGTAAATTTAGAATTTATTAAATTGGACCTGCGTGTCCAGCCTTATCTCTCTTGATTCTTTGTAATTCTCTTCTCACCTAATTCCCCTCAATGTTAATGAGGTTTCTTTCATTGTATTATGTAATTGGGTAGAAGTAAGAATAGTGCTAGCCAGGGAGAGGAAAGATAGTGATTTATTCTAGGAACAATCTGTGAGATATCCATCTGTATATCATTATTAATTTATTTACCGCGCCTTATTATGCTTTTAGAATGCATGCTTAAGGGTGTATGATGAGACCTAACAAAGATAATAAATTGGTTTCCAATTTACGCGAAAAAACCCTTAACAAATATTAAGCGTTTTCCTTCCATTGAGTGATTCTTACTGAAGATCCAAGATTGGCACTGGTTTGTTGGCCAAAGTCAAGACCTTTGTCTATCGCGGATGTGTTTGAATCCTGAAGGCTTTGTTGCATATCGTGTGTCTTGTCCAAGTTGTGATTTGTTGGCCAAAGTCAAGATCACTTCTTATCCATCGACATCGATTACGAAGCTTTCCACAGTCAATGGAATCCGCTTAACTGGAATCATTAAGCTTGTTGTGCCAAAGCCAACGCTTAGTTGATTCAGAGGAAAAAGGTTAGGAAAATATATTGGATATATTGGCATGTATATTGTATATATGTTTCAGACTTTTGAGGTCCACCTACCGGATCTAGGAATTGGATGAGATCCAATTGATCTTAGGATCTACCTAATTAAATATCATACAGCTTGTTGGCCAAAGTCAAGGTTGTGTGTTATTTAACGGGATCCTAGCCCACTAGAAAACTAGGTTTCCCGAGTACTCAACAGAGGGTTAGAGGCTCGCCGAAAAATAGTGGGAGGCTAGTATTGAATTTGCAATTTCTTTCAAATACTTAGCTTTACGCGCTTTCAAATTATTTCGTCAATTATTTTATTAGTTGGACTAATATATTATTATTTTTCTTGTAACAGTTAGACTGTACCCATACATCGTTAATCGAATAGTTGGACTATTACGGTTAAGATGACAGGAAAGTTAAGCATTAGGGATATTATCATGGGAGACAACGTCTTTAATGGCACAAACTTTCAGGACTGGGATATGAATCTCATAATTGTTCTGGGATCCGAGAAGCTACTCTAAACTATAGAGTGACCTCTTGGGCCTAAGTCCCGACCTGATCAGTTGCTTGAGCTAGATGGAAGACTCATAGCGATGATAATGCGACTGCTCAATCGGTAATGCCTGCCGCTATGACTCCGCAATTTCGTCGTCAAAATAAGGGGTTGGATCTCTATGAGATGATGGCGAAGTTGCACGATCTTCACCGATCTAACCTTAGATCGCAAAGATATGAGTTGCAGAAGAAGCTCTTCCGCGCTCGAATGTCAGAGGGTACGTGTGTTGAACACCATGTGTCACAGATGATTGCTAACATTGAGCAACTTGGACAGATGGGCATAGTCTTCGAGGCTGAGACTTCAGTAGATTTGATCCTACAGTCTCTCCCCGACACTTGGATTGGGTTCATCATGAACTACAACATGTTGAACCAAGACCAGACTCTTGGAGAGTTGATGTCCACTCTGCGTGAAGCAGAAAAAGAGCTCCTTAAGGGCAAGAAGTGCGAGGCGCACTATGCTTCAACATCTCAGACTCCGAGGGCTTGGCCCAAGGCGACTGGAGGTGTCAAGAAGAAAAAGCATAAGAAGAAGGGCAAGGCAAAATCGTCAAAGGGTTTTGGGAAACCTAAGGACAAATCCCAAGATGTTTGTCTTCAGTGCGGGAAACGGGGTCACTGGAAGCGTGACTGCCGTGAGTACAAGGAACACATGAAGGAAATCAAAGTGGGCAAGGCACCGGCTTCAGGTATGTTTGTTATAGAAATAAACATGTCTACTACTAGTTTTAAAAATTGGATTTTTGATTCTGGTTGTGGAACTCATATATGTACTGATGTGCAGGATCTGCAGATTAGCAGGAGACTGGCCTCATGAGAGATTGACCTCCGCGTTGGAAATGGGACACAGGTCGCCGTTTTGGTCGTTGGCACTTTTTTTTTGGAACTGCCCTCGGGGCATGTACTTAAACTTACAGACTGTTATTATGTACCTAGTTTGACTAGGAATATTGACCGGTGCTTACACACACGTATAACGCAAGCGCACGTATCGTTCAAGTAGTATAAAAATATTGATCCCACGAGGACTTAATATCTAATCTATTAATTTTATGAGGTCAAATGATTACTAGTATCTAACAGGTTGTTTGATTGATTTGAAATGGTGACGATTCTAAATTTAAAAACAAGTAAATAAAATTTTTCGAAAGTAGGTTTTAATAAAATTCAATATTAAAAACTATCTAGGGTTGTGATTTCTTCCAATATCATTTTAAAGATGAAGTGGTTATCTTAAAGTTGGGTAATATATTGATTTATTAACCTGGAACACTAAATTATGTGTAAGCCTCTGTCGATGGTCAGACACAAATACCCAGTTTAACCCAATTGAACCATATGTCTATGTCAACCAAATTATCTGGATTAATTAAGTTTAAGTTCCCATTATGGCTACCCCCGCCCGACAGGTATATGTCTATCCTGTAAGGAAATCTATTAAAAGGTTATCTATCCTCAAGGAAGATCGTGGACTATTGAGTCTAAGGTCTTAAACTTAAAATCCCTATGTCTAGTTCATTTTAAGTTTCCCAGTTCAATTTTATTAATGACCAGTTAATGAAAAAGCATTAAGATTAAGACTCAATAAATAAATCTTTATATTACCCAAGCTATAATCTAACCCCTTATAAACCGGTGATATTGGATTTCATCACAACCCCAGATAACTGGCTTAGTTACGACACATATTTACGGGTAGTAAAAAAAACTTAAATAAAATAAAAGACATAAAGTAAAATACTGAAAATTAAATACTGAAAAGTAAATGCTGAAAGTAAATGCTGAAATTAAATACTGAAAATTAAATGCTGAAAGTAAATTACTGAAAGTAAATTACTGAAAGTAAATTGCTGAAAAGTAAATTGCTGAAAAGTAAATTGCTGAAAGTAAATTACTGAAAAGTAAAAACTGAAAATTAAAGAAAGAAAAGTATTGTGCGTAAAAGTAAATTGCTGAAACTAAAAACTTAAAAGTAAAGAAAAGAAAGTGCGAAAGCGGAAATTAATTATTGAAAGCTGTAAATAAACAAACAAGATACAATCTTCTTAGTATTCTTAAGGAATTCCTTAGAAGAAAGTATGAATTTTACAAATGAAATGACTTGGTATTTATAGGCAAAATTTTACCTCCATCAAATCGTCCACCAAATCAATTATTAATTGCTCCACTAATTACTCCACCAAATTCATTATTAATTGCTCCACTAATCTCTTATCATGTTTGGTGATGATTTGATAATTTTTATTATTTATTTATTAATTTATTTTTTGCTTTGAAAATGATTGAAAGTGACTTTAATAATTACACACAACACACTTCTGGATGGTTCATCAATTTCGGGCATGAAATCGTCATAATTAAAAATTATTTTGTCTTTCAAAGCTGTAGATCTTTGAGTCTTCTTTAATCTGGAACTTGAATCAGCTCAATCCGATATCGGAGTAAAACGTTATACCCAAAATACGACAGATGCGCAAAATTGGAATTTCCAAAACTGCACTTCGTCAAAAACGCCCTTTCAAGTTTCCAATCTCCAAAATTAAAATATCAAGTCCAATAATTTCCCTTATTTGACCCATATTTCGTGCTAAATGATTTCATTGAGATCCGATATTATTTTATCTGCAAATAAACTAAAACACATCAAAACGTTCATCAAACCCGAGAAACTAAACAAAATATTAAGTTAAAGGGGCGGTAAATATTGATATATTTTCCGCTCATCAAATATTATTTATGTATCTATGCTAGCCCAATGTGGGTATACTTTTATATTTCGGAACACTGGGTGTTTTATGTATAAAATGATATGGAAATTTGCACTGCTGATGTAAATAATGGTCTATATATTTTGAATATGAATCAATCTCAAACATATAATGTAACAAACAAAAGGCTTAAAGTAAGTAACAAAGATGAAACTTACATGTGGCATTGTCGTCTGGGACACATAAACAAGACACGTATATCCACACTTTCGAAGAGTGGGTACTTGGACGGATTTGATCCAAATTCATATGACGTCTGCGAATCTTGTTTATTAGGCAAGATGCCTAAATCATATTTTAGCGGTAAAGGTGCACGTGCCACCGAACTGTTAGCCCTTGTTCATAGTGACGTTTGTGGGCCCATGTCTAGCCAGGCTAGAGGTGGATATGAATACTTCGTAACCTTTACGGATGATGCATCGCGTTATGGTTATGTGTATCTTATGAGGCACAAGTCGGAAACTTTTGAGAAATTCAAAGAATTTCGACACGAAGTAGAAAAACATACTGGCAAAAGTATTAAGACATTACAGTCGGACCGTGGTGGCGAATACTTGAGCAATGAGTTTCTTGATTACTTGAAAGAATATGGTATTCTTTCACAGTAGACTCCTTCAGGAACACCGCAATTAAATGGTGTGTCTGAATGGAGAAACCGAACTTTGTTAGACATGGTAAGGTCTATAATGAGTCGCACAGAGCTACCTATTTCCTTATGGGGATATGCATTGAACAATGCAATACTTATTTTGAATAAGCTTCCGTCAAAGTCTGTTCAACAGACTCCGTATGAAATATGGACAGGAATGAAACCGGGTTTCTCATTCCTGAAGATTAGGGGTTGCTGGGCATACATCAAACGTTTGGAAGGTACCAAACTTGAACCCAAATCGGATAAATGCCTATTTGTAGGACATCCTAGGGAAACCAAAGGATATTATATCTATCACCCACAAGAGAACAAAGTATTTGTTGCTCTAAAGCGGTTTTCCTTGAGAAGGAATTCCTTAATGCAGTGATAAGTGGGAGGAAAGTAGAACTCGATGAAAATCGGAGTGATATTGTTCCTGGCGTAGAATCCTTAACGGAACATGAACAGTCCATCTGGGATGAGACTGCACCACAATCTTCGAATACACAATGACCGCGTACGTCAGAGGGAGTCAGAAAACAACCTGAGAGGTATGGGTTTCTGATCTCACCTCATGTGAATATTAATCTTATTGAGGAAGACGAGCCGGCTACGTATGAGGAAGCGATACAAGGTATCGACTCCGGTTTATGGCAAGATGCCATGAATTCCTAAATGGATTCCATGTACACCAACCAAGTTTGGACACTGGTTGATGCACCAGAAGGCGTAAAGCCTATTGGTTGCAAATGGGTCTTCAAAAGGAAGACCGACATGGATGGCAACATACAAACGTACAAAGCTAGGCTTGTAGCGAAAGGGTATCATCAACGACATGGTGTCGATTACGACGAAAATTTTTCACCAGTTGCCATGATTAAATCCATTTGGATAATGCTTGCTATTACTGCATATTTCGATTACAAGATATGGCAGATGGACGTCAAAACCGCTTTCCTTAACTGAAACCTTTTAGAGGATGTTTATATGCAACAACTTGACGGTTTTTTCGTACCAAGACTTGCAAACAAGGTTTGTAAGTTAAATCGATCAATTTATGGATTGAAGCAAGCATCGCGTTCTTGGAACCAACGTTTTGATGAGATCATAAAAGAATATGATTTCGTTCAAAACGAGGATGATCCTTGTGTATATAAGAAGGTTATTGGGAGCACACTGACATTCATTGTCCTTTACGTTGATGATGTATTGCTTATTGGAAATGATATTACCATGTTAACATCGGTGAAAGCTTGGCTTTCATTAAAATTCTCCATGAAGGATCTGGGAGAAGCAGCCTTTATTCTAGGAATAAAGATCTACCGGGATAGATCTAGAAAGCTGCTTGGACTCTCCCAGAGCACGTACATTGACAAAGTGTTGAAGAGATTCAACATGGATCAGTCTAAGATGGGACTGTTGCCAGTGTCACATGGCGTCACTCTATCTAAGGACATGTGTCCTAAAACTCAAGATGAGAGAGACAACATGAGTCGGATACCGTTCGCCTCGACAGTCAGATCGATCATGTATGCCATGATATGTATGCGACCTGATGTCTCATATGCTTTGAGCATGTGTAGTCGCTATCAGGCCGATCCAGGTGATGGTCACTGGATGGCAGTTAAGAATATCCTTAAGTATCTTAGACGAACTAAGGATGCTTTCTTAATCTATGGAGATGGAGAACTTGAGGTAACAGGGTATACCGATGCAAGTTTCCAAACTGATAAAGACGACTGTAAGTCGCAATCCGTGTACATATTTTGTTTGAATAACGGAGCAGTAAGCTGGAAATCTTCCAAGCAAGAGACTGTTGCCGATTCAACAACAGAAGTGGAGTACATTTCTGCAGCTGAAGCAGCAAAAGACGCAGTTTGGATCCGTAAATTCCTAATTGGATTAGGAGTAGTTTTGTTAGGAGCTAAGCCTGTTCCATTGTATTGTGACAATAACGGGGCTATAGTGCAGGCTAAGGAACCACGGTCTCATCAACGATCCAAGCATGTTCTTCGATGTTTCCATCAGATTCGTGAGATCATACTTCGTGGGGATGTGAAGATTGAGAAGGTCGCATCAGATGACAACATTGTAGATCCGCTGACGAAAGCTATTCCTCAGCAAACGTTTGAGCGACATGTACATAGTTCAGGTATTAGATACTTGAGTGACTAGTTATAGGCCAAATGGGAGATTGTTAGACGATTATGACCCATAGCGTCACTATTTGTAAAAGACATTGTGGTTTTTGTACAAATTAATTATGTAGCAATGGAAATTGCATTTTATCATTTTGTAATTTGATTACTTAAATATATAAATGACAAAAGTCCCTATGATTAGTTCCAGATTATAAGATATGAGACAGTATCATATCTTGTAATTCCGTTAATTCGGAATTAGCGAACCCGAGCCAGGGATGTGTCGCGGGCCCACTCGAATTTTGAATCAAGTGGGGCCCATATGTCACATCACTTGTCACTTTAATTAGCTTTTTGGTGATGGGTTTTGGTTAAAGAATTATGGTGACTTGTAAAACACATTTTGTATGTAATGATTGAAAGACTTTTACCAAACATTTGGTATATCTTTCATTTGTTTTTGGAAATCAAATTCATTCACTCATTTTCACTCTCTCTCACGGTTTCAACCAAAAGAAAACATTCTCCTCTCTTTGCCTCTCATTGCCGAGAATTGCAAGGAAGATTAAGAAGTTTTGTTGCAAAATTTCTAAGTTGCTAGCACATCAAGGAATCATCCAAGGTGATAGGGAAACCATCCCAAAAGCTTGGAATCAAAGCATAAAGCTTGGAGCTTGGATCTTCTTCCCAAAGTGAAGCTTGGCCGAATACTTGGAGAAAAATTTTTAATTTGACGCATCCTAATCCGTTCATTGTAAGTATGATTTCGCCATACTTTAATCTTTGTATTCACTTTATTTCATTGCTTATATGATTTTGGATTAAGTCTTAGAGACCAACACAATAGACTTTGACGGAACCTTATTCAAAATAAGTATTGCATTGTTCAATGCGTATCCCCAGAAGGAAATTGGTAGCTCAGTACGACTCATCATAGACCTTACTATGTCCAACAAAGTTTGGTTTCTCTGTTCGGACACACCGTTCGATTGAGGTGTTCCGGGAGGAGTCCACTGTGAAAGAATACCATATTTTTTCATGTAATCGAGAAACTCACTACTCAAGTATTCTCCACCACGGTCCGACCGTAATGTTTCAATACTTTTGCCGGTCTGTTTTTCTACTTCGTGTCGAAACTCTTTGAATTTCTCAAAAGTTTCCGACTTGTGTCTCATAAGATACACATAACCATAACGCGATGCATCATCCGTAAATGTTAAGAAGTATTCATACCCACCTCTAGCCTGGCTAGACATGGGCCTGCATACGTCATATTGAATGAGGGCTAGCAGCTCGGTGGCACTTACATTTTTACCACTAAAAGGTGTTTTAGGCATTTTGCCTAATAAACAAGATTCGCAGACATCATATGAATTAGGATCAAATCTGTCCAAGTATCCACTCTTCGAAAGTGTGGATATACGATTCTTGTAAATGTGTCCCAAACGACAATGCCACAAATAAGTTTCATCCGTGTTACTCAATTTGAGCCTTTTATTTGTCATGTTATATGTTTGAGATTCATTTATATTCAAAATATAAAGACCATTATTAACATCTTCTGTACATATCAAAATATCATCTTTATATACAAAACACCCAGTGTTCCGGAATACAAAGGTATACCCGCATCGAGTTAAACAAGATACAGAGATGATGTTTCTAGTCAAACTAGGTACAAAATAACAGTCACCTAATGTAATCACATGCCCCAATAGCAGATACAAAACATAGGTCCCAACAGCCAAAACAGCAACTCTTGTCCCATTTTCGACTCGTAGGTCGATCTCATCTGAAGCTAGTCTTTTACTAATCAGCAGATCATGCACATCAATACATATGTGAGTACCACATCCAAAATCAAAAATCCAATTTTTAAAACCAGTAGTGGACATGTTTATAACAAACATACTTGAAGCCGGAGCCTTACCCGTCTTCACTTCCTTCAACTCCGTCTTGTACTCACGGCAGTCACACTTCCAGTGACCCCGTTTGCCACAATAGAGGCAGACGTCTTGGGATATGTCTTTAGTCTTCCCAGAAGACTTTGATGATTTGGCCTTGCCCTTTTTCTTCCTTTTCTACAAACCCCTATAAGCCTTTGGCCAAGCCTTGGCCTTCTGGGATGTCGAAGTAAGGTGTGCCTTGCACTTCTTGCCCTTCAAAAGCTCTGGCTATGCTTTTTTTCAGTATCGCCATTAACTCTCCAAGAGTTTTCTCTTGGTTCATCATGTTATAGTTGAACCCACCTCAGCAGTCGGGCAGAGACTGTAAGATCAAATCTATGGAAGTCTCGGCCTCGAAGGTTATGCCCAGTTGACCTAACTGTTCGATGTCAGCAATCATCCACGACACATAGTGCTCGATAGATGTACCCTCTAACATACGTGAGCGAAAGAGTTTTTTTTGCAATTCGTACTTCTGAGATCTAAGATTAGATATGTGAAGGTCCTTTAATTGCAACATTATACTATAAGGATCCAATCCGTTATTCTGACAACGAAATTTAGGAGTCATTGCGGCAAGCATGACGGATTGAGCACTAAAGTTATCATCACGATGAGTCTTCCAAAGCTCATGCTCCTTTATTTGCTCAACTTCGGGCACATGCCCGAGAGGTTTCTCTATGACATAGAGTAACTTCTCGACTCCCAAGACTATCCTGAGATTCTCTCCCAATCTGGAAAATTGGAGCCGTTAAAGACATTATTGCCCATGATTATGTCCCTAACGCTAATCTTTCCAGCCATCTTGATTGCAATAGTCCAACTATCCAATCAACGATTTTGGGTAAACTCAAAATGTAATGGTTATTATAGTCCAACTATATAACCAACTACAAGTGGAGTAATGTCTTGTACAGTCTAACTGTTCAAAGAAAGCAATATAAAAATATTAGTCCAACTAATATATTTATAATAATGATAAATAAAATAAGAGAGCATGTATTAGCAAGTATTAAACGAAATTTCAAATTTAATACTAGCCTCCCACTATTTTTCGGCGAGCCTCTAACCCTCTGTTGAGTACTCGAGAAATGCAGTTTCCTAGTGGGCTAGGATCCCGTTAAATAACACACAACCTTGACTTTGGCCAAAAAGCTGTATGAAACTTAACTAGGTAGATCTCTAAGATCTCTAACATTTTCCTCTAAATCAATTAAGCTTTGGCTTTGGCTCAACAAGCTTAATGATTCCAGTTAAGCGTGACCCATTGACAGTGGGAAAGCTTCGTAATCCACGTCAATGTACAGAAGTGACCTTGACTTTGGCCAAGAAGTTACAACTGCCCAAGACATGCGATATATAACAAAGCTTTTGTGGTTCAAACACATCCACGATGGACAGTGATCTTGACTTTGGCCAACAAATCAAAGTCAATCTTGGATCTTGAGAGAGAACCAATCAATGGAAGGAAAACACTTAATATTAAAGTGAGGGTTTTTCGCATAAATTGGCAACCAATTTATTATCTTTGATTAGGTCTCATCATACACCCTTAAACATGCATTCTAAAAGCATAATAAGGAGCGATAAATTAATAATGATATACGGATGGATATATAATACAATTTGTTCCTAGAACAAATCACTCTCTTTTTCCTCTCTCCCGCTAGCACTTTACATTCTTCTACCCAATTACATAATACATAAAGAAACCTCATTTACATTGAGGGGAATTGGTGAGAAGAGAAATACAAAGAGATAAGGAGGTGAAAGGAATGACACGCAGGTCCAATTTAATAAATAAGTACCATACTTACAACAATTTCCAAAATTGCCCCCACCCAACTAATATCCATCCTATATATATTATTCAGACAAATACATCCAAGTATTCACACAAAGCATAATGTCAATCAATCTAATCCAATTAATTAATCTTCAATTAATGACCATCCAATGTTCATACAACGATTTGATTTCTGCAAGTCCAACTCGTTTAAGAATAAATACTCAAAGTAAGTATTCTTGAATTATATCAAACTATAATTTTAAATCCAATTCAAATTGTATCCAATACTAATTCGTGTTTAATTCCAAATTAAACAATTACACTTTTAATAGTGTCTTTTAGACTTGGATTCCAAATCCAATCCAATTGGGTCTCAAAGGCACAATTAGCATCCAATGCCAATTCAATTAAAGTCCAATGGGCTTTCAATTAATTCTTTAGGCATGGGCTTTGGCCATTATGGATCCAACCCAAGATGCCAAGGCCCAATTTGGAATCACCCTATGCCACAAAATCAATTTAGGTCCATTAGGCCCAATTAAATTTTTAAAGGCCCAAAAGTCAAATTTGGACTTTATGGAAATGGTTTTAGGCCCAATTGGATCCAATCCAATTGTCCAAAACCATACTTGGCCCAACCAAGACCACTAGCCCAAATACAACAAATTAAATTAATATATTATTCCAAATTACATATTGATCCATTTAAAGTGTAATTAATACAATTAATCAATTAATCTAATGTTTCCAAAATACTAATTAATCCAATTAATCATGCTCATTTTTCCAATTCATGTCCAACATAAATTTAAGAAAAATCAATTCAACAACATGCTTCATACTCACGACAATTACATGAAATAACACCCAATTTTGATTTCAATCCAATTAAATCAACAATCAATATTCATTTCATGCTTTTAACACATCCAATTGTCAAATTTCAAAAATTACCATGAACTTAATCTAGGGTACATGCATTCGGCCAAGGGATGGATTTGGGGAAAAATTAATCCAATCAATTTTTAACAATCCAATTGTACATAACTCCAAGTTATCATCATCCAACCATAACCAAACAACCAATTTCGAATTTTCATACTCCAAGCATAAAATCCCCAAAAAAAGTCCATAAACCCTATATTCAAATCATGCTTAGATATGGCTCTGATACCATTATTAGTGTCCTAGACATGCCAAGGATCTCTAAACAATGATTTGTGTATGAATAATCAAGTAAGTTGCGGAAAATACTTACAATGATCAGCTTCGAAATTTCAAAGCTTTCTTTGGATGATGGAAGCTCCAAGCTATAAATTGAATTCCAAACTCATGGGTGAGTTTCCCTATCACCTTAATATGAATCCTTAAGTGCTAGCTTGATGAATTTTTGCAACAAAAATTTAAGAACAATAAGGGAGAAATTCGGCCATGGTGAAGAGTGGAGAGGAAATAGAGAAAATGAATAGTAACTTCAAAAGTTGACTTGGTTCAAGTTTCCAAAAATTGTTTCAAAAGTTGTGTTTTGAGTTGACAAAAAGATCCCTTTTAAATGATGTCAACTACTCACATCAACTTGTCAAACAATTGATGTAAGTTGTGGGTCCCACCCAATTAAATTCCAAATCCAAGTTAGCTTACACAATACACTTTGGGCCCGGGTTCGTTTAATCCGATTAAGTGAATTTTTCGTCGCTAAATAATTAAATCCAATTTAATTAAATAATAATGTCTCGCAAAATTATTATGAAAGTCGCTTACGAATTAATTCCAAATTAATTCGTTCACTTGAATTAAAATCCAATTTTATTTCGTATTGAAATCCAATTTCAATTTAATATATCCGATATATTATTTTAGCCCAAATAAATAAATTAAATAGAAAAATCCAATTTAACTATTAAATTTATTTAACCGATTAATTCCAAATTAATCGCGTTCTCTCTTCTAGACGAATTTAATCTCAGATAAATTCTTACCGTAATTAATCACAGATTAATTTTTCTCTCTCATAATTAACCCTAGATTAATTATGTTCGAGTCAAATGTCATTTTTGAATCTTTGAGAAGAGACCCAAGAGATCCCTGGATATGTTGGCAGTAAATACGGTTGTCGGACTATCCGACACGTGCGTACCCCGTGCCACATTCTCACAATTTACAAGCCATGGTTGGCTTCTAGCAAAGCACCGCGCCTACCCAATTCTCTAGAAATATTCAACGAGGAATATATAATATGTATCAGGAGTAGTATATAATATATTGCGTAATATGATCCAGTATCGGATGTCACATGCTAGGCCTATGGCTGGAATTATGTCTGCCCCGTATGAAGCATATATCGGATCATCAGCAACTAGTCTCTGTAATCGGATAATCATGACCTAGTCATACTATCCCGATAGTAGCAGCATTTAAGAGTACTAGTTATGTATCTTGCGTGATCATCATCTCCATATGACTGAAGTGATACTTCCATCTGACATCACACCCAACACACTACGATTCTCAGTATACCCAGAAGAGGCGTACACAGAACCTGTTAAAGCTCCGGATGACCAAACCCAAAGTATACTGATTGTCGTAAGAATTAGCGATGTAAGTCTCAGGTTAAGACCACATACACCTACCCTGATTCGGATTCCCATAGACACATAGTCATAATACCAATGGGACTCCAAGTGGTCTATCTAGAGCGAAGCTGTTCCCGTTCCAATGGCTAACAGAACCTCCTATCACACTTGCATATGTATCCAACACTTAAATATATGAGAACTATACCGTTAAGCTTCCATAACGCGCATAAGTGTAATACTAGCCTATTCCATATTATCGATGTCCAGTCTCGATAATACTACGACTAGGGATATTTAATGATTAAACCTTTCGTGGATTAATATTGTCTCATATCTTATTAATCCGGTACTAATCATATGGACTTTTATCATTTATATATCCAAGTAATCCAATTACAAAATGATAAAAGAGCAATTTCCTTTGTCACATAGTTAATTTGTACAAAAACACCATGTCTTTTACAAATAATAATGCTATGGGTCATAATTGTCCAACAAGTCAGTCATATATATGTGTTGTTGAATGATGTGATCTTTGATGTGTCGGTTGTTGTGTGTGCTTCGTGGTTGGTTGCTTGATGTTTGTAAATATATTTAAGTGTATGTATGTGTATGATAGAACTACGACTATGGATATTTAATGATTAAACCTTTCGTGGATTACTACTGTCTCATATCTTATTAATCTGGTACTAATCATATGGACTTTTATCATTTATATATCCAAGTAATCCAATTACAAAATAATAAAAGAGCAATTTCCTTTTTCACATAGTTAATTTGTACAAAAACACCATGTCTTTTACAAATAGTGATGTTATGGGTCATAATTGTCCAACAAGCCAGTCGTATATATGTGTTGTTGAATGATGTGATCTTTGATGTGTCGGTTGTTGTGTGTGCTTCGTGGTTGGTTGCTTGATGTTTGTAAATATGGTTAAATGTATGTATGTGTATGATAGAACTAATGTTATGTATGGATCATGTATACTTATGTGAAATGAATGGATGATTTGAAACCGATGAGAATATCAGAAGTTATAAAGTGTGTTTGCCAAGTTGTAATAGTATGTACGTATATGTATAAGAATTATGATATTGTATTTGCATGTATATAAGAGAAGTATGTTTTGAATTGAAGGAAATGTGATTGTTTCATCGATTTGATGATATTTGAATTGAAGGAAGTTTGTTACATTTACTGATTTGATGATATTTCAAAGATATTTACTGTGATAAGTATTAATATATGACTTAACGTTTCAACGTTGAAATGATTTCGATGTTATATGACGTACTTTGTGATTTCGAATCCATGTTTCGTGTGCTTTGAATGTATAGCCATTATATTGACAATATGTAATTATGTAAATATGAAAATATGAAAATTCGATATGAGTAAAGTATAAAGGATAATAGAATGTTGATGATTCTAAGACTCGTAATAACTTGAAAATTCAGAAAAATTTCTAGTGTGATTGATTTGTATGCTTTGATTATAATTCTTGCATGATTACTTACTGAGTTTTTATAACTCACACCAAACTAGTTTACTAGTTTCGCAGGTTGGCTACCTAATGGGTCAACCATTTCAACTTTGGAAGGCATGCTCGAGGCGCGGATCACCCAAGCGACAGTCACCCTCGCGAGTGTCATGGAAAGGGGTTAGAGGCCTAAGTATTGTGATTGATGTTCTTTTGCTTTCGTGCTGAGAACATGGATTATATTTAATAAGTTAAAGTTTTGATTGTTTATGATGTTGTGGGCAGAGCCCTTGAGAGTTGATAGATGATATGGGCACGGAGCCCTTAGGTAATGTTTTTGATGTGTTGGTGTGGACCTGAGGTCCATTTTGATAAATGATGTTTATTTTAGGATCGCTTTGATGCTGGACTGAGATCCAGGTTGTCCAGTTTTAGGATACATCATGCCGAATTTCGTAAATTTATAGGCTTATGGAGATGGGTCAATCCTGTCTCCTGTCGGTAGCATCCTGCCTCTGGCGGGGTGTTACAGTTATTTTATTATTAATTAATAAAATTTACAATACATTATTCGGATAGCGCTTCAAGCATCAACTCTACAAAATATATCTAGCGATCTCCGTTGTTAGTCCGAAAATGTGAGATTTAAAATGTGCCTCGAGACAGCTTTGTTTCCGTCCCCCTACGGATAGTGTCCATTTTGGGTTAATATCAAGTTTGGATTCCCTGAGGATAAAAATTCTAGATGTATCTGGTGAACTAACCTACCCTACGACGGCACTTCAGTAGTTAAGTTCAAGGGTTCTGAAACAATGGGTTACACTCACAAAGGAATGACTAAATGTTAATTGAAATTCCTTGATCAAATCAAACAATGGTTGGTTAATATATGAATAAGAGTTATTCTTGCATATATTAATCAATTGAGATTGTCTTAATCTATCATGCAAATACTTGACCTACTATACGACGACACTTATTTGCAAGATGATAGATTTTCCTGGCATAGTAATTGTTTTTAGATTTCTAATCATTAGACATAGTACATGCATCATGTTTAATTTTATGCTTAAATATTTTAATGACTTTAATATGCGATGAATGGATATTAAAATACAAGCTTGTTTTATTTTCAACCATGGTTTCTCCAATCATTTCTATTCTCTCAAATGAAAAATTAACGGGATAAAACTATGCAAAATGAAAAGTAACATGAAAGCCATATTGGTCTGTGAAGACCTTAAGTTCGTCCAGAAAGAAAAATGTCTTCCATAGCCAGCTAAAAATTCTAGCCAAGCTATGTGTGGTGCCTACCAAAAATAGGTCGCGGCCAATAAGAAAGCCTACTGCTACTTGCTAGCAAGGATGTCCAAGGTTCTAGCTGTAAAGCATGAGCCAATGTCTACAATATCTTTGATGATGGAGTCATTGCAGGGCATGTTCGAGTAGCCTTTAGAGCGGTAATATCACGAGGCTATGGTCTTCGCGATGACCACAATGATAAATGAAGAGACATCAATCTGAGAGCACGACTTGAGGATGATGACCTATCTTAACATGGTTGAAACTTATGAAGCTCGTATTGATTAAAGTAGCCAAGTGACCATGATCATGGAAACTCATCAGAAGAGTTTCCTGAAAATTAAAAGCAACTATATTATAAACAAGTTGATTTTTACTTTGACTCAGCTACTTAATGAGCTAGCCCATTACGAGTCCATACTGGCGGATCCTCGTAAGCCCAATGGAGAGGAAAATGTTGTTGAATCTTCCATATCTATAAAGAAGAAAAAAATGCACTAGGAAGGCTAAGGCAAAGCCCATGAAGAAAAACAAGAGAAGCTCCAAAGGTATCAAGCCTAAAGGAAAGTGTTTCCATGGCAACAAGGATGGCCATTGGAAAAGGAATTTTCCTAAATACCTTGCTGAGCTGAAAGAGAAGAAGGCCACATGTAAATATGATTTACTTGACATTGAGTCCTTATTAGTGGAGGATGATAAATCCGCATGGATTGTTGATTCTAGAGCTACTAACCCTATTTTTTCTTCTTTGCAACTACTTGACTCATGGAGGGACCTTGCTGAAGGTGACTATACCATGAGGGTCAGGACAGGGGATTCCGTTTCAACTAGAGCAGTGGGAGTTTCAACTTAAAAAATTTAAATAACAGTTATTTACTTTTGAATAATGTACTAGTTATTCCTGGTTTTCGCAGGAATTTGATTTCTGTATCTAAACTTTTGGATGATGATTTTCTATTTCCTTTAAGATAAATTTAGTTATTACTGCTAGAAATGAATTAACTATATGCACAGGAAACTCATAAAATAACTTATATGTGTTAAGGCCGTTAACTCATAGTTCACTGCTCAACACTGAGATGTTTAAGGTTGAAAAACCAAACCTCTCCCAGATCGATCAAGCCAATTGGTATAGGAATGTGACACGTATAGGTCCTAAGAAATTCCTATTGGATTCAAAATGGTTCATTTCACCAGAAAGTACTCAAGAGATTTCATGTGACCACGAAGGTGTTTCCAACTGTACTTCATCACCATGGGGAAGGAGATTTAAAACAAAATAGCAAAGATTTATCACGATGATACATATCTATGGCATCTTAGACATGGACATATTAGCCTTGAACAGATAGATAGGTTGGTAAATAACGGAGTTTTAAACCAGTTAAAGCTTAGAACTTTACCAGTGTGCGAATATCTTCTAGAAAGAAATATGTAACGACCGGAGGTCCCTACTACTGTTGACTCCTTGACTGTAGTACTGTTACACCACATGATGAATGTTACGTGATATAATGTATATTCAAGTAATATATACATTTTCAGAATGACTTTATGGATAAACAGTAAATTCTTCGAGACTTCGATGCGGGATTCTACGATATTCCACTACGAGCAGCCCATAGTATTTGGGCCGTATATTTATGATACAAACACCGATTTTTATGTTGAATATTTTTATCTAAGAACGAGATCTACAACTTTTGTGTTGAATATTTTTCCAAATTTGGAACAGAAATAGGCCAAAAACATAAGTCACAATTCGGATGAATAGTGATTTCAGGTCTAATTGGAAGATTCTCAAACTTTCCACTCACTTCCACCCTTTTCTCCAATCTTCCAAATTTCATACAACCCCCACTATATAAAGAGTATACTATTCACAAATCATAAAATTTTTGAAACAAAAAGAAGAGGAAGAAACATGAATAGAAGAGAGAAGATGAAGCAAAAGAGAAGAAGGAAGAGAGAAGAGAAAGAAGAAAATGGAGAAGGATGGCAAAAATCATTCTCCAAGAGGTTAAAGGAAGAAAGAGCAAGTAGTAAAGATTTAAAGGGAGATGGAAATCAAGCAAGTAAGGTAAGAATTGGTCTTGACCCAAATTATTACATTTTAAGTATTGATGTTTTGGTAATTTTAATGTGTTGATGACTTGGCTGTGATATTGATTACATGGTTAATGAGTATGAGTATAGATGGTGTTAAGTAGGAACCAATAAAATTAGGAAATTGAGTTAATTAAGGGATTTTAGATTAAAAATTACTTTGATGGTGTTTTATGATGAGTAAGTATAGAATTGTTGTATAAGAGTTGGGATATGGAAGATGTGAAGTGAGTTGAGGCTTAAGGACATGAGGAAATGGGTTTCAGGCCTGAATTTTGGCCATGCGTCGTGATGCGATTCACCGTGCATCGCGATGCGTTCTGGGAAATTTGGAGGGATCTATTTCTGGTATGCACGTGTCGCGACGCGTAAGAAACTTGTGTCGCGACGTGCACAACAAAATTCAGGGTATGTTTTTGGTTGATTCGTGTCATGACGCGCAGTGCCCTACATCGTATTGTGTGATCAAAATTCTGCCCGAATAAATTTTAAGCCACCCCAGTTTTTCCCAAACGCGTTAGGGGCTACCCTATAATACCCGAAAGTGGTAGCGCTTATTAGAATAAGTAAATTTTAGCCTGATTCTGTAGTACGTTTCTTAACCCGTTTCTAATCCAATCTATCCAATGTAGATCATCGCAAGAACCAAAATTTCCTCAGCAAGTGAGTGATGACAGTCAGATTTTCAAACAGTGAGTGGACACTACTCTTTCTTTATTTGATTTTTATTTTGTTATTTTACAAACGCTTTAGGGCGTTAGATTACTTTTATCACTGTTACTTCATGGAGATTTATGTTTTAAGTTATGTTTGAGATAAAAGTGTTTTTCAGGCATGATTTTATGGTTTTTCGGGGCATGGGGGAAAAACCCACCCCAGTATGTAACTTGAGATATTTTGGAATTGACGGACATAGAACATGTGCACATGTAGAGGACTGGGGGGACGGCAATACGTAACGCCACCAGATCCTAGTTCAGGGCTAGGGGGACGGTGATATGTAACACCCCTAAATTCTAGTTTCAAGGTCAGGTAGTAGCATGGATCAGCATTACCGGCTCTAGTTCAGTGGCTTGGGGGACGGCAATACGTAACACCCGAATACCACCAGTTTCAGGAACATGAGTTGCATGCTTTGGGGGACGGCGATACGTAACGCCCCAAATTCATGGTTTTGCATTCCTGGCTCTAGTTAGGCGTATGGGGGAGGGCGATACGTGACGCCCTCATACGTCAAGTTTTCAGACACGGTTCAATTTTCAGATAACAGATTTTCAGAAAAAGAGTTTTTAGACATCAGATTTTCAGAAAACTATTTTCAGAGAACAGAATTTAGAAACAGAGTTCAGAAAGCAGTATTCAGAAACATAAGTTTTTATAAAAGAGATTTCAGACAAGTTTTCAGAAAGAGAGATTTCATATCAAGTTATTTCTGGAATTCGGGCTTTAGCAACAAATGTTTTTATAATAATATTTTGTATTTCATCCACTCACTTAGATCGGGAGGACGGATACCGATGCAGTCACTAGGGATGGAGTCCACCAGTATGAGTCAGAGATAGAGCGAGAGTCTAGTCAGATTCAAGTATGAGTCTTGTATTAGTTATTGATTGTGTGTAGTCATTGTAAAAACAATTGTTACTAAGTACAATAATTAATATTAAGTTTGTTTTCTGTGTTTTTGAGTTGGGCTACGGTCTCATACAAAATATAGTCAAATAGAGAAAAGTATTTTAGTATCTGTTTATTGTTAGATAGTTAGAGGCTTATGGGGTTAGTACGGCTATCCCCTACCGGTGACATCTCCCAGATCGGGGATGTTACAAAAGATGACCAAGAGACCTTTTACTTGAAAAGGTATAAGAGCCAGTCAACCATTTAAGCTAATACATTCGGATTTTTGTGAACCAATAAATGTAAAAGCCTGAGGTGGTTATGAATATTTTGTCACATTTATTGATGATTATTCGAGATATGGGTATGTTTACCTAATGCATCACAAGTCATATACCTTTGAAAAGTTCAAAGAGGATAGTACTGATATTAAGAACCAATTAGGTAAGACTAAACTCTAGGATCGAAATGTCAAGGATAATACCTTGATAGTGATTTCGAGGAATTCTTAGTTTTGCATGGGATAGTATTTTAGCTCACAGCACCTAAAACCCCAAAGCACAACGGTGTAGCAGGGATGAGATATCGAACCCTAATAGATATGATAAAATCTATGTTTAGTTACAGTTCACTGCCTAATTCATTCTGAGGATATACATTACAAACAGCAATGTATATCCTTAATGTAATTCCATCTAAGTCTGTTCCTAAGACTCCCTCATAGTTGTGGAGTGGTCGTAAAGCTAGTTTATGACATTTTCCACATATGGGGGTATCCAGCACATGTGCTGAAAATAAGACAACAAAATTGGAGCCACGTTTCCAGGTGGGCTATTTGTAGGCTATCCTAAGGAGACTATGGGCGAGTTCTTCTATAGTCTGGAATATAATAAAGTGTTGTATCAAAAACACTACATTTCTTGAGGAGGACTATATAAGGGAGTTCAAACCTCGAAGTAAAGTGTTACTCAAGGAGTTACTAGCTGATTCAGCCTGCACGCCATCGTCAACAAAATTTGATACAAGCAAAGTTTGTATGAGAACCTGATGTGAGTTGGAGATGTTGGGATATATGCCCTAGAGCTTAATTAATGTAAACGGAATTATTTGTTATGAAATAAAAGATGCATTGTTCATTTATCAAATATTTTGATTTAAATTACATATTGTAAATTTTCTTGTTTACCCTTGATTACTGATGTACCTTCAGACTTAGTGTATGGGTTTCATACACAAGAGGATTTAAGTCTGAAGTTAGTAATCTAAAATAGTCCATAGAGAGAAGACAAATAAGAACTTTGTTTTGGTTATCTATAGTTGCGATCCATTTTATAATTGTATTGGGACCTTGATCCGAGATCATCCATGTGGTGACATGAGAATAGGGACACCTTATATGATGTGATCATATAGGATTGGACCCAGATATAATGAATTTCTTACAATATCCGCTAAATAAATAATTCATTTCAATCTACTAGATGGTCATATATGTATTGATCTGAATCCTGAGAGTACTGCGAATTCCTACATGGCAGGCTATGTCCTTTGATTTACGAAGGTGAGGTCGGTGTAGCAATCCCGACCAATAGCTACATACTTTGGGTACATTATTTGGTGTATAGTTGGAGACGTTTTACATAAATATGGAGTTTAGTCTTCTTGCGAGAAGTAAAAGAGTATTTTCCTTAAGGTTATTCAATACTTGAACGATTATAGCTCCCAAGTCTTTCTATTACGAATAGAAAGATTAATATTCATAATGGTTATGAATAAATCCTTCATTATAGAATCAATGGTACTTAAGGTTAAAAATAATTAGGGGGTATAATGGATATTATGACCCGACTCTAATTATAAGATATTCGTGTAGGGCCAATCCGTATGTAATAAATATATCGATAGACACCGACGTAGTTCGGCTTATATTATTTATCTATAGAAACGAGAGTGCAACTTCAGATTTTTAGTGGAATAATATGAAGTTAATAATTCAGAATATTTAATTAAATGGTTTAATCATTATTTCGGGATTATTGGAGCTTGGAATAGTATGTCCATTTATTCCTCGTGCTAGCTCAATATACTGTAGCAAATTAAATATAATTGGATAGCCCAATTATATACTCACATATATATTATTATTAATGGAATTAAAATATATTTGTCATACATGTAACCTTATATTATATCTAATATAAAGTTTTATTTTGTAAATGATTATAAGATAATCATTTAAATATTAAAGATTTTGTAAATATTAAATTATGATATATAATTTAATATATTGATTTTGAATTAATGAGTTTAAAATTGATTGTTATAATTTCTTTTATAGTAACATGTTTAATATCATTATTATTTTCATTAAAAAAATTTTGATGTTACAAAAATAAAGAGGGTTGGCCGAAACTTGAAGGAAAAAAAGCTCAGGGTTTTGTTTATTTTTTACAAAGAAAATCCTAAGTATAAAGGGGGAAAAATAAGTTTTTCTTCTCATAACTTTTTCACTTTGAAAACCCTAGCCACCCTTGTTCATATTTTTCTCTCAAGTGTTGAAAGAAACAGTGGAAAAACAAATAGGAAAAAAATTACTTTTGACAATACAATTCTCTAAAATGTTTAGAGATTTAATCTTTTGTGAGTGAAGCCCGTACTTCTATTTGCTAGTTGCGAGATATAGCATTGAAAATATTTTGGAAATCAAACAAAAACATCTTCTCATTTCCTTCTTGTTCACTGCCGCTACTTATAACTTAATTCGGGTCTTGGTTTTATGTTGTATTTTATCCTATAAAATTTGGGAATACAAATGGATGTTTTTGTGGTTTTTGTGGGGCTATTTTGATGGAAACATTTGGACCGCAATCTATACTCTTATACATAAAAAAACATGGTTGTTTTTGGGTGAGTTGTGCGCGCGTATCATGTGCAAAATAGTCCATATTTGTGTTGCTATTCAGAAACTGTTCTGGGGCTGAAAAATAGTCAAAAACAGAAGATAAACAAGTCTAAAAGGGCTGGTCAAATTCGGCATTCATAAGGGATATAGCAGAAATTTTTCAAGGTCGCTTCCGCTGCGCGAGGGAAATTCGGCATTCCTAAATTGACATCAATAGCGAGGTTGAAAAGTGTTCTTAACTCTTCTCTTGTTTTAAAAATGTTTATGTATTTATTTATTTATATGTGATATAAATGGTTGTATGCATGTTGTGATGAGTAGGCACAAGTGTTATATTCATGTGATGAATGTTTGTGTTTAAGTTCATATGATGAATGCATTGCATTGGTTGTAAATTTTTCCTGCTCTTATTTTTGCGTTATTTTTATTTTTGGGAATCTAAGGTCATAACGCCAATTTTACAAGTATTGTAAATATTTTTCTATCTAAAATTATTAAGTTGTATCAATTTCATGAAATTGAGGAGCCGATGTCGCTTACAACTTCACACCATTCTATAGAGCGAGTTTTGAAGACCAATGGATGTCTTGGTAACTTTTATACTAATTAGATTAGTATATGAAGAATAAGAGTCTGGTCAATGCAATTTTAATTTTATGTTATAAGTATGTTTAATTCGAAATGTTTGAATAACATGTCATTATAGCTTAGGGTGCATACTCTTGTATTTTCACATGTCATAACATGTAATAGATGCATGAATATTCTAGTTATAAAATATAAATTTATAAATTTAAAAGAGTTAAATTGAAATATGATATGCATGAAAAAAAATTAATAAGATTAATTGGTTTAACGGTTTAAAATTTGAAATTCAAAATTTAAATATATAAACATTGGCTTTATAAGTGCATTATATTTTGCCTTGGTCTATCGGATGGAAACCCGGACATAAATTCCATCACAAATACCGAATGGATGGTAGTGTGGTTTGCACTCGATACACAATTTCACATACCATTGGAATTTATAAGACGCTTATTTTAATTAAATAGTTTAATTAAAATTTTGTCCTTTTAGATTTCTAATTTAAATCTTATTAGTAAGCTAAAATTTTAAGAGTTAAAATTAATTAGGTCACTAAATCAAACTTAATTAGATTAGTTTAATTAAGTAAAATATTAGTTGAGACTAATAAGATTAGTGAATAAAAATTATGAGAGTTAAAGTTGGTTAGATCACTAATTTTGCACTATTATAAAATGGATGTATGTTTTAGCCACACATAAACTTGTAGACACTAGTGAATTAAAAGATTAGATCTTTTAAGTAGAAACCTTTAATTTTAAAATAGTGAGTGAGAGAGGGTTATATGATAATATATCTCGTGATCTCTATTGTTTGTCCGAAAATATGAGATTTAAAGACGCCTCGAGACGGCTTTATTTTCGTCCCCCTACGGATGGTGTATATTTTGGGTCAATATCAAGTTTGGATTCCAAGAGGATATGAACTCTATATGTATCCAGTTAAATGACCTACCCTACGACGGTATTTTACTAGTTAAGTCCAAGGATTCTGAAACAACGGATTACACTCACGAATGAATGATTAAATGTTAATCCAAATTCCTTGATCAAATCAAACTGTGGTTGGTTAATATAGGAATAAGAGTTATTTCAGTATATATTAATCAATTGAGATTGTGTCGATCTATCATGTAAATACTTGAACTAACCTACGACGGCACTTATTTATGGGATGATTAATTTCCATGGCATAGTAATTCTTTTAGGTTTCTAATTCATTAAACACGGTTCATGCATCTGTTGGGATTTATGTCCTACACTACAAGAAAACTGCCAAATAGCGACGGAAAAATCCGTAGCTAATTCGTCGCTAATTGGCCATTAGCGACGGAATAGCGACGGAAAAATTCCATCTCTATTTTGTTGGTCGCAAAAAAAAATAGCGACGGAAATATATCATCCGTCGCTAAAGTTAGCGACGGATGGAAATTCCGTCTCTATATAGCGACAGAATGTCCGTCTCTAATTAGCGACGGTTAGTATTCTGTCGCTAAATAGCAACGGAAAATTTCGTTTCTAATTAGAGACGGAATTTCCATCCGTCGCTATTTAGCGACGGAAATTCCGTTTCTATAATTTTTTTGAAAAAAAAATTAAAAACTGAAATTTTAAAATTTTAAATAGGCGGGAAATTTAAAATTTTAAAAATATTTAGCGACGGAATATTTCCGTAGCTATAAATTTTTTTTGAAAAAAAATTAAAAATTTTAAAATTTTAGAGAGGCGGGAAATTTAAAATTTTAAAATTTTGAAAATATTTAACAACGGAATATTTCCGTAGCTAAATTTTTTTTTTTTGAAAAAAAAAATTAAAAACGAAAATTTTAAAATTTTAGAGAGGCGGGAAATTTAAAATTTTAAAAATATATGAAATTTTTAAAATTTTATAAATGAAAAAATTTTATAATTTTAGGAAAGAAAAAATTTAAAATTTTAGAAAGGAAAATTTTTTTAAATTTTAGAGAGGTTGGAAATTTAATAATTATATAGATATGAAAAATTTATAAATTGTAGAGATATGAAATTTTTAAATTTTAGATAAGGGAAAATTTTAAAAATTTTGAATGGTATAAAATTTTAAAAAAGTGGATTTTTTTAATTGTTATATATACATCTTAAATTATACAAGATACCGTAATGTCCACCGTGAGCTTCGACACACCACCATCCATTTACGAAACGTCCACCGTTTGTTTCTTAAGAAATTTTAAAAGAGGGGATAAGAAAAATGAGAAATTGATAATGAGAGTTGAGGTAATGAAAAATTTGATGGTATATGAAATTGAGTAAGAAAATTTTGGATGGTGTATTGGAGTTGAGAGTTAAAAAGATTATGATGTATATATAGAAGAAAAAAAATAAGAGAAGCGGGAAAATTTATAAATTTTGTATACTTTTGAAATTTTCACAAGGTGGGAAATTTTTTGAAATTTGACGAAAATTAGCGACGGAATAGATATTCCGTTTCCATTTAGAGAAGGAAAATCCGTCTCTATTTTTTTTTAAAAAAAAAGAGTGGAGCCGAAAGAAATAAAGTTTGGGGGGATTGAAAATTTTAAAAATTAGCGATGGAATAGAAACGGAACAATTCCGTATCTAATTAACAAAAAAATTTAAAATAAAAATAAAATTTAAAATTAGCGACGGAATAATTCCGTTTCTAATTAGTGACGGATTTTGAATTTCGTTTCTAATTAGCGACGGATTGGAGACGGAAAAATTCTGTTTCTAATTAACAAAAAAATTTAAAATAAAAATAAAAATTAAAGATTAGAAACGGAATTGAAATTGAAATTCCGTTTCTAATTAGCTACGGAATTGAAATTCCGTTTCTAATTAGCTACGGAATTGATATTCCGTTTCTAATTAGCGACGGAATATCAATTCCGTTTCTAATTAGCGACGGAACAATTCCGTTTCTAATTAATAAAAAAATAAAAATTAAAATTAAATTTAAAATTAGCGACGGAATTGAAATTCCATTTCTAATTAGCGACGGATTTTGAATTCCGTTTCTAATTAGCGACGGATTAGAGACGGAAAAATTCCGTTTCTAATTAACAAAAAAATTTAAAATAAAAATAAAAATTAAAGATTAGAAACAAAATTGAAATTACGTTTCTAATTAGCTACGGAATTGAAATTCCGTTTCTAATTAGCGACGGAATATCAATTCCGTTTCTAATTAGCGACGGAACAATTCCGGTTCTAATTAATAAAAAAATTAAAATTAAAATTAAATTTAAAATTAGCGACGGAATTGAAATTTCATTTCTAATTAGAGACGGAATTTGAATTCCGTTTCTAATTAGCGACGGATTAGCTACGGAAAAATTCCGTTTCTAAACAAAATTAGCGACGGAATAGTAATCCGTCTCTAATTAGCGACAGATTTTCATTTCCGTCTCTAATTTAGAGATGAAATTTTTTTTGTCGCTAAATTCCGTCCCTAATATCATTATCCGTTTCAATTCCGTCTCAATTCCGTCGCTACATTTTGAAATGGAATATTCTGTCGCTAAATTCCGTCGCTAAAACTGTAATTTCTTGTAGTGCTAAAACTTCATGTATTGTAAAACGGAATTGATTATTGTAATAATAATAAATGCATTATTCATTTTATCAAAATTGTTTGATTTATATCGAATATTGTCCAATTGTCTTGTTTACCTTGATTACAATTATACCTTCAGACTTAGTGTATGTTTGATGCACAAGATGATTTAAGTCTGAAGTTAATAATCTAAATAGTCCGTAGATAGCAAACAAATAGGGTATTTTGTTTATGATTTATCTATAGTTGCGGTTCATTCTATACTTGTATGACGACCTTGATCCGAGATCGTTCATGTAGTGACATGGGAATAGAGGCACCTTGTATGATGAGATCATATAGGACTGGACTCAAATAAATACGAATTTCTTTTAATATCTGTTAACCAAAGAAATTCATTTTATCTATTAGATGGTCATATATGGATTCGATCTTAATCCTGAGTGTATTACGAACTCATGCATGACATGTTGTGTCCTTTGATTTACTATGGTGAGGTTGGTGTTGCATTCCCGGCCAATAACTACGTATTTTGGGGATATATTTTGGTGTGTAGCTGGGAACATTTTACATAGATATGGAATTCACTCCTTCTTACGAGAAGTATGAGAGTATCTCTTTTAAGAGTTGTTTCGGGACTTGAACAATTTGAGCGCTCAACTTTTCTATTACGAATAGAAAGTTTTATATTCATAATTGTTATGAATTAATTGTTAATTATATAATCAATGGTACTTAAGAGACAAAATATTTAGAGGGGTTTAACAGACTTTTGACCCGGCTCTATTTATGAGATATTCGTGAAGGGCTATATCTATATGTAATGACTATATCGATGGACACCGAAGTTGTTCGGTTTATTTTATCCATCTACGGTAATGAGAGTTCAACTTCGAGTTTTTAGTGAAATAAAGCGGAGTTAATAATTCGTAATATTTGATTAAAGAATTTAATTAATATTTCGGAATTATTGGAGCTCAGAACCGTAGGTCCATTTGGTCCCCGTGCTAGCTCGATTAACTGTAGCAAACCTAATATAATTAGACTGTCTAATAATATGCTCACATTATATCTATATATTATTAATGAGATTAATAATATTTATTGTCATAAATGAAAACTATGTTAAATTAGTTGAACTTAATGTTTTCTAGAATTCTTTGATTATGAGATAATCAAGTCTTGATTTTGATTATGAGATAATTACTACAACATAATTGAAGGTAATTTAATCATTATTGAGATGGAGATTTTTATTTACCTTAGGAGACAAAGCCATATGACTTGCCATGCTCTCTAATTTATTATGTCTATTAGGTGGCTTGTATACACCTAATAGTTTTGTCATTAGCTAATAAATTCGTATGCTTTGGTATGGCCTCCACATTTATGTGTTTGCCATTAGAGGAAAGCATTTGATGCTTAATGACAAAGTCTTTGTCTTTAGCTTATCATTTCCCATGCTTTGGTATGTCATTCACATTTTTGTGTTATCCATTGCAAGAAAGCATTAGATGCTTAATGACAAGGTTAGTTGGCTTGTGTAAGAGAATATAATCTCTACCATTTCTCTCACTTCTTAAGGTTAACATTTTGCATTCATTCACACAAGTGTCGTGAGAGATAATTTGAGAGAAAATAGAGAGAGTTCAAACATTCACAAGTGTTGTGAGAGTGTTTGAAATTCTAAAAAGCCTAAATGACATCTTAATTCTCTAAAATTTTTAGAGGTTTGATCTTTGTGAGTGAAGGCCACACTTCGGTTTGTTGGTTTCGAGTCACAGTTCGGAATATCGAGTGGTTGATCCAAGCGTTGGACATCAAATGATTGATTTCGGCTATTACAACAAAGGGAGAAGGCAAAGAAAATTTTAAAGATCCATACCGGACCTGGTGCCACCACAAGCAACTTCTGTCGCGTTAAGGAAAGTCGTTTCCTACAGCATCATGTTTAATTTTATGCCTAAATATTTGATGATTTTAATATGCGATGAATGAATATTAAAATACATGTTTATTTTATTTCCAGCCTTGGTTTCTCCAATTATTTCCACTCTCTCAAATGATAAATTAATGGGAGAAAACTATGTAAAATGGAAAAATAACATGAATGCCATCTTAGTTTGTGAATACCTTTAGTTTTCTCTGACGGGGGAATTTCTTCCCGATCCAGCCAGAAATTATGGCCAAGCTGTGCGCGATAACTACCAGAAATGGGTCGCAGCCAATGAGAAAGCTCGCTTCTACTTGCTAGCATGGATGTGTGAGGTTCTTCCTGTAAAGCATGAGCTGATGGCTTTAACATCTTTGATGATTGAGTCATTGCAAGGCATGTTTGGGCAGCCTTTATAGCGGCAACGTCATAAGGCTATGGTCTCAGCAAATGATCGCAAGGATGGAGGAGTGGACATCTATCCGAGAGCACGCCTTAAGGATGATGACCTATCTCAACACGGTCGAAACTAATAGAGCTCGTATTGATGAGCATAGCCAGGTGACTATGATCATATAAACTCTTTCGAAGAGTTTTCTACAGTTTAAAAGCAATTATGTTATGAACAAATTGACTTTTACTTTGACTCAGTTGCTTAATGAGCTCACCCATTACTAGTCCATGCTGGTGGATCCTCGTAAGCCCATTGGAGAGGCAAATGTTGTCGAATCTTCTAAATCTGTAATTTTGGAATATATGCCCTAAAGCTTAATATAATGTAAGCTAAATTATTTGTTATAAAATAAAATACGCAATAACGACTGAACACAAAAACAAGAACAAAACATAAACCATAAACTCGTTGACTGCTCCTCTCTTCTCCACTCACACAGCCTCTATTCTTCTCAAGTCAAACAGCCACGTGAAGATCAAAAAACACAAGCAGACCATTAATATCCAAGAATAGCACCAATTGAGCCAAACTTCCACTCACAAACTGCCACTCACAAACCTAAACACATTCACAGTCGACCGACACAAAAACCTTAAACTTCCCACAAGTCACTCCACTCTCATCTCACGCCTTCAACAGACAAACAACGAGACGTTAGCCTTCACACAAGCGTCCCTCTTTCTTGACACCTTGCACGACAACTAAAAAATAAAGCTCACCGACTAAGCCACTAAGGCGCACTCACCCTTCATACCAACAATCTAGCAGCCTTCACTGACCACGCACACCCCTTCCACAAACAAACAAAACACACATAAGCCATAAATAGACCTGATTCACGTGAAAAGCACCCCCATTTACCTAGCCAACAAACCAGCACAGCCCCTCCACAAACAAGCAGACCATACATGCCACACACAAACTGACCAACCTCTCTCGGCAATCATCCAGTGCACACCTCTCATCAACAAGCAGGCCACACGGCTTCACACCCAGACCACACACGTCACCCCCACCAAACACACAAAGTAAACCGAACACAACCCTAAAGCCCCTAAACCAAATACGAATCAGCCTCCCACGTGAACAAAACAGAAGTCAAAACCAGTGAGCAAATAATCCCTAAAAACACCCAAAACAGTCTCGAAACACAGCCCTCTAACTGACACAAAATAATCCCTCAAAAACACCAAAAACAGTCCCGAAACACTGCCCCCTACAGTCCCCAAGACAGTCCCAAAAACCATCCCAAAAACATCCTGAAAAATAGTAGCAAAACCAGAGAAATCGGCGGCTCAAAACAGCGAAACAGCGAAGGAAAATACTGAATCAGAAAACTCAGAAAAGTTACGGAGCATTAACCCTTCCGGCGACGGTGTAACGCACTTCCGAGAAGCAACTTAAAAGGTAAGACCTGAGGGCACCCTTTGCAATTTATTTATCTTTTCAGTTATTTATTGTCATTCATTCGCATGCATAATTATGTTCCATGTCTAATTTTTTATTTATATTGGGTTAATGATTGCGTACCATCTCTTGCGGTATATCAGATGGAAACCCGTACGTAAATTCCGTAGCTGAATCCGAATGGACGGTAGTGCTGTCTGTACTTGGGATACAACTCCATGCACCGCTTGAGAAACTTTCAAGCACGTGTTACATTTTGGTATTTAATTTTGTGTTTATTGTTCCGCTATTTATTTTCTATGTATTGTTTCTTTGTTTATGCATTGTTAATCTTGATGCGCATGGGCTAATCATGTGGGGTAAAGGTGCTCTGTTCGAGGGAAATGCCTAAAGGCTACCTTTACCACGATGTTTTGCCACGCCAGACGAAATATGTTTGATTGAATGTGGAGTACGTTCAGTCGGGCATACGAAGTCCCATAGAGATGTCGGCCTTGGTCGCATCTCTTTTATTATTTCGTTATTTACTTTCTGCATGTCATCGCTTTGTTTGTTTATGCATTGTTAATCTTGATGCGCATGGGCTAATCATGTGGGGTAAAGGTCCTCTATTCGAGGGAAATGCCTAAAGGCTACCCTTACCACGATGTTTTGCCGTGTTGGATGAAGTATGTTTTATTGAAAGTGGAATACGTTCAGTCGGGCATACGAAGTCTCATATAGATATCGGCCTTGGACGCATCTCTTTTATTATTCCATCATTCATTTTTGTGTATTATTACTTTGTTTATTCATGCATTGTTACTTGATGCGCATGGGCTAATCATGTGGATTAAAGGTCATCTATTCGAGGGAAATGCCTAAAGGCTACCTTTACCACGATGTTTTGCCGCGCCTTTTATTATTAAGTTATTTACCTTTTGCATATCATTACTTTGCTTATTCATGCATTGTTACTTAATGCGCATAGGCTAATCATGTGGGTCAAAGGTCCTCTATTCTAGGGAAATGCCTAAAGGCTACCTTACCACAGTTCGCCGCGCCCTTCTTCTAATGATTTCATTATTCATCTTTTTTGTTGTTATTTTTCACTTTTCGTTCTCGCATTCATACCGTGTTTATGCTTGAGTGTTGCCTCTCGCGGTATATCGGATGGAAACCCAGACATAAATTTTGTAGTTGAATCCGAATGGACGGTAGTGCGGTCTATACATGGGATACAACTCCACGTGCCGCTTGAGAAACATTCACGCGTGTGTTTGTGTCATTTTAGATACCACTTTGGTAATCTCGTTCGAACGCGTTCTTAAACACTACTCGAACGCATGCATTCAGCCTTATCTCGTTCGAACGCATTTCCAAACGCTACTCGAACGCATGCATTATGTTTACCGTTCGAATGTATTTCCGAACGCTACACGAACGCACATACAGTGAACATACCTCCTTTCATCATATTTTATGCATGTTTGCTTCTTTGATCATTTCTTTTATATTATGCACTGGATTATCTGCCATTATTATTAGCATTTCGATTATTATTATTTATTTACATTTTTGCACCTCTTTGTTTAATATGTCTATGGAATTATGCATTTGTCTTCTTTTTTTATTTATTTACGTTCATGGGTGTGCAAACTTGTGTGTTGATTAAATTATCTTGTATGTGTTGCATAAGACTTGGTTATACTATTGCATAAATCCTTTCATTATAATTGGCATAAGTAAGGGACCATTCTGAACCCAACGGTTTGAGGTCTTCCCTTGTGAGGTGTGAGTGCTGTTGGTAAATTCTAAGGTCCCAAGATCAAATCAAGACATGAAATAATGTGTGAACACACCAACGGAGGTAGCGGAATACTCACATTGATCGGTAGAGTCGATTTGAAGACAAATGGACCCAAAAAACGCACTGCCATGTAGCCTACTGCATGCAGTCCACTGCCTACAAAAACAGAAAATTGAATGAGAAAACGGAGCTCCTAGCTTCGTCGGATGGATCCCGTCTCATGGTCGAACCTCCCTACCACCTTCGCAAGACTTGTAAGTGTGCTAGCACTTGATTTCTCACCATGAGAAACCACTCTTAGCTTCCCTATTGCTCACGTTTTTCTGGTTCAAAACCAGTGAGCATTGTGCCCATTTGGGCGTGAGAGAAGAGAGCATTTGAGAGAGATGAAATGTTTTGTGTTAAGTTAAAATGATTTACCAAAAATCAATTTATATTTATGCCATAATATTTATTAAATAAATAATAAAATTATGACACAAAACATGCAATGGCTTAGAGTGTCAAACACTCAATTTCCATGCAATAACATTGAGTGCATTCTACACTATCTACATGCAATGCATTATCAATAAAATAATACATACAATGACATGTGTCATGTGGGCCCCACACGTTTCCAAATGAAAGTGGGCCCACGTGCACTCACGCGTTCGGGTTCGATATTTCCGAAATACCGAGCTTACGTCGCGACGTTAATTCAATCGAATTTAAATAAATAATTGCGCCTGGCGAAATTATTATTTACGTCGCTAACGAATTAATTCTAAATTAACTCGTTTGCCCGAATTAAAATCTAATTTTAATTCCGCGTCGAAATCTAATTTCGTCTAATATATCGAATATATTAATACATCGATTAATTCCGAATTAATCGTTCTCTCTCTTTAGACGACATTTTATCCCGGATAAAACATCTCCGTTATTAATCCTAGATTAATTCTCTCTCTCTCTCTTCTTTATAATCCCAGATTATTCAAGAGTGCGAGTTGTGCGTCATCGGTGGATTATCGGGAAGCGACCCATGAGATCCCCGGATAATCTGGCAGTAAATACGGTCGTCGGGGTATCCGAATCACGTACGTACCAAGTACTACGTTCTACCGATTTACGAGACAAGGTCGACTCCTAGCAAAGCACCAAGTCTTCCCAAGTTCTCCGGACATATTCATCAAAGAATATCTAGATCTGTATCAAGCGTAGTATACAATTGTATTGTGCGTATCGGCCCAGTATCGGATAATCACGTGCTTGGGCTGGGGCTGGATAAGTGTCTGCCCCGTCCGAAACACATATCAGATGTCTGGTAACTAGTCTCTATAATCGGATATTCATGACCTGGTCATAATATCACGATTGGATGCGCATCACTTTAAGAGCACTAATACCGTATCCTGCGTGACATCATCTCCATTATGACTGGAGTGACACTTCCGTCTTGACATCACATCCAATACACTACGATTCTCTGATAAACCCAGAAGAGGTGAACACAGAACCAGTTAAGATCCCCCACCCAAACCAAAGTTTACCGATTGTCGTAAGTATTAGCGATGTAAGTCTCAGGTTAAGACTACACACACCTACCTTGATTTCGGCCTCCCATAGACACCTAGTCATAATACCAATGGGATTCCGAAGGGTCTATCCAGAGCGAAGCTGTTTCCCGTACCATCGGTGGAAACACGACCTCCTATCGCACTTGCACAAGTATCCAATACTTATATATATGAGAACTATGTCGTTGTGCCCTCACAACGCGCACAAGTGCAATACTAGCCTATTCCGCATTATCGATGTCCAGTCTCGATAATACTACGGCTAGGGATATTTAATGATTAATCCTTCGTGGACTGATACTGTCTCATATCATCTCAATCCAGGAACTAATCATAGGGACCTCTCTTCATTTATATATCTATGGTGATCTAATCACAAATGATGAGAGTGCAATTTCCTTATTACATAGTTAATTTGCTACAACAACACAATGATCTGTGCAAATAGTGACGCTATGGGTCATATTATCCGACAATCTCCCACTTGGCACATAGCCAGTCACTCGAGTGTCTAACACCCGAACTATGTACAATTCGCTCAAATTGCTGAGGAAAGGTTTTCGTCAGCGGATTTGCTTAATTATCGTCTGACGCGATTTACACGATCATCACATCGCCACGATGTATGATCCGAACGAATCAGATGATATAGAAGTATATATCTGGATCGTCGATGAGACCTTTAATTCCTTAGCCTATGCCGACGCCTAGCTCAGCTGCTAACAGAACTTTATCTAATCTTATTAGATTTATTTTCGATCCAGATGGTCTTCTATTGCTGCCTCAGCTGCAGCAATAATCCGCATTTGTTGTTTATATGGCAACAGTTATCTTGCTTGGAAGATTTCCAGCTCACTGTCCCGTTATTCAAACTTTATAGTACCGTAGTATTTTAATTGTTTGGAAACTTGCAGCAGTGATCCCAGTCACTTCAAGTTCTCCATCTCCATAGTTTAAGACAACATCTTTAGTTCTCTCAGATACTAACAGATGTTCTTAATCTTCAATTCAGTGACTATCACTTGGATTGACCCAATTGTGACTCCATATGCTCGAAGCGTATGAGACACCAATACAAGTACATTTTAAATGTACAATTTCCCAGAGAGTGTTAACAAACTCCAAATCTATCCCAGTAGATCTTTATTCCTTGAATAAAGGTTGTTACTCCCCAGAATTCTACGGAGAATTTCTTATGAAGATATCTATGAAAGCCAAGCTTCACCAATTGCTTTATGGGAATTTCACTGTCAGTGCGCTCTCCCACTAACCTCCTTATATACACAAGAATTATTTCGTTTTGAGTCAAATCATAAACCATTATGATTATTTCAAAACGTCAGTTCCAAGAACCTTATGCTTGCATCAATCCAAACATGGATCGAATAACCCGCAAAACTTGTTTGTCGGTTATATAAAATCGTCAGGATGTTGTAAATATCCTCCAAAAGGTTTCCTTTTCAGGAAAGCGATTTTGATCTGTAACTTACAAATTTCATAAATGAAATACGCAGTTATCAACAAGCATTTTCAAAATGGATTTACCATGGCAACAGGTAAAAAGGTTGAACCGTTATTAACACAATGTTGATAACGATACCTTTCCGTCAAAACCTTAGGTTTGCACGTTGGTATGTTGCCTTCCATGTATGTCTTCCTTGAAGACGTTTAATGTACCATAGGCACAACGCCTTGTGGTACAACAACTAGTATCCAAACATAGTTGTTATACATGGAATCCATTTCGGACTCATGGCACTTTGCCATAACAGGGAGTCGATACCTCGTATCACTTCCTCATAACGTAGTCGGATGGTACACCTCCATAAGATTGACATCTTTATGAGGTTAGAGCAGAAACCCATACCCTAGGTTGTTTTCTGACTCTATCCGATCTACTAGTTTCTTGTGTATTTGAAGATTAATGGTATAGATTCATCATAGATGAACTATTTGTGTTCCATTAAGGACTTCGTGCCTTGAACAGTATTACTCCGATTTTCATCGAATATCACTATCCTCCCACTGACCACTGCATATCGATATTTCTCTCAGGAAAAACGCATGGTGAGCAACAATCACATTGTTCTCATGTGGGATTTATAAGCACTATACTTAAGGTTTCCCTTTCAGATAACCTATATTGGCACTTATCCAATTTGGGTCCTTTAGTTTGGTATTATCCAAACGTCATGCCTGGCATACCCAAATTATCAGGAATGAGAAACCCCGTTTCTTCCCTGTTCATATCCTATATGATATCTGTCAAACAGATTTATATGGAACCTTATTTTAAATAAGTTTTGCACTGTTAATACATATCCTGTAGAAGGAAATAGTAGCTCAGAGCGACTCGTGATAAACCTTATCATGTCCAACAAAATTCGGTTTTAGTTCAGACACATCGTCTAACTGACGTGTCTCGGGAGGAGTCCTTATATGAAAGAATACCATACTCTTTCATTTATATATGAAACTTACTGCTTAAGTATTTTCCATTTCGGTCTTACCGTGGCGGAATAACACTATAGCCGATCTGTTTGTCTACTTCGTGTCGAAACTCTAAAGTTTCCGATCTGTGTTCTTCAAAAGAAACACATAACCAACGTGATGTCACATCCGTTAAGGTCACGAATTTTTATGTTCACATCTAGCCTAGCTAGATATGGGCCCACTTACTTCACCATGAATAGGGCTAACAGATCGGTGGCCCTTTTACTATTACCAAGTAAATAGTAAATTAGGTATTTAACCTAATAAACTAGATTCGTAGACCTTATTTGAATAGTCAAATCAGTCCTAGTATCCACTCTTCAAAAGTGTGGATATACGAGTCTTGTTTAATAAACTAGATTCGTAGACCTTATTGAATAGTCAAATCAGTCCTAGTACCCACTCTTCAAAAGTGTGGATATACGAGTCTTGTTTAATTGTGTCCCAGACAACAATGCCACAAATAAGTCTCTATTGATCAAATCAATTGAGCTATTTATTTGTCATTTTATATGTTTGAGATTTTATTTATATTCAAAATATAAATATGTTATTTACATCTAATGTATTTATCTCAGTATCATCTTTATATAATGAAACACTTTAGTGTTTTAGAATATAAAGGTTTTATCCGATCGGATTAAATACTGATACAGAGATAATGTCTCTAGTCTAACTAGTTACATTATAACATTTCCTAATTTAAGTACATACCCAAAGGGTAGTTCCTAAACTTAGGTTTATGCGGTCGAAACAGCGACTTTCGTCCCGTTTTCCGATTTGCAGGAGAAATCTCGGCTTGAAGCCAGTATCCAGCTCACAGCGGATTCTGAACGTCAATACATATATTTTATGTACCTGACCGGCGTAAACACACACGTATAACGCAAGCGCACGTATCGTTCAAGTAGTTATAAAATATCGATCCCCGAGGACTTAATTCCTACTGTTGTTATTAATTGTTGAATCTATTTATTTACAAATATCTAATTATAAGGGAGAATAGAATTGATTGCTTGATTGATTTGGTTGATTGTAGATTTGCTAAATAAATAACTAAAAAGATAAAAGAAAATACTAAGGAAAATAATAGACACAAAAATCTAAGGTTGTGATTTCTTTTAATATCATTTAAAAGATGAAGTGATTATTTTATGTTTGTGTAATAAATCAGTTTACTAACCTGGAACACTAAATTATGTAAAAGCCTCTTGCCTCTTCCGATGGTCAATTACAAATACCCAGTATAACCCAATTGAACCATATTCCTATGTCAACCACCCTGGATTATTTGGATTTATTAAAGTTCAAGTTCCAATTATGGCTACCCCCGCCCGACAGGTATATTCATATCCTGTAAGGAAATCTATTAAAGGGTTATCTATCCTCAGGAAGATCGTGCTATTAAGTCTAAGGCTGAAACCTAAAATCCCTATATCTAGTTCATTTTAGATTTACCATATCAATCTTATTGGTGATCAGACAACAAGAAGCATTAAGCTTAAGACTTAATAAATAAACCTTTAAATTACCCAACTATAAAATAATCCCTTATAAACCGGTGGTATTAAAAGTCATCACAACCCCTAATTAACTAACACATAATTAGGACTAGTAAAAACATAAAATTAAAAGACATAAAGTAAAAATGCTGAAAAGTAAATTACAATAAAATAAAATGCTAAGGTAAAGGAATTACTTTTACTACTACTAATTTAGATATCTCCCATAAAATAATATATAAACTTGTGATAATATTACCAACCGACCAGTCTGACCAGTGGCGGTATCCGGATTAAGTCAAATTAAGTCCAACCAGCCATTAAGGCGGAACCAAAATTAAATTACCAACCGACCAATATAGCGGTATTCCTTATTAAGTCAATATTTTAAATAGTGAATATATTATTTTTAAGGGAGATTAATCTAAATAGCAATAGTAGAAGAATTACCTTTCACCCTAGCTGAAAAAGTTACTTCAACATGGTGAATAGTAAAAACTGTAAAAAGTAAAAAGTAAAAATTAAATTACTATTACAAAACGTAATTAAATTATTTACAAAACTAAAAATAAAAAAAAATAAAAAATAAAAAAATAAAAATAAAAATTCTAGAGAGAGAAACTCTCTCTAGAGAGAGAAATCAAGAGAGAGAAAGGTGTTCTGAAAAATGAAAATTCGCGGCCTATTTATAGCAAAAAAATTCACTGTTTGGGAACTGCGCGCGCGCGTCGCGACGCTAAGGCGTTGCGCGTCGCGACGCTCAAATGTCGACGTGGCACAATGAGACGGCGACACGTAGCGAGGGCGCTAACTGTGCAAGCGACACGTGTCAAGGCGGCTAATTCTCAATTATTGTGATGACGTCATGCTGACGTCATGCTGACGCGGAGGCGACGTGGCGATGACGTGGCAACACGTGGCACTGACGGGCGTGGCGTGGAGGCTGACTGTACAACTGTCGGCACAATGGGATGGCGACACGTGGCGACACGTGTCAAATTCTGATTGGCTGAGGCTGACGTGGCATGTTGACTCGGTTGACTTGCTGACGTGTCTGATGACGTGGCATGACACGTGGCATGGTTGACTCGTTGACCGATGACATGGCTGATGACGAGGCGACACGTGTCATGTCAGAGTGTCGGCAGCATATGATGTTGACACGTGTCACGGCGCACGTTAGCAGATCGGATGTGATGGTGACACGTGGCACGGCGCATTTTAGCAAAGTCAAACTTTTCAAATTGTTGACCCGTTGACCATGGCGCATTTTAGCAGAACCGGCACACGCTGGGCGTCGCGGCGCGCAGTGCTCCCGCGTCGCGACGCGCAGAAGACCAATATAACCCTGTTGACGCATTTTTGTCCGGTTTTGCCCCAAATTGCCTCCAGTGCTGTCCAAACTTTATTTATCTGCAAAATAACAATAAAACACATCAAAACGTTCATAAAACTCAAGAAACTATACAAAATATTAAGTTAAATGAGTGGGAAATAGTGATATAAATACCACTCATCAGTACCACACTAAGTATTTAAAATCCATTTTAATACTAGTAGTGAACATAACTTTGACAAATATTTAAAGTTAGAGCCTCGCCCTTTCTTTAATTCCTTCGTGTCTTCCATATCCAAATGGTAGTCACTTTGGGATATGTCCATTATCCTTTTCAATATTTCACAAACCTTTGGCCAAGCCTTGGGTTTCGGAATATCGAAACGATGTGCACCTTGTGCTACATGCCCAATTGCAAACTTTGACTTTTCTCCACTAGAATAGTCAATTAATTCTCCAAGAATTATTAATTGCATTTTAATACTTTTAAATCTAAAGATAGATTTATTGTAAGTATATTAATTAAGCACTAAAGTCATCATCACATAAATCTTCCAAAGACTTTATGCTCTACTATTTGCTTAATTATGGGCTTAGTAATAATAAGTTATTTTATCAAATAAATTAACCTATTATCGATTCCCAATTGAAAATTAAATCATTTAAAACATTTAATCCAAGGATTATATATTTTAAATATTCAACCTTTTCATTCTTTACTTGATTTAATAGTCCAACTATTTAATCAATTATTAAGGTACTATTTATTATAATGATTACAATAATCCAATTATTTAATCAACTATAATTTTAATATTGATTACTATAATCCCATTATAAAATCAATTATCATTTATTCAATTATATTGATTACTATAATCCAATTACAAAATCAACTATATTTGAATGAGTTTGTATATAGTCCAACTATAATTTTAATATTGATTACTATAATCCCATTATAAAATCAACTATCATTTAATTCAATTATATTGATTACTATAATCCAATTACAAAATCAACTATATATTGAATGTGTTTGTATATAGTCCAACTATATAATTTTTTTTAAAACAACATAAAATATTAGTCCGACTAATACTTTTGATTAATATGACGAGTAAAATATAAATGAGCGTGTTTAGCGAGTATTCGAACGAATGTTGCAAATTCAATACTTGCCTCCCACTATTTTTCGTCGAGCCTCTAACCCTCTGTGGAGTACTCGGGAAACCGCGTTTCCTAGTGGGCTAGGATCCTATTAAATAAACACAACCCTGACTTTGGTCAATAAAAAGCTGTATGCTATTTAACTAGGTAGATCTCACAGATCAATTGGATCTCATCCAATTCCTAGATCCGGTTAGGTGGACATCCAAGTCCGAAACATATGTATAATGTCAATGTATCCAATACATTTTCCCAACCATATCCTCCGAATCATCTAGGCCATGGCTTTGGCCAAAAACAAACCTAATGATTCCAGTTAAGCAGGACCCATTGACGAGGAAAGTTTCGTAATCAATGTCATTGGACAAAAAGTGATCTGACTTTGGCCAATAAAAATCACGATTTGGACAAGACACCGATATGCAACAAAACTCTCATGATTCAAGTACATCCTTGATTGACAAAGGTCTTGACTTTGGTCAAAAACAAACCAATGCCAACTTCGGATCTTGAACAAGAATCATTCAATGGAAGGATATTTGCTTAATATAGATTGAGGGATTTTCGCGTACAAATTGGCTACCAATTTAATTATCTTTGTTAAGGTCTCATCATCATACACCCTTAAACATGCATTCTAAATACATAATAAAGCGAGTATGAAATAAAATAATAATGATATGCGGATGGATACTTAACACATTGATCCTAGATCAAATCTCTCCCTTTCTCACTCAAGCTAGCACTTGTACTACTTCTACCCGTTACACTACACTTCTAAAGAAACCTCATATACATAGAGGGGAATAGGTGAGAAGAGAATACAAAGAGAAAGAAGGTGATAAGGCTGGACACGCAGGTCCAATTTAATAAATCGAATTTATTACAACAATTTCTAAAATTGCCCACCCATCTAATATCCATCCGATATACATTATTCATTCAACACAACCACGTATTCACACACATATATATACAAACAAGACATGCTTTTACAACCAATCTAATCCAATTAATTAGTCTTTATTTAAAGTGATCATCCAATGTTCAAACAACGGTTTGATTTTGCACGAGTCCAACTCGATTGAGAATAAGTACATAAGGTACGAATTCACGAATTATATCGAACTACTTATTAAATCTAATTTAATTCGTATTCAATACTAATTCAATTATTTAATTCCAAATTAAATGTTTACACTTTTAATATGCTTTAAAGACTTAGATTCTAAATCTAATCCTATTGGGTCTCAAAGCCCAACTAACATCCAATGTTAAATTCAATTCAAGTCAAATGGGCTTTCAATTGGTTTATTAAGGCTTGGGCTTTGGTCAATGTGGGTCAAACCCAATTACCAAGCCCAAATAAGGAATCACCCTTAAGTGCCATAAAACCAATTTTAAGCCCATAAGGCCCAATTAAATTTTTTTAAAGCCCAATTAATTAAAGTGTAATACCAAGATTAATATATTAAACCAAATATTTCAAAAATACCCATTTAATTTATTAATCATCTATTTTTCAAAATAAATGTCCAACATTAATTTTAACAAAAAATCAACTCCTTTACATGTCCATTATGTATTCGGCCAAGGTGAGTTTTTTGTGCCGATTTGTTTTTCAATCCGATTGAATTACTAATCTACGTCCCGTACACGTTCTAAGTCATCCAATGATCTTAAACACAAAAAATTCCAATCCACTCCAAGTAGCAACACATTCGGCCAAGGCATGAATTTGGGGAAAAATCATCCAATGCATTTTTCATAAAATTGATTCAATATAACATCATGCTATATACATGTAAGCATTCTTATTAATCAAATTTCATAAGAAAATGCTTCAATCAATTTCATCATACCATTCGGCCAAGGTTGGATTTTTGGGGAAAAATCATCCAATGCATTTTTCATAAAATTGATTCCATGTAACATCATTCTATATACATGCAAGCATACTTATTCATCAAATTTCACAAGAACATGCTTCAATCAATTTCATTACACCCATTCGGCCAAGGTTAAATTTTTGGGGAAAAATCATCCAATGCATTTTTCATAAAATTGATTCCATGTAACATCATTCTATATACATGCAAGCATACTTATTCATCAAATTTCACAAGAACATGCTTCAATCAATTTTACCAAATTTTAACCTAAAATTTCATGCTTGCAACATTAGCTCATGATGCCATTGTTGGTAAATTCTAAGGTCCCAAGATCAAATCAAGACATGAAATAATGTGTGAACACACCAACGGAGGTAGCGGAATACTCACATTGATCGGTAGAGTCGATTTGAAGACAAATGGACCCAAAAAACGCACTGCCATGTAAGCCTACTGCATGCAGTCCACTGCCTACAAAAACAGAAAATTGAATGAGAAAACGGAGCTCCTAGCTTCGTCGGATGGATCCCGTCTCATGGTCGAACCTCCCTACCACCTTCGCAAGACTTGTAAGTGTGCTAGCACTTGATTTCTCACCATGAGAAACCACTCTTAGCTTCCCTATTGCTCACGTTTTTCTGGTTCAAAACCAGTGAGCATTGTGCCCATTTGGGCGTGAGAGAAGAGAGCATTTGAGAGAGATGAAATGTTTTGTGTTAAGTTAAAATGATTTACCAAAAATCAATTTATATTTATGCCATAATATTTATTAAATAAATAATAAAATTATGACACAAAACATGCAATGGCTTAGAGTGTCAAACACTCAATTTCCATGCAATAACATTGAGTGCATTCTACACTATCAACATGCAATGCATTATCAATAAAATAATACATACAATGACATGTGTCATGTGGGCCCCACACGTTTCCAAATGAAAGTGGGCCCACGTGCACTCACGCGTTCGGGTTCGATATTTCCGAAATACCGAGCTTACGTCGCGACGTTAATTCAATCGAATTTAAATAAATAATTGCGCCTGGCGAAATTATTATTTACGTCGCTAACGAATTAATTCTAAATTAACTCGTTTGCCCGAATTAAAATCTAATTTTAATTCCGCGTCGAAATCTAATTTCGTCTAATATATCGAATATATTAATACATCGATTAATTCCGAATTAATCGTTCTCTCTCTTTAGACGACATTTTATCCCGGATAAAACATCTCCGTTATTAATCCTAGATTAATTCTCTCTCTCTCTTCTTTATAATCCCAGATTATTCAAGAGTGCGAGTTGTGCGTCATCGGTGGATTATCGGGAAGCGACCCATGAGATCCCCGGATAATCTGGCAGTAAATACGGTCGTCGGAGTATCCGAATCACGTACGTACCAAGTACTACGTTCTACCGATTTACGAGACAAGGTCGACTCCTAGCAAAGCACCAAGTCTTCCCAAGTTCTCCGGACATATTCATCAAAGAATATCTAGATCTGTATCAAGCGTAGTATACAATTGTATTGTGCGTATCGGCCCAGTATCGGATAATCACGTGCTAGGGCTGGGGCTGGATAAGTGTCTGCCCCGTCCGAAACACATATCGGATGTCTGGTAACTAGTCTCTATAATCGGATATTCATGACCTGGTCATAATATCACGATTGGATGCGCATCACTTTAAGAGCACTAATACCGTATCCTGCGTGACATCATCTCCATTATGACTGGAGTGACACTTCCGTCTTGACATCACATCCAATACACTACGATTCTCTGATAAACCCAGAAGAGGTGAACACAGAACCAGTTAAGATCCCCCACCACCAAAACCAAAGTTTACCGATTGTCGTAAGTATTAGCGATGTAAGTCTCAGGTTAAGACTATACACACCTACCTTGATTTCGGCCTCCCATAGACACCTAGTCATAATACCAATGGGATTCCGAAGGGTCTATCCAGAGCGAAGCTGTTTCCCGTACCATCGGTGAAACACGACCTCCTATCGCACTTGCACAAGTATCCAATACTTATATATATGAGAACTATGCCGTTGTGCCCTCACAACGCGCACAAGTGCAATACTAGCCTATTCCGCATTATCGATGTCCAGTCTCGATAATACTACGGCTAGGGATATTTAATGATTAATCCTTCGTGGACTGATACTGTCTCATATCATCTCAATCCAGGAACTAATCATAGGGACCTCTCTTCATTTATATATCTATGGTGATCTAATCACAAATGATGAGAGTGCAATTTCCTTATTACATAGTTAATTTGCTACAACAACACAATGATCTGTGCAAATAGTGACGCTATGGGTCATATTATCCAACAAGTGCGGCCTTAAATCATTTCCCAATTCACACTGGGTGGCGAATCCTTTATTCTCCGGTTTAGTCCCTTGCGGGCTACTCCGTACTCCCGACTGGGCCGCGAGCTCGGTTAGCGTCTCCCACCTCCGTGGCCGTGTCTACAGTCTGGCGACTCCACTGGGATAGAGAATCGGCCTCTAAATAATGTCTTGTAATATTTGTGATTGTTTCTCTAGTTGACCTTGTCTCATATATTTTGCATACCCCTTCTTACCTTGATGGCATCATGTATCGTGTAGTCGCTTTCGCTCGAAGTAGCGGATCATTATATGGTGTCATCACTCGTTGGCACGTACCTTAGGGTATAAAAAAGGGTGCGCTCACTTGGTCGCTCGAACCCTTGAGTGGGGAGACCTAGTTGTGGGCAACCTTTCACCGACGGGAACCTTTATCAATACTCCCATAAAACTGCATGAGAACCATAGTTATATGACCTATAGAATACACCCTCCATGCTTTTGTTTGGGACCATCATCAATTGGATTCATTTGGACTTTTTTTCATGAGATGTGAACTTGTTGGGCCATTTAAACTGGGACGAGTTTATATCTTATGACGATTGGGCCAAAAGCTTCTAAAATGGCGATGGGCCACTTTGTGTTTGGGCCCCCTATCATTTGAAGTTGTTTAGCCACGTTATTGCAAAAGTGTAAACATGTTGGGCTTTTTTCAACTGGGACAAGTTTACACCTCGCAATAATATGATTAAATGCTTTGAAATGATAATGGGCCAACTTGAATGAAAACCTTGATGGGCTTAGAAAATCCAATCATGGAATAAATATGCTAGAAGCATGAGTCTGATATCCACATTGGCCACCCAGGAAGGATACGCCTTGTTATGACATATTTATTTACTTTGGATACCTCCAAGTTCATCCCCATAACCGAGGTTGCTGAAAGCCCACTTCGTCATTTCTAGACAATGGCATGATCCCATAATAAGCTTAGACCATGTTGTAAATGGGCGGTCTTTGTCTTTTACCTATGGAAAGGGATAGAAGTGACTAAGGTTCACCCCGTAGCATAAGAGAGAACCATTTTATGTACCCACATCGGTGCATAAAGTAAGCCATACTTAGAACCCAAAAATAGACTTACCATGGGTGTGGGAGAAATAAGGTTGGAAAGATATATTATGTTTTGGTAACCACATGCATCTTATATATCTCATGCATCACACGCATACATGCAGCATGTTAACTCATAGTTTCAAACAGCCATCATAGATATTCGTTGGGTTATAGAAGAATGAAGACTCGTTACAAAAACAGTTAACAAACATGAATGAGTCAGATAATGAGGTTTCATGTATGGATCAATTAGAGACCAATATCACTAAGATTACTAAGCAGTTACAAGCTTTAGCCACCACCATGGCCAATCTGGCAGTTCCCCGCACAGGGGGAATAGAAAACAATGAGAATATCAGGCGTGATGAGCCTCCGAATAGGGTAAGTGATGAGATCTCTACTTTTGATGATGACATGGTAGAGTATGCCATGGGAAAGGAAGCCGGGTCTCAGGTAGAATTGTAGAAACTCATGGATCAGGTAGAGTCAGTTACCCACAAGCTGAAGGGTAAACATGAAGATTTGCTAGACTACGATGCGATGACTTTCGAATAGCAGCTGCCTTCGCAGTTCAAGATGCTTGACATAGCCAAGTTCAACGGGAACGGGGATCCGAGGGTCCACCTCTGATAGTATATTTCTGTGATGAGTTCAGTGGGTCTATCGAAGCGTCAGGTTCAGAAGATGTTCAGGATGTCACTAGAGGGGGGCGCCCGTAGTATGGTATCACGTCCTGGAGAGAAATCTCAAGGATGATTGGAGGGCATTAGCAGAAGCCTTTCTGAATCAGTGTGTCACAGACTTGGAGATTGATTTGTCGCTCCGTGACTTGGAGAATACCAAACAGAAGCCAAAAGAGAGCTTCAAGGATTATGTAGATCACTGGAGAAGCCAGCTCTTGAAAATGCAGACTATAAGTATGTACTATGTATAATTTCTGTGTTGAGATGAATGGTCGATTTGTGATATTAGTGCAAGGGTTGAGTGTTGGGTGTTTATCACATTTAGAATACAGTTTATGAGGATTCCAATGGATGAAATTAAGCGCCGGTATATTATGTTATATAGAGGTCTACAGTTTCAACTTAGTGTTTCAGTAAAAATTTTATAGCTCATAGTTAGAAAATGCTTACGTTTTAGCTCACGTAATCCATATGAAGTAACTAGCTATAGTTTAAGCTTACTAAACCACCACGGGTTTGGGGTAGCCTTAGCCATGGATTTGGGTGGTTTGGTAGGTAATAAGTTAATGAGATGCCAGAATTCCGTAGATACGTAGTATAGTGTGGAATCGAGAAGATAAGCTTTCTACAATGTTGCATTCAGTGCAATGAGTAAATTATCATGGTACAATATACGTAAACGGCCATCAGGTAGATATGAGATTTATAAGTTTGTGTATATTACATATATTTGAATTCTATTTATGTTCTTACAGTTACTTGATATTTATATATAAGACTTGAGCTAATTATTGAGCTTTATAGCTCACACCCAACAATTTTCTAATTTTGCAGGTTCACATTGGACTTAAAGTGCTAGAAGATTACCAGAGGCATCTTGAAGACAACAGATCACCCCGATGCAGTCAAGTTGGTTTTGAGTCGTTGTATTGTTCTGGGATTTGAAATGGGCCCCCACAGCCTTAGTTTTATCTATTTGTATCATATGTATAATTTTGAATCGTATTGAGCACGTAATTATTTGCAGTTATTTATCTAATGTCAGGTCAGAGGCTTATTTGCATATGGGTTGAGATTTGTCAGGCCGGAGGCCTTTTAGAATAACAGTTGAGACTTATTGTTTTGAATTTAATACCATGACATCTCGAGGTGCTGGACTTTGATCCAGGTTTCATGATTTTTAGCAGAGGTGTAACATCTCCGATCCAGAAGATGTTACCGGCAGGGAATCGGCCGTACTATTCCCCTGAGCCACTGACCTTCTAACTGTGAAACTCATCTCATGTATAAACTCATACACGGGACCATTACCCAACTTGTCATCATAAATGCATAATATTTTTTAACTAAATACTCAAATTCATTTTACATATTAACTTTAATAATGAACACTTATAACTCTTTTGTATATGTATACTTGACTAAACTAATTATATATTACATGACTTCTTCTGACACTGACAGTACTGAACTCTGACTCGACCTGGTAGACCAAACCCTCTAGTGACTGCCATCAGTATCCATCCTCTGGAGCTCATCCTCCGGGAATACCTGCAAAAAAAAGAAACTGGTAGTGGGGGGGTTAGATCGTTTGAACGATCTAAGTGAGTGGATGATTTAAAATGAAAACTGAAATACTATTATGAAAATACTTGGTTCTAAAACTAAAATTCTCCTAGGAAACAGTCTTATAAAAACTCTTTTCTTGTTTGAAAACTCTGAACTTTTTTTCTGAAAATCTTGTCTGAAATCTCTTCCGTAAAACTTAGCTTTCTGAAAGTGTCTTATAAATCTGCTGTTTCTGAAAACTTTTCTTTCTAGAAAATCTCTCTCTAGAAAACTAACTCTGAAATCTGTATCTTAAAACTGTTTCTGAAAACCGATCTTTGTCTTTGAAATCCTGACGTATGGGGGAGTTACGTATCGCAATCCCCTCATACGCCTAACTAGAGCCAGGAGTGCAAATCCATGACTTTGGGACGTTACGTATCATCGTCCCCAAAGCATGCCACTCATATCCCTGAAACTAGTGGTCTTGGGGCGTTATGTATCGCCGTCCCCCAAGCCACTGAACTAGAACAGAGGGTGTGGATCTATGCTATCCTCCAAGCACTGAAACTAGGATCTAGGGGCGTCTGTCATCCCTAGTCCTGAACTAGGATATGAAGGCGTTACGTATTGTCGTCTCCCCAGTCCTTTACATGTGCACATGTCCTCCGTCAATTCCATGTCTGTAACAAGTTACATATTGAGGGGGTTTTTACCTCATGCCTCAAAAACATAAAACTCATGCTTTGAAAACATTTATTTTCTAAACCATTTCTCAAAACATGTTAAAAAAATATAACTGATAATAAACTTGGCTAATGCCCTAAATGGGAAAAGTAAGTCTGATAAAATAACAAAATAGAAGTCAACTTAAAGGAAAAGTGTCCATACACTAGTTTGAAATTTGGTTGGTGCTATGCCACTCATCGAAAGGAATTGCAGTTCCTGCAATGATCTATAATTGAGAAACTCAATTAGAATATAAGTTGTGGAATATGCTTGGAAACTAGGTTAAATTTATCCATTTGAACACTTGTTATTGCTTCAAGACGTATGATACTTATATTATGATGTAACGTATGTGTGTGAGCTGATACGAGACCCTTAGGATGGCCTCTAACATACTAGGGTGAAACTGGGATGAACTAAAACCAATTTGGGGAAATATTTGGTCACGCGTCGCGACGCAAAAATTTACGTGTCGCGAAGCTCCAAATTCCAGAAATGAATTCCTATAAATTTTCTAGTGCGCATTGGAAAATTAATTTTCCTAAATACCTTGTTGGGCTAAAAAAGAAGAAGGCCACAGGTAAATACGATTTACTTGTCATTGAGTCCTTATTAGTGGAAGATGATAAATCTGCATGGATTGTTGATTATGGAGCTACTAACCTTGTTTTTTCTTCTTTGCAGCTACCTGACTCGTGGAGGGACCTTACTGAAGGTGACTATACCATGAGGTTCAGGAATGGGATTCCATTTCAGCTATAGCAGTGGGAGTTTCAACTTAAAAAATTTTAAATAATAGTTATTTACATTTGAACAATGTACTAGTTATTCCTGGTTTTCACAGGAATTTGATTTCTGTTTCTAAACTTTTGGATGATGGTTTTTCTATTTCCTTTAATAATAATTTAGTTATTATTGCTAGAAATGAATTAACTATATGCACATGAAACTCATAAAATAACTTATATGTGTTAAGGCTGTTAACTCATAGTTCACTGCTCAACATTGAGATGATTAAAGTTGAAAAACCAAACCTCTCCCGGATCGATCAAGCCAATTGGTACATAAATGTGACACGCACAGGTCCTAAGAAATTCCTATTGGATTCAAAGTGGTTCATTTCACCAGGAAGCACTCAAGAGATTTCATGTGACCACGAAGGTGTTTCCAGTTGTACTTCATCACCAATGGGAAAGAGATATAAAACAAAATAGCAAAAGATTTATCACAATGACACATATCTGTGGCATCTTAGACTTGGAAATATTAGCCTTAAACGGATAGATAGGTTGGTAAAGAATGGAGTTTTAAACTAGTTAAAGCTTGGAACTTTACCAGTCTATGAATCTTGTCTAGAAGGAAGGATGACCAATTGATCTTTTACTGGAAAATGTATAAGTGACAATCAACCACTTGAACTAATATATAAGACGTTTGCGGGCCGATGAATGTAGGAGCCCAATGAGGTTATGAATACTTCGTCACATTCATTGATGATTATTTTAGATATTGGTACGTTTACCTATTGCAACACAATTCAGATACCTTTGAAAAGTTCAAAGAGTATCGTGCTGAGGTTGAGAACCAATTAGTTAAAATGATCAAAACTCTACGATCAGATCGTGGGGGAGAATACCTTGATAGTTATTTCGAGGAGTCTTTGGTTGAGCATGGGATAGTATCCCAACTCACATCACCTGGAACACCACAGCATAATGGCGTTGCATAGAGTAGAAATCGGACCCTAGTAGACATGATGAGATCTATGTTTACTTACAGTTCACTGCCTAGTTCATTCTGGGGATATGCATTACAAACAATAATGTATATCCTTAATGTAGTTACATTTAAGACTGTTCCTAAGACTCCCTCAGAGTTGTGGAATGGTCGTAAAGTTAGTTTATGACATTTCCGCATATAAGGGTGTCAAGCTGTAGGAACCAATTTCCCTCGTGTAATGGAAATTTCTATGGCACCGAGATCGATATTGAGAAATTTGAGTTCCATGCATGCTTCATTGAACTCTTCAATCTCCAGTTACTTTTGATCATCCATCAAACAAACATCACGTGCATAATATGCGCCACATGCGCACTTAGATCATTTGCTGGGTACGTACATTTGAATAGATCAGATAAAGCACCAACATTCAATGTGCATGCAGCTTTTGACTGAAGCAAATCCATTAACATACTGACCGTAACTCGGAAAATGGGGAATGTGCGCTACTTTCAACTTGGCCATCATGCACGTCTAGTTTTGTTTCTCTAAGCATGTATATAATTTGCTCGCTTGAATCCTAGCTGCCGTGAGTTTGCCGTGAAAATATATCAATGATCGGTCTATCATTTAATCTTCTGTGTTATGACTCACCACCAAAAATCTGTGATGGTGGGCTCGAGTTAACTCGAGAAAATTTTCCTGAAAAAATTTTCCTTCATGTTTTATCTTATTTTTCTCTATTTTCAAACTCATTGAAAAGATGCCAGGGTTTAGTTTTCAAGAGAAAAGCTTTATATTTATATCTAGGATTTAGGTTTAAAATATGCTTGTACAAAATCAACCATAACCCTAATATAAATATTAGTATTTGGCCAAAGGCCCTTTTGTCATTATAAAATTATTAATTTCAAAAATTAAATATGATATCAAATATCATTTAATTTAAAATTAAAATTTAACATGTAAGTTTTATCATGATATAAATTACATATTTGATTTTGAATTAAATCAAATTTAATTTAAAAATCAAATACTATATTAAATGATTATCTAATAATCATTAATATAATAACTATATATTACACATTAACGCTATCTGCAACATCTCCCTAAAGAGATGATATTTCCTCTCTATATGATTCCCTCTCTTGTCGCTTCTTGGTTCTTTGGATTTTACCATTGTACCGTTATTAGCATAATGAAATGTGAGTGGTATATCCATATTATGGAGCCATACTGCTTCATTAGCTACTTCACAAGCTGCTACATACTCATCCTCCATTGTGGAGTTCGCAATGCCAGATTGCATTATACTCTTTCATACTATGGCTCCACCAGCTATGGTAAAAACTGATTCGGATGTTGATTTTCCATTATCTACATCCGTCTAAAAAACATAATATGTATATCCTCTAAGGATTATATCATTTCCAGATTATACAAGCATATAGTCTCTCATACTGTTAAGATACTTGAGAACATGCTTTACAGTCATTCACTGATCTAATCATGGACTAGACTGAAAACTACTGACTACTCCCTCTGTAAAACGAATATCCATGCATGAGACTTCCAATAGCAGAGGCATATGGGATATGTCTCATCTCCTCGACTGTTTGAGGTGTGTTAGGAAACTGTTCCTTTGACAAGTGAATTCCATGTCGAAGAGGTAAAGTACCTTTCTTAGAATTCAGCACCCAAAATTGTAAAATAATATTTTCGATATAGGAAGTTTGAGACATAGCTAACAATCGTCTCTTATGATCCCAAATGATCTGGATCCCAAGTACACAACTAGCATTTCCCAAATACTTCATTTGGAATTAGTTCGCCAGTCAGGATTTTACTTCCGATAATACTTTTACATCATTCAAAATGACTAAAATATCATCGACGTATAATATGAGAAAAATCACCTTATCGCAAATGACACACTTGTATATACAAGGCTCATCGGTGTTCTGCTCAAAATCATAAGACTTGATCATCGCATCAAATCTTATTTTCTATGATCAAGATGCTTGCTCACTCCATAAATAGACCTTTGCAGCTTGCAAACCTTTTGCTCTTGACCTTAGGCAACGAATCTCTCTGGTTGTACAATATAGATGCTCTCATTAAGATTACCATTAAAGAATATTGTCTTGACGTCTATCTGCCATATCTCATATTCATAATACGTTGCAATGTATTGAAGAGTACGGATAGATTTAAGCATGGCTACTGGCGAGAAAATCTCCTTTTAATCAACTTTCTCTTTTTGGGTATAACCTTTGGCCATTAACCTAGCTTTGAAGGTCTGTACCTTCCTATCTACTCATCTCTTCCTCATGTAGATCCACTTGCAACATATAGGTTTTACACCATCAGGTTGACCTACAAGATCCCAAAATGAGTTGGAGTACATAGACTACATCTCGAGATTCATGGCTTTGAGCCATTTCTTTTTATCATGATCATCAATTGCACTACAATAGCTCAATAGATCATATACACCGTTACTGGAGATGACAACTTTTGCCTCTCCAATCTCTAGATGGCGATCAGGTTGGCACACAACCCTCTCACTGCGTCTAGATGGTAGACTCCCCTGATATAATTGCATCTAACATCCAGATGTCAAAGGTGTTACGTTATTATAATTGTCAACAACTGTTGTTGATGATGCATTGGTCTAACTACAAAGTAACTCCTCGAGTGCCACTTTACTGCGAGGCTTGAATTCTCTCATATAGTTCTCCTCAAGAAATACAAACACTTTGATCACTTCTTAGACTATAAAAGAATTCACCCATAGTCTCTTTAAGATAGCCTACAAATAGGTACACTTTAAACGCGACTCTAATTTTGTAGTCTTATTCTTCAGCATATGTGTTGGACACCTCCATATGCAAATATTCTCGAAAGAACTGTCAAGGTAAGACGACAATAGAAAAAGATACTAGATAAACAATAACGAGAGTGCATAAGTACCAATATAGACTTTTGATAGTTAAGTTCAGTACAACTACGGAATGACTAGGAATGCCTATATCAGTGATGAAATGAGACTGGAATTACATTATATAGGAAACGGAAGAAAGATAATGAGTATAACTGTATGTTCACTTCATAACACACCGCTTCGAATAATGCCTAGATGACTTGAAACGAATTTATTGGGGTAAAACGTAAGACGGCCAAAGGAAACCAAGTATATGGATATTGTTGATACCAGCCAACACTTGACGAAATAAGACTGTAAGAATAAGATGAAGTGGGATAACCAGGCAAAAAGAAAAAATCAGTACAAAGAATGGATAACCAGATTCATATTAGCAGTGAATTTAAAGGTACGAGAAGGGTATGAACGTTAACCAGAACCGAATCACCAGCATCGATGATAATAATAAGAGATACAGTTTAAGCACCATAGTATAAACAGTTAGGCTTAATATAAGTACCTTGTTTCAAAGGCTTTAGCCAATTAATAGGGACCACCAGAAAATCAGTTCAAGATTAATATCCAAAGAATAAGAGGCATCGGCAAACAACAATAGTGAGCGGGGAATTTTGACCAAAAATCATGAGGTCCTAAGCCTCACAGATAGATAAAGATATAAGAACTTGAAAGACAGAACCGATAAGCAGTTGAAACTTAGCAATGAGGAAATAGAGAGAGTTGAATAGTTAAGTTATTAGAATGAACGTTAGATCGGATCGAGCATGTAGAGCCAAGAAGATATCAAGTGTGATCAGTTGCAATAACGTCAAGGATTACCCTTGTATACAATTACCCAGAATTAAGGTAGAATGGGAAGAGACCTTGTTATAGAAGACACGAGCATCCTTAGGGTCGTGGAAGTACTATCTGTGGAGAGTTCAAAAGTATATTCAGAAAAGTCATATGACACCAGTACGACTTGGGTACGAAGGTGCTTCTTAAGTGAGCCGATTGATATAATTTTTCATATAGATTAGATACTGTAAATAAGGACTAGTGATTCAATTGGAATAATTGTGAGTACGATCATACTAGAACAGGTGCATTAAATGCGTTCAGAACCTTACAAGTTGAGTTGTGCTTAGGTGGAAGCAATAATAGACGAGTGGTCGTCTAGGAAATCTTAAGAAGTATTAAATTCCTAAAGAAAAGAATGAGACAAAGTAAAATACAATCATAGAGTATCAGATTTTGGAGACAGTTTTCAGAAACTGATTTCCAGAGATATGATTTTCAGAAATGATAAATTTTATAAAAGAGTTTTCACGAGAATAAACTTTTACAGAAAAGCATTAGAGTTTTACCGATTGAACAGAGTTTTCATAAAATTTTTACATAAAAAGATATATTTCAGATAAGAAAAGAGATTTCAGAAAATACAGCTTTCTTAAGACGATTTTCACTTTAGAACCATGGATTTTCACAAAGTATTACAGTTCCATTTTAAATTGTCCACTCACTAGGTCGTTCAAACGATCTAACCCCCCCTCCCATTATTTTCTACTTTGCAGGTTTATCTGGAGGACAAACTCGGGAGGATGGATACTGATAGCATTCAGTAAGGTGTTGAGTCCACCAGGTTGAGTACATAAGTTCAGCATAGTCAGTGTCAAGTAAATATTGCATGACATACATTGTATAATATCAGTCATTGAGTGTCTCTAATATCATCGTTGTAATGTAATGTACTATTTTGTACATTGTATTAGTATTTGAGATACATTTCAATGATTATTGAGTTGGGCAATGGTCTCTATACGTGAGTTTATGTTTGTAATGAGTTTAACAGAATTGATCATAGTTAGATTGTCAGAGGCTCATGTGGATATGATAGCTTATTTCCTGTCGGTAGCATCTCTTGGACATGTATGTTACATCATCTTTGTGGTCATCATATAAGGTGCCTCAATTCCCATGTGACCATATGAACAAACCCGGATCAAAGTCGTCATACAATATGGAATGGACCGCAACTGTAGATAAACAACAAATAAAGTGCCCGTTTTTGTTTGCTCTCTACGGACTATTTAGGATTACTAATTTCAAATTAAATTCTCTTGTGTATAACACTTATACACTAAGTCTGAAAGTACATTTAAAATCGACATTTTAATAAATGAATAACAGCTTCATTTATTACTTAAAAATCACGTTTACATATTTCATTATGTTTTAGGGCATATATTCTAACACCAGCATATTTTCTGAAGAACAAGACTACAAAGTTGGAGCCACGTTTTCATATGTGTCTATTTGTAGGCTATCCTAAGGAGACTAGGGGTGGGTTCTTTTATAGTCCGGAAGATAATAAAGTTTTTGTGTCAAAAAATACTACATTTCTTGAGGAGGACTATATGAGGGAGTTCAAACCTCGAAGTAAAGTGTTACTCGAAGACTTACTTGTTGGTTCAACCAGCACACCATTGTCAACAATAGTTGATGGAAACATAGCACCTACGACATCTGAGTGTCAAATACAAGTACGTCAAAACGAACTGCCACCTAGACATAGTGAGAGGGTTGTACGACAATCTGATCGCAATCTATGAGTTGGAAAGGCATACATTTTCACATCCAGTGATGGTGTAGATGATCCATTGATCTATCGTAGTGTAATGGATGATTCTAATAAAGATGAATGGCTCAAAGCCATGAACCTCGAGATGGAGTCAATGTACTTCAACTCAATCTGGGAACTTGTAGACCAAACAGATGGGGTAAAACACATAAGTTACAAGTGGATCTACAAGAGAAAGAGGGTAGCAGATGAGAAGGTACATACCTTCAAGGTTAGGCTAGTGGCAAAGGGTTATACCCAGAAAGAGAGAGTTGACTATGTGGAGACTTTCACGCCAGTAGCCATCCTAAAATCCATATGCACTCTTATTTCCATTGCCGTATATTATGACTATGAGATTTGGTAGATGGACGTCAACTCTGCATTCTTGAATGGAAATCTTTATGAGTGTATCTATATGGTACAACCAGACGGATTCGTAGCCTAAGGTCAAGAGTAAAATATTTGCAAGCTGCAATAGTCCATTTATGGACTTAAACATGCATCTTGATCTTGGAACATAAGATTTGATACCACGATCAAGTCTTATAATTTTGAGTAGAACGTCGAAGAGCCTTGTATGTACAACCGCGACATTGACAGAAAAGTGATTTTTCTCATTTTGTACGTTGATGATATTTTACTCATTGGGAATTATGTAAAAATATTATCAGATGTGAAATTATGGCTAGCTAATCAATTCCAAATGAAAGATTTGGGAAAGGCCAGTTATGTACTTGGGATCCAGATTCTTCGAGATCGCAAAAGAATATTGTTAGCTATGTCTCAGGCATCCAAGAAAGGCAATTTGCCTTACCGACATGGAATTCATTTGTCAAAGGAACAGTCTCATAATACACCTTAAGGAGTTGAGGAAATGAGACATATCTCATATGTCTTAGCAGTTGATAGTCTCATATATGCTATGTTATGCACGAGATCATACATTTATTTTACAGTGGGAGTAATCAGTAGATCTCAGTCTAACCCAGGATTAGATCATTGGGTGGTTGTGAAACATATTCTCAAGTATCTAAAGAGAATGAGAAATTATATTATTGTATATTCTGGTGATGATATGATCCTTAGGGGATATACGGACTCTAATTTTCAAATAGATGTTTACTCTAGGAAATCAACATATGGATCAGTGTTTACCCTATGTGGTTGGACCATTATATGGATGAGCATAAAGAAATCTTGTATTGCTGACTCCACCATGGATGCTGAATATTTACCAGCTTACGAAGCAGCTAAGGAAGCAGTCTGACTCTAATATTCTTGGGAGATCTGGAAGTTGTTCCAGATATGGATAAACCACTCACACTTTATTGCTATAATAGTGGTGCAGTGGCGAATTCCAAAGAACCAAGAAGCCACAAAATGGGAAAGCATATAAAGAGAAATATCATCTCATCAGAGATGAGAAGTTTATGTCACAAAGATTACATTTGCAGAGAAACTGATTGATCCGTTTGCAAAGACCTTGTTGGGTAAACTGTTTGAAGGTCACCTAGAGGGTCTATGATTACGTGACATGTCTCATTTGCTCTAGTGTAAGTGGGAGATTATTGGGATATATGACCTAGAGCTTCATGTAATGTAAAGGGAATTATTTGTTATGAAATAAAAAATGCATTGTTCATTTAACAAATGTTATTATTTGTTTATCCTTGATTACTTATGTACCTTCAGACTTATTGTATGAGTGTCATACACATGAGGATTTAAGTATGAAGTTATTAATACAAAATAGTCCATATAGAGCAAACAAAGTGGGCATTTTCCTTGTGATTTATCTATAGTTGCAGTCCATTCTATAATTGTATGGTGACTTTGATTCGAGATCGTCCATGTGGTGACATGAAAATGGAGGCACCTTATGTGATGTGATCATATAGGACTAGACCCATATAGAAATGAATTTCTTATAATATCCGTTAAATAAAGAAATTAATTTCAATATACTAAATGGTCATATATGGATTGATCTAAATTCTAAGTGTACTGCGAACTCCTGCATGATAGGCTATGTCATTTGATTTACAAAGGTGAGGTCGGTGTAGCAAACCCGACCAATAGGCACGTACTTTGGGGATAAGGTTTGGTATGTAGCTGGGGATATTTTACATAGATATGGAGTTCACTCCTTCTTGCGAGAAGTAGGGGAGTATCTTCCTTAAGGGTTGATTCGGTACTTGAACAATTAGAGCGCTCAAGTCTTTCTGTTACGAATAGAAAGATTAATATTTATAATGGTTATGAATAAATCGTTCATTGGAGAATCAATTGTACTTAAGGTTAAAAATAATTAAAGGGGTATAACGGAAATTATGATCCGGCTCTAATTATGTGATACTCATGAAGGGTCAATCCGTATGTAATGACTATATCGATGGACACCGACGTAGTTCGGCTTATATTATTTATCTAACGCAACGAGAGTGCATCTTCGGATTTTTAGTGGAATAACCTGAAGTTAACAATTTGGAATATTTAGTTAATGAGTTTAATTAATATTGCGGGATTATTGGAGCTCGGAACTGTGGGTCCATTTGGTCCCCGTGCTAGCTTGATATACTGTCGTAAATTAAATATTATTGGATAGTCCAATTATATACTCACATATATTATTATTATTATTATTGGGACTAATAATATATTTGTAACACATGTAACCTTATATTATATTTAATATAAAGTTTTATTTTGTAAATGAGTATAAGATAATCATTTAAATACTAAAGATTTTATAAATATTAAATTATGATCTATAATTTAATTAATAAGTTTAAAATTTGATTTTGGAAACTCATTATTTAAAATTGGTTGTTACAATTTCTTTTATAATAACATGTTTAATGTCATTATTATTTTCAGTAAATAAAATTTTGATGTTACAAAAATAAAGGGGGTTGGCCAAAACTTGAAGAAAAAAATGCATAGAGTTTTATTTATTTTTTGACCCAACAAAACCCCAAGTATAAAAAGAGAAAATAAAGTTTTTTCTTTTCATAACTTTTCACTTTGAAAACCCTAGCCACCATTGTTCATATTTTTCTCTCAATGTTGAAAGAAAAAATGGAAGAACAAAAAGGGGAAAAAATTATGTGTGACAATACAATTGTTTAGAGATTTAATATTTTTTGAGTGAAGCGCATACATCTATTTACTGGTTACGAGATATAGCATAAAATATTTTTTGGAAATCAAACCAAAAACATGTTCGCCCTTTCTTCTTGTTCACGATAGTGAGCAGAAAATCTGCTCATTGCCGCTACTTATAACTTGATTCGGGGCTCGGTTTGTGTTGCATTTTAGCCCTGAAAATTTGGGAATACAAATGGGTGTTTATGTGGTTATTGTGGGGACTTTTTGGTGGAAAATTTAGACCTGAATCACTGCTCTTATACACGTAAAACATGGGCTATTTTTGGGTGAGTTGTGCCCGCGTATCATGTGCAAAACAGTCCAAATTTGTGTGGTTGTTCGGGGGCTATTCCGGGGCTAAAAAATAGTCAAAAATAGAAGCAAAATAAGTCTAAAAAGGCTGGTCAGATTCGGCATTCATAAGGGAGATGGCATAAATTTTTCAATGTCGATCACGATGCCTAAGGAGGTTCCATCGCGCAAATGAAATATGTATCTACAAGATAGGCATAAGTTATCGCATCTAATGATGGTATAGATGATCCATTGACCTATCATACTGCAATGGATGATTTTGATAAAGAGGAATAGCTAAAAGACATGAACCTCGAGATGGAGTCAATATACTCCAACTCAGTCTGGGAACTTTTAGACCAACCTAATGGAGTAAAACTCATAGCTTGCAAGTGGATCTACAAGAGAAAAAGATGATTAAATGGGAAGCTATGGACCTTCAAGCCAAGGCTAGTGGCTAAGGGTCATACTCAGAAAAAGTTACGAGGAGACTTTCTTACCAGTAGCCATGCTCAAATCCATCTGCACTCTTCTCTACATTGCCGCATATAATAACTATGAAATTTGGCAAATGGACGTCAAGACTGCATTCTTGAATGGAAATCTTGATGAGTGTATCTATATGGTATAATTATAGGGGTTCATAGCCCACGGTCAAGAGTAAAAGGTTTGAAAACTACAAAGGTCAATTTATGGACTCAAGCAGGAATCTCGATCTTGGAACATAAGATTTGATAACACAATCAAGTCTTATAATTTTGATCAGAACATCGATAAGTTTTGTGTATACAAGCGCATCATTGACGAAAATGTGATTTTTCTCGTTTTGTACGTCAATGATATTTCACTCATTAGGAATGATGTAAAAATATTATCGTTCATGAAATCCTGGCTAGCTAAGAAATTCCAAATAAAAGATTTGGAAGATGACAGTTATGTACTTGGGATCTAGATTCTTCGAGATCATAAAAGAATACTATTTATGTCTCAAGCATCCTACATCGACAAGATCCTTGTGCGATTTGGGATACAGAATTTCAAGAAAGGCAATTTTCTTTCCGACATGGCATTCATTTATCAATGGAACAGTCTCCTAAGACACCTCAATGGGTTGAGGAAATAAGATATATCTCATATGCCTCAGCAGTTGGTAGTCTCATATTTGCTATGTTATGCACGAGATCGGACATCAGTTTTACAGTTGGAGTAGTCAGTAGGTTTCAGTTTAATCCAGGATTAGATCATTGGGTGTCTGTGAAACACATTCTCAAGTATCTTAAGAGAACGAGAAATTATATGCTTGTATATTTTGGTGAGGATATGATCATCAAGGGATATGCGGACTCTGATTTTCAGACAGATGTCGAATTCTAGGAAATCAACATCTTGATCAGTGTTTACCTTAAGTGGTGGGGACATTATGTGGAGGATCATACAACAATCTTGTATTGTTGACTCCACCATGGAGGCTGAGTGTGTAGCAGCTTGCGAAGCAGTTAAGGAAGCAGTCTAGCTCCGAAAATTCTAGGGAAATCTGGAAGTTGTTCCAGCTATGGATAAAACACTCACACTTTATTGCGATAATAGTGGTGCAGTGGCGAACTCCAAAGAACCAAGAAGCCATAAAACGGGAAAGCATATAGAGAGAAAATATAATCTCATCAGGAAGATAGCATAAAGATTAGACGTTTATGTCACGAAGATTGCCTCCGTTGAGAACCTGATTGATCTATTTACAAAGACCTTGTCGGAAAGTGTTTGAAGGTCATTTAGAGGGTCTAGGATTACGTGATAAGTCTCATTTTCTCTAGTGCAAATGGGAGATTGTTGAGATATATGCCCTAGAGCTTCATGTAATATGTAAACGGAATTATTTGTTAAAAAATAAAAAGATGCATGGTTCATTTATCAATTATTTTTATTTAAATCGCATATTATAAATTTTCCAGTTTATCATAGATTACTTATGTGTCTTCAGACTTGATGTAAAATCCTTATACTCTTCTTTTGTACCACTCGACGCCGCCGTTTTAATCACTTTTTTGTGCTATGATTTGGTTGTGTTTCCGTCCTGAAAATTTGGGAACACAAAGGGGTGTATTGTGGATATTTCAGGGCTGTTTGTAGAAAAATCAACGAAAAGCAAACACAACGCGCGTAAAGGGTGTTTTCGGTGTGCAAAATAGTCCAGTTTTTATACTGTCGTTCGGGGGCTGTTGGGGCTGGAAAAATCATTTGAAATAGAAGCAAAACAATTCCAAATAGGCTAGAGAGTTTCGGTTAAGAAAGGGCAAAGGAAAAAAATTCAAGGTCGATCTCGGTACCTAACACGCTTCCGTCGCGCGAGAAATTGTTTCTTACACTATCCTCCAATAAACACTATCATATGGTTGTCATATTCTAATGATCAAGAGTGACACCTAACAATGTATCATTACCTTCGAACGAGAATGAATAGAATCTTTCCGTAAATGATTTTCGTATGATATGATCTTTCGCCCAAAATTGTATTCCACCAATGAGTTGGATTATGTAATATGTCTATTCCAATAATAATTGATTCAATCTTGATCATAATCTTGATGATAGGCAATATAAGAATTTTTCCACTCGAAATTCTCCCACCATAGCCATGGATTTGCATCATCATATATGTCAACTGTGTAATAGAATATTAGATTCACTAAACGTGTGTTTATCTTGAGTTTGGCGATTCCCTATTGTGTCCTCCCTATAGGCAATCCTTAAAGGACGACTCAGGCTAGTGTTAAAGTTATATAAATCCTACAAAAGATCAGTGAAGACCTCAAGTCTTAGGATTAGTCCATACATCGTTATCAAGAGTCTTCCATAAACACATGGGATAAACATCTCTATATGAAAACGCATTGCAATCAGTTTAGTGTACTTGTTAATTGTCAAAAGTACCCATGTGTTACACCAAGCATTCGGACTATGCTAATAGCTTATAAGATCAATTACCTCATAAATAAGCGGTAGTAAAATCATGCTAGTCTATATGGATTATCAATATTCTTGTTATTGATAATCCCCAAACAATAAACATTTTAAGAGTGATATGATCTTATAGACCGTTATGCAAGTTATCTCAGTAAAGATAAAGACAAAAATGCTCATATAATAAATAATTTCCATTTTATTTAATTAAGTGTAAGTTATATCAGTAATTATTATAGTTTTAATCCAATGAATCTATGGCATAATACTAACAACTATTTGATTCATGATGGTTTATTAAATGCTAAACAATTGTGCATTCTTGGTTCTTTACACGAGCAGTTGATTCGTGAGCAACATGAAGGATGCTTGAGTGGACATCATGGGCAAGACAAGAAGAAGGCATTGGTGGATAAATGGTATTTCTGGCGTCACTTATTTAGGGATGTGTGTAAGATTCTATGGTAGTGCGCATAACACTGGCTTGTATGCCCCACCCCCAATTTTGATGACTATTTGGGAAGACCTTTCGATGAATTTTGTTCTAGGATTATCTCACACTAAAAATGGATGATATATTATATAGGTTGTTGTTTATAGGTTTTCAAAGATGACACATTTTACTGCTTGCAGGTGGATACGAGATGCTACAAATGTTGATAATATATTCTTTCATGAGATTGTTCGTCTATATGGTATTCCAAGACCATTACATCGGACATAGATGTAAAGTTCATCAGTCACTTTTGATGGCGATTGTGGGAGAGGTTTCGGACTCAGCAATAGTTTAGATGTTCTTTTCATCCTCAAATTGATGGACAGACAGAAGTTGTGAACCGCACATTGGGTAATATGCCGCATTATGTTTGTGGAGATAGGAAGTGTCATCGGAAGAGTTTGCTTACAGTAACACAGTTAATAAATCTACTTGTAAATCTCCGTTTATGGTTGTCTATATTTATGCTTCATGCCATACTTTGGACTTGGTTACACTCCCTACATTATCTCGAATCGGTCGTGCCGCAGAAAAATTAGCTGAATGGGTGTAACAATTTCATACTGAGGTTCGTACAAATTTGAGGGTATAAATACTAAGTATAAGGCTGACTCGGACAAACACCGCCGAGTAAAGGTGTTTGTAAATTCAGAAAAATTAGCTGAATTGTTCGAACAAGTTTGTTCGTTCAAATAGGCTTCTGCAATGTTTGACGAACGTCTTGTAATTTTTTGTTTTTATGTTTTCTTGTTTCAATTTTAATTCAATAATCACATAGGCTTTAGGGCAGCCGAGTTAAGCTATTAGAGTTAGTTTATGGTTTTAGTTTACTATAAAAAGGATTATTAAATCTCATTGTTACTTTAAACATTAATTTTATTAATAAACTCGGATTTTATTCAAAAACTTCATGTTTCTCTTTTATTCTGTTTTGTCATAATTATTAAAAAATAAATAAAAATTTACTAATTGATTGTTAGTTAAAAACAACAAGTGTAACGGGGTGACGTATCACACAATCCATATCGACCCACAAACATCAAGGTAACTGAAGCAGCGTCCTACCCAAAGTTGCCTAAAATAATAATTTTGGACCTTATAGTCCAAAATCTCGACGAACCAAGCTACGGATCGGATGGGCGGCCAACGCCTTAACGAGATTGTCCCCATCCTAGGCAAAATCCCGTGCCTGCAAACGGGATTTCGTTCAATGTAAATTGGTAAATTTCACAGCATTTTGCTCGTAGTTTATGGTCTTTCAGCATTGCTATGGTCAGCTCATAGCTTTATTTCTTGCTTCGGGCCTCATAATAGACCATAAAATCTGGGCCAAAACAATTCTTCACAGTCACAATGTGGTATAGAAAATTACAGAGCTAATATCCGGAAGTCAAATTCAAGTAGTATAACCATCATGATCACGTTTTCTTCTTTTGACTAAGCTGTCACAATGTAAATAAGAAACAAAAGTTTTTCCTATTAGGTGAGATCGGCTATATAGATCCTTTGATGTCATTGTGCTACATCCGGAATTATTATTTCATTAAGAAATTTAAATAAAAATCAAACTAGTAAATGACAAACACATGCACTATAAAATAAATTTTGGCATGCATTGAAGAAATTGACCTTTTATTGGGTGAAGTAGCAGCACTAGGAAATTATAAATTTATAGTCACCACCAGTGGCAAGTCACCTTTGTCAACAACAAATGTCTTTACGATCTTCTTGGAGGTGGTAGCAATTTCTATAGTGTATGTCCCATGAAAGCCTCTAAATGCAAATTCTCCTTGCTCATCAATATGTCCATGAGCACGAGAAAGCCATTCTTGTTTAAGATCAAGGAACCTTTTACCAGCTTCATTGATGTCACCTTCTGCATTAACCAAATGTGCATTGTCACGGCTCATAAACAACTCCCAAAATCCCCACAGAATTATTCCTTCCACAGCAGGATGAGCAAAAGCTTCTCGGAGCATGACTTCAAGATCGTCCCCCCTGACATATTCATTAATGGAAGACACATCAAGCTCTGTAAACCAGATTGGAAGTCCTAGAATTCCCAATTTATCCAAAGCAGAACAAACAATCGGTCCCACTGGACTACGGATATGTCCTTGAATTCCAATTCCTCCCACGGGGGCACCTTGCTCTTGCAAATCAAGAATATGTTCAATGTACTTTTCTGGAGATGATCTGGTGCAACATCCATCTTCGACATGATAATCATTTATAAAAAAAGTAGCTGATGGATCTAGCTGGTGTGCGGTCTTAAACATATATGCCAGGATATCTTTCCCCAACCTATCTTGATAGAATGATCCATGCAGAACTTCATTGTTAACATCATAGTGCCTGAACTCCCCCTTGTAACGTGTGAGAAGGCCTGTTAGGCGATTTTGGACAGCTCTCATCAAGTCATTTTTGTTTAGTGATTGGACCCAGGGCTGGACACTGTCCTGTACTTCCCAGAAGATACAATGACCTCGAGTTTCTATGTTGTGGTTCTTGCACAGGTCTAAAATATCATCAGCATCCTTGTAGTTGAGGTTTCCTTGTTGTGACTCTGTCCAATCCCACTTCAACTCATTTCCAAACACAGCCCAGTTGAAATATTTTGCCAAGAAATTGACAAATTCTTCATTGTCTATCTGTGATCTATTTATGCATGAACCAATAGGAAAACTGTTTTGTGTTTGTTCCACTTTCACAAAGGTGCCAAGCATACTGCTGGAATCCAGTCCTGAGAATTTCAGGACGACATCACACTTACGAATCTGCATTACAGAAAGTGAGATTTAATTAAAAACAAAAATATGATAACAGAATCTCAATGCTGGAAAGGAATCGCTTCACTTAGTAAAGATGAAAATGAGAAGTAAAAGAATTACCTCATCAGTCCTCCTCCTCAAATGTTTAAACCTTGCCTCTCGATCAACAGGAAAAATATGAAGGCCAGAAACCATTAGGTCAATACCTGAAGCAGGACCTTGGACATAAACCATTACCTTCAATGGTTGCTTCTCAATCCTAAAGGACCCGCCAATATCGTGCCACCTATCATCGTTTATCTCAACTTGTCCTCCATTGACCCATTGGCTGTCCACATCTATTGCAACATTTACATTTTGAGGACCAGTTGCTCCAGAACCAATTCGAACCCAAGCAGATACTTGATATGTCAAAAAGAGTTTCAGTTTCTCTGTGATAATTTGAGCTGGACCCATCCAAGTCTGTGTACGATTGGTCACAAGTATATAGCAGCCACTTAAAGGTTCATGATGTCCCAGGGAATCTCTTGCCATTGGAGGGAGTATATGCGGTGAGCCAGTTCCAACACCTAAAGTGCAATTACCTAGAGAAAACCACCCATTGGTGCCATCAGTTAAGTCACTGTTTGCGATTATGTTTATTCCAAAGGCTGGATTCTACAAAAAAATAAATAAATAAATAAAAGTCAAAAGCCAACATTTTAAATGCTTAAAACACCCAAGATTGAGCATTAAAATGTCAATGCTACAAAAAACTTCAACCAAAATATAGCAGAGAAACATTTGAATATATTTTTCACAATTTTATCTACTTATTCAACCAACCTCAATAACGGGTGGAGATGAAGGCGGGAGTTTCTCTGCATGCTTTACTACTAAACTATTGATAAGAATATCAGTGCCAGGAGGTGGACCTTCTAGATATATAACTACTCTTGCTGGGGAACCATTAAGTAGGAATTTTCCTTGCAGCTGTGCCCAATCTTTGTCGGTTGCCTGTACACTGGCGAAGAAACCATATTTTCAGCAATGAGAGAAATTGTAAAAAGCTCAACTACTTACAACTGTGTATCAAGAGCATATTCAACTGTATAAACTTAAAGAATTGCATTTTTTCTTGAATGAAGGAAAATATCATTTCTTTCAAGAAAAACAGAGAGCTTATGTGTGATGCCTTAAGAGAATCAAGATTGATTAAGATAGTTGTTGCAGAAACTGCAACATAAAAATCTGGAAATATTTACGATATGAAGATAAAATATTCAAAATAAAGCAGAAACCTACTTGGCAATGCCTATGTACTGATCACTTTGATTTGGCATTTGGACACATAAAGTTGCCCGTATAGTTGCAGAAGTGATGTTGTTACCAAAAATGCAAACTGAAGCAGTAACATCATAAGCAAGCTTTCGCTGCACTCTTCCGGTTATCTCCTGTTGAATTCCATTCCAGCTTTGTGTGCGTTCTGTTGCAGATGCAAATACCTTTCCTGACTGTGGGACTATTTTCCCATCCACCATAGAATCATGTAAGATGATTTTGCAGCCTCTTCCAGACCAATTATTGGAGCCATCCTCAAATTTGGGGTTTAGGATAATGTTCTCATCTCCATCACAATCACACCTTTTGCTCTTATTCTTTCAAGATAAAAAAGGAAAAAAAAATCACGATAACCAATGTTCAATGGTAGAAAATGCTGTGGATGAAACATTTTTGCAGATTTCCTAAGGTCGGATTTTTTTTATAGAGACGACTCTTCCACAAGTACACTAAGTTTTAGAAGTAAATCAAAAAAAGATAAAGATCACTCTCTTCATAAGTATACTAAATTTTCTTGCTTAAAATTAAAATCAAATAGAGATGTCTTCTTTTTTTAAGTTGCACAAGTTTAAAACTTATTTAGTCCATGTATTCAGGGTTTCTATCAGAGTTCCTGTAGTTGAGGTTAGATTAAGTAGAAGAAAAGTACCTCACACTCGCTAGGACTGGAACAGGTAATCACCACTGATCTTATGAGAAGGTCCACTCCAGGTGTGGGTCCTTCCAGATAAAAAACAGCCCGATCAGGCAGAGCTGACAATGAGAAAGTGCCTTCCAACTTTTCCCACTTATTCTTTGATACAGAAGTCCTGCAGTTTGTTGGTTACCATTACCACATCTATTGTTTCTCGATATAAAAAGGAACCATGACAAAATGAAATATCAAAATTGATTACTTTCCAATAAGCAGATAGTTAGTTTCTGAATCTCGGTGTTCTAGTTTCAAAGTTGCCAGAACATCAGTAGATCCTTGAAGAGGCCCAGATACTCCAACACAAGCTGAAACCACATACGTAGAACCAGGAGAAATTTTTCTTGTGATATCTTGTTCCAATCCCTGCCAGCATTCCTTTCGATTTGTAACAACAGCATGATTACAAACCGAGTCTGATGATGTTACTTCTGAGTAATGCGACTCAGCTAAAGCAACAAAAGCATGACAGCAATTGGGGTGCCATGAATGCAGTCCCATAGAAAAGTCGTTATTTATTATGATATTAGTAGCAGTGCTAGTGCTAAAATTGATCTTGTTATGCTCTGGAATCTGCCAGCAAAAGCATAAGTCAAGAAACTTGAACAAGGAATATTTGGAGTGCCATGAACTTTGTTAATAAGCATTGAACAAGTTCAGAATACCCAGCTACCATATATATTACTGAGAAAATATGCAATTCAATGGGAGCTTCAATTAGAAAGTGAAAAGTTTTTGAACTGATACAGCTTGTCACATACATTAAGTGGCTAAACACAATATATCATTTTCCATATATCATTAAGTCAGATAAATTGCTTGGAATGGCTCGGGCATTTGATGACAAAGACTATAATCAGTGCAATCTTCAATAGCTTCTCACACCTGTTGTGCTATTTAGATTTTAGACCAAAACTGCATCACTGAAACATACCACCGACATTATCTCACCATAATTCAAATTAATCCACTGTATTCGGCTTCCTTGGATGCAATTTCAGTTTACAACTAAGCAAAGACACTGATTTACAACATTGAAAATTGAATCATAAAACTTCAACGCACATACCCATGATTTAAGGCCAAATGAAAATCAAATCATAACAAATTCAACTTGTTATTTCCCTTAATTAATGAAAAACAAAACCCATAATTTTCTTCAATGTTGAACTTGGCAAAAGATTTGAAAATATGAAACATCCATCAAACCATGACAAAACAAACAAGAAAAGAAACCCATGTCAGAATTAACCAATGAATCTAAATATGGCAAGCAAATAAACATACCCATGCAGCAGAATTATGTTGGCTTTCCATGGCTTCTCTTGATCTCCAACAGTCACAAAAGCAGTTTCTATTACAAAGTGATGATGATCGACGTACCCAATTTATACGGACCGTTTAAGATTTTCAAGTGAAGTCTAAGAAAAGCGCGGGACCAACGGATCAAACAGCCAATCAAACGTCTTCTGCGAAGCCCAGTTGGCTTTTGACTGGGTTTATACAATCACAATCAGAATTTATAAATAAATTATCATTATTATTATTGTTTTATGGTATTATTAATCTTTGTTTAGCGATCTCAATTTGGTCATATATTTTTTTTATAATTTCCCTTTTAAAGAATATCTGATATCAACGGTTTAATGGACGATGAATAGGTTACAGATATGAAATTAGATATTTTCAATGGATATTGAACAGTTAATCTGTCCAATAAATAAATATGATATTATGTAATTGTCTGTATTAAAATTGTGTTGAATTGTTGAATTGTGATGAGGTTCAAGGAGAAATTACAATGGAACGACAAGTTAATGATCCTTTGTTGGTACCAATGGGACCTATCACAAGGTAGGTTTAAAGAAATCAAGAAAGTAATGCTTGGACTTGTAAAGGAGAAGATGATCGAGACTACAAATACCATAGTCAAGACTTTCACATTGAATATGGGTTTGTCACATGAAGAACCTGTCATGGTTAACATAATACAAGCTCTGGGAGATGTTAACTAGATAGTTTATTTATGTATTTTTTGGTTAATGTAAAAGGGTTGAATATTTATTTTATTATATTTTAAATTTAAAGTTTTTCTATTTAGATTAGGACACATGTGCATGTACCTTGCATGTGGGAGGCATGTGCTTAGGGATAGATTTAGGGTTTCCTAGTTTAGTTAGGAAAATACATGCGTAATGGTGTGTGAGGTAGTTAGGGATGGCAACGGGTCGGGCTCGAGCCGGGCTTTGATAAGCCCGATCCGAGCCCAACAAAAAAAAATTAGGCCCGGGAAAAGCCCGGCCCAGGCTGTCATCGAGTCGGGCCGGCTCGGCCCGGTCGAGCTCGGGCTCGGGCCGGGCTTGGCACGGGCTCGCCCGGGCCCGATTTTTTATTATAAAAAATTTATTATATAAATATATATATTTTATAAAAAAATATATTTAACTATTTATTTTAAGCCCGGGCTTTTTTGGGTGAGCCCGGCCCGGGCCCGAGCCGTGCCCGGATTTTGAAACCTGGGCCGGGCCCGGGCTTTTTTGCCATGTATAGTAGTTTAGGTTTTGTGGGCTTGAGTGTTGGGTTTCTACGGTCTAACCGGGATCAAATCAAGCAATGAAACTCATGTGCGAATACTCAAAGAAGTTGTGGAATACTTACAATGAACGGCTTTTGCGATGCGAGGAACAACAAAGCTTTTTATGCCCTTTGAACTCTCGGCAATCATCAATCTTTATGCTCCAAAAATTCGGCCATGGTGATCCTCCAAGCTTCAAGCTTTGTGATGTGATTTCATGCTCACGGGTGCAGTTCCCTATCACCTTCGCAAGACTCCTAAAGCGTGCTAGCACTCCGGAAATTTTGCCGCAAAACTTTCTATGCATCTCCTACATCTCACGGCAATTGTAGTGAAAGAAGAAGAAAAAACAGCCCATTGGGCGTGAGAGAGGGAAGAATGAAGAAGAGAGAGTGTTGTAAAAGGTGATTTCCAAAATCAAAATAAATTTAATGATATACCAAATATTTGATTTGGTAAAAGTCATTCAACATTTACACACTTGAGTGTTTTACACTCTTTCACCAAATAACAACTTCCATCACTTTAAAGCAACCAAGTTGACTAGTTGATGTGACGCTTGATGTAACTTGTGGGCCGCACTTAAATTCGCAATGCGAGTGCGCCCGCAAACACTCCCAGGCTCGGGTTCGCTAATTCTGAATTAACGAATTTTTCGTTGCGACGTAATTAAATAATTATGCCTAGCAAAATCACTATTCACGTCGCTAGCGAATTAATTCTAAATTAACTCGTTCGCCCGAATTCCACGTCGAAATCCAATTTCGTATAATATATCGAATATATTATTTTCTCGATTAATTCCAAATTAATCATTTTCTCTCTTTAATAAATATTTTATCCCAGATAAAATATCTCCGTAATTAATCCCAGATTAATTTTATCTCTCATCTAATTAATCCTAGATTAATAAAGTGCGAATCATACGTCATCGGTGAATCTTCGAGAAGCGACCCATGAGATCCCCGGATATGTTGGCAGTAAATCCGGTCGTCGGACTATCCGAACACGTAAGTACCTAGTACTATGTTTATACCGATTTACAAGACATGGTTGGCTTCTAGCAAAGAATCATGCCTACCCAATTCTCCAGAAATATTCTTACTGGAATATGCGATCTAAAGCAGGCGTAGTATACGTAGTATTGCATATTTTGATCCAGTATCGGATGTCACGTGCAAGGCCTGGGGCTGGAAATGTGTCTGCCCCGTACGAAGCACATATCGGATCTCTGGTAACTAGTCTCTATAATCGGATAAACATGACCTAGTCATAATATCCCGATAGCTGCATCATATAAGAGAACGAGTTCTGTATCCTACGTTATCATCATCTCCACTATGACTGGAGTGATACTTCCATCTCGACATCACACCCAATACACTACGATTCTCAATATACCTAGAAGAGGCATACACAGAACCTGTTAAATCCCTGGATGACCAAAACCAAAGTATATTGATTGTCGCAAGTATTAGCGGTGTAAGTCTCAGGTTAAGACCAAATACGCCTACTCTGATTCGGACTTCCATAGACACATAGTCATACTACCAATGGAATTCCGAGGGGTCTATCTAGAGCGAAGCTGTTTTCCGTACCATCGGTAAAACACAATCTCCTATTACACTTGCATGAGTATCCTATACCCAAATATATGAGAACTTTGACTTTATGCTCTCACAACGCGCACAAGTGCAATACTAGTATATTCCGCATTATCGATATCCAATCTCGATAATACTACGACTAGGGATATTTAATGATTAAACCTTTATGGATTGATACTGTCTCATATCATCTCAATCCGGAATTAATCATATGGACCTTTCATCATTTATATATCTTGGTGATCTAATCACAAATTATAAAAGAGCAATTTCCTTTGTCACATAGTTAATTTGTACAACAATACCATGATCTGTACAAATAGTGATGCTATAGGTCATAACTGTCCAACAATCTCCCACTTGGCCTATAGCCAATCACTCAAGTGTCCTACACCCGAACTATGTACGGTTCGCTCAAACTTCTGCTGAGAAAATGCTTTCGTCAGCGGATTTGCATGATTATCATCTGATGCGATTTATTCGATCATCACATCGCCACGATGTATGATCCGAACGAATCAGATGAATATCGAAGTATTTATCTGGATCATTGTGAGACCATTAATTCTTTAGCATGCGCTGTAGCCTAGCTCAGCTGCTAACTGAACTACTCCTAATCTGATTAGGATTATTATCAATCTATAAGGCTTCTATTGCTACCTCAGCTGCATCAATAATCCACTTTTGTTGTTTATTCTGTAATGGTATCTTGCTTGGAAAATTTCCAGCTCACTGTTCCGTTATTCAAACTTCGTAGTACCGTTATTACGACTCATAGTCGGTTTTTATCGGTTAGGAAACTTGCAGCAGTGAACCCAGTCACTTCAAGTTCTCATTCTCCATAGTATAAGACAGCATCCTTAGTTCCTCTAAGATACTTAAGGATGTTCTTAACATCAATCCAATGACTATCACTTGGATTGGCCTGATTGTGACTCCATATGCTCAAAGCGTATGAGACACCAGGTCACGTATATTTTTCAATGTACGAGTTCTCGGAGAGTATCAACAACTTTAAATCTATCCTAGTAGATCTTTATTCCTAGAATAAAGGTTGTTTCTCCCAAGAATTCTACGGAGAATTTTCATGAAAGCCAAGCTTTCACCGATAGTATTATGGGAATATCATTTCCAAGAAATGATATGTCATCATTACTTAGGACATTCACTGTCAGAGCGCTCTCACTAACCTCCTTATATACACAAGAATCATTTCCGTTTTAAATTAAATCATACACCATTATGATTACATCAAAACGACAATTCCAAGAACGCTATGCTTGCTTCAATCCATCCATGGATCGAATTAACTTGCAAACCTTGTTTGCTTGTTTTGGTACGAAAAAACCGTCAGGATGTTGTAAACATCCTCCGAAAGGTTTCCGTTAAGGAAAGCGATTTTGACGTTCAGCTGTCATATTTCATGAATGAAACATGCAGCATTAGCAAGCACTATCCAAATGGATTTACCATGGCAACTGGTAAAAGGTTTCGTCGTAATCTACACAATGTTGATGACGATACCTTTTCGCTACAAGCCTAGCTTAGTACGTTGGTATGTTGCCTTCCATGTATGTCTTCCTTGAAGACTTATATAGTACCAATAGGCACAATGCCTTCCGGTACATCAACTAGTATCCAAACTTGGTTGATATACATGGAATCCATTTCGGACATTATGTCACTTTGCCATAATAGGGAGTCGATACCTTGTATAACTTCCCCATACATAGTCAGATCGTTTTCCTCAATAAGATTGACATCTTTATGAGGTGAGATCAGAAACCCATACCTCCCAGGTTGTTTTCTGACTCTCTCCGACTTACACGGTTCTTTGTATTCGAAGATTATTGGAATAGTTTCATCCTTGATGAACTATTTGTGTTCCTTTAAGAAATCGGTGCCTGGAATAGTATTACTCCGATTTTATCGAGTTTTACTTTCCTCCCACTTACCACTGCATATAGGTATTCCTCTTAGGAAAAATGCATGGCGAGCAACAATTACATTTTTCTCTAGTGAGTTGTATAAGTACTATACTTAGGTTTCCCTAGGATAACCTACAACTTAGGCACTTATCCGATTTGGGTTCTAGTTTGGTATCATCCAATCATATGCCCAGCATTCCCAAATCTACAGGATTGAGAAACCCAGTTTCGTTCCTATTCATATCTAATATGAAGTCTGTCAAACAGATTTTTATGGAACCTTATTCAAAATAAATTTTGCACTGTTTATGCGTATCCGTTGAAGGAAATGGTAGCTCAGAGCGACTCATGATTAACTTTATCATGTCCAACAAAATTAGGTTTCTCAGTTCGGACACACCGTCAAATTGACGTGTTCCGGGAGGAGTCCTCATTGAAAGAATACTATACTCTTTCAAGTATTTGAGAAACTTATTGCTTAAGTATTTGTATGGGTTTTTAGAGGGTAAATCCGGTAACGCAGCGGAAGCGGTGGAAAATCAAATTTTCCGATTTCAAAACTTTTTCTCGGATTAATTAAATAAACATATTTATTTAATATTCCAATAATCAAATTATGAAATAAAATTCAATAAATCATATTTAAGTGAATTTACCGAATTACCCTTACTTTGTATTTTTGTCCATTTTAGTCCGAAATTGATCAAATCAATTTTAAATGATTCTAAATCATTTCTAAGATGAACTTAGCATGTTCAAAACATCAAAACACCAAGGCAACCAAAATCCCCAAATTTCCCTCACTTGGCCGAGAGCCTCCATTAGGGGGGTTTGTGCATTTTGTCATTTCATGCATCAAAACACATCAAGATGTAATCCAATCAACATGAAACTTTATATGCATCATATACACATCCAAATACACAACATAAATGAAAATACCCAAATTTGGAATTGGTCATCAACCCTAATTTTTCAATTTCTTCAAATTGGACAAATTGGACCAAATAGTTTAAATCAATTACTTTAATCATCATTCTTTCATCCGATCAAAGTCTCAACACAATGAAACAACTCAAGATCAAATCTAGGTCATCTAAGAGTGGGTCAACAACTCTAGATTAGCAACAAGGTTTCCAAAACCATAAAAGAATACTTATTACTACAATAGTCATAAGCTTCCATCATTATACATGCTCAACACTTCCATCAAACTTCCATTAATCAAAAACACAAAGAATAGAGAAAATAATAACTTAAGAACATCACAAGATTTTGCCTAGATCATAAGGAACAATTTCTTATCTAATAGTAAGTTGGAAAAACTTACTAAATCCAAGCTTTTTCTTTAGTTTCTTCTTTTCTTCCTCACTTGCTTCTCTTGTTTGTTTAATGGAGTTTTTGTAAAAGTGTATTAGGTTAGAAAGTGAAATGAAATGAAAACAATATATACTTGTTACACTTTAGCCTTGGCCGAATTTGGCCAAGCCAAATACAAGAATATTAATTTCATTTTCATTTAACATAAATTTGATCAACTTGATTAAATATCTAAATAACACTTTATAGATATTTATATTAAGTCAACAAAGGAAACTTAATCATTTAAACCAAATATCCAAATGTTAAGATATTTATATTTTAATTAATTTAATCATTTAACAATTAAATAATTAATTAATTAATTAAATACAAATATATTAATATATGTATTATATTTACATTAAATATTAAATACATATATTCATTTAGGATATAAGTCAAATATCTCAATTTGACTATTAATTAATGTGTATTTAAATTAATCAAGTATTAAATGTAAATACACATATTAATCAAATGACTATCGGGTCCCTTTAGCATGTATTTTGCGTTTAACCTTTAAACGACTTTATAAAAAATCAACATTATTTATATTGTTGCTCTAGTGCTCTACGAGTATATTTCATTATTGAGACTCTCTGGATTCAAGTATATCCGTCACGAAATCAAATTTCGTGTCCATAATTTATCCACCCGTAAATTATGACGATCACGGATAATCTCGCTGAACCATACAGGTCGAGGTCATGGCAAATGTATAATTCCTCCGTCACAGGTATCCGGATAAATCCCAGAGATATAGATGTTAACGTCAAATCTCTATGGGGATTATCCAGTCGACTATTCTATTAGAAATCTCTAAAAGAATGTTTAGAACTAGCTTCTAAACTTTACCACGGTCCCATGGTTTTATCTGATTGTTAATCATATGGACTACCTATGCTCTGGTACACAGAACTGACAGATCTTATCTTGATACGCATAGGACACCCTGAGGATCTATCTACACCCAACGAACAGGCGGAGGTCTGATCTAAATATATCGGTGACGTGACTGACATCTAAGTGTAGAAGATGTCTCATGTGCCCACAATGGCATCTCAAGTCTAAGAATCACAAGTGCTACTCAACCCGAGAAGATTCTTATTGACGTTGGTGTACCATCCATTAAGAATCTTCAGTGAGTCGTTCAGTGTTTATCTGCTATAAACACCTACACGTCTATACTAGTCTCCAAGACTAATGGTTCATTGAGAAACCATTGGAATCATATATTCCAGTATACGACATGTACTGGTCTCAACGGGTTTACTATACTGACCAAGTAGTGTAAACCTTGACCATGAACAGTCTGAGAATGACAACATCATGATACTACTCAATGTCAGTTGTGACGCTTTTGCAACAGTACCATGACTAATCATTCTAAGGTCATTACGTCTTTACCATATAAAAAGATAGATTATATTATAGAAACTGCATATATTATTCATAATAATAATGTTTTACAGAAGTATTCAAAATAAATACAACCGGGAATTGGCGCTCTGAGCACCAACCCCAACAAAATCTCCCACTTGGTCTAGTGCCAATAACGATTGTATCTAATACCCATCGACTCCACGTGTTTATCAAACAACTTCGGAGGTATGGCCTTCATCAGCGAGTCTGCTACATTATCTTCACTCGGTACCTTGCACACGACAATGTCCCCTCGCGACACAATCTCTCGAATGATGTGGTACTTGCGTTCCACATGCTTTGACTTCTGATGCGCCCTCGGTTCCTTTGCTTGCGCAATGGCTCCAGTATTATAACAGTATAACGGAATCGCATTCTCGATACTTGGGACAACTCCCAATTCTGCGATAAAGTTCTTTATCCACACAGCCTCTTTTGCAGCTTCAGAAGCTGCAATATATTCCGCCTCAGTGGTGGAATCTGCTGTCGATCCTTGTTTGGAACTCTTCCAACAAACTGCACCTCCGTTAAGGGTAAATACGAATCCAGATGTAGATTTTCTATCATCGGGATCCGATTGGAAATCAGAATCCGTATACCCGTTAACTTGCAGTTCGTTTCCTCCATAAATTATTAACTTATCCTTAGTACCTTTAAGATACTTAAGGATATGTTTAATGGCCATCCAATGGTTATTACCTGGATTGGACTGATATCGACTAGTTACGCTAACAGCGAAACTGATATCAGGCCTCGTACATAACATGGCATACATTATGCTACCCAAACACGAAGCATAAGGTTAGTTAGACATTCTAACCTTCTCATCTTCTGTTTGTGGACACATTTTTTTTGAAAGATGAATCTCATGTCTGAACGGTATGTTTGCTGTTTTACAGTTACCAAAACTATACCGTTCCAAGATCTTATCTATGTACGTTGATTGGGATAACCCAATCAGCCTCATTTGTCTATCTCTATAGAGTTTTATCCCTAAAATATAGGAAGCTTCTCCCAGGTCCTTCATGGAGAAATTCTTACAGAGATATGCTTTGACGCTTTGTAACATACCTAAATCATTCCCAATGATTAGGATGTCATCAACATATAGGACTAAAAATACGACCATGCTCCCACTGGCCTTCTGATACACACAGGATTCTTCCGAATTCTTGAGAAAACCAGATGATCTAATAATCTCGTCGAATCGAAGATTCCAACTTCGTGAAGCTTGTTTAAGTCCATAAATGGACTTCTTAAGCTTACATACCATGCCCGAGTTTTCGCTGGACGCAAAACCTTCCGGCTGTTCCATATAGATTTCTTCATCAAAAAATCCATTTAGAAAAGCCGTTTTGACATCCATTTGCCAAATCTCGTAGTCATGATACGCAGCTATAGAAAGCAAATTCCGAATAGACTTAAGCATTGCTACCGGCGAAAAAGTTTCATCGTAGTCGACGCCAGGTCGCTGCGTGTAACCTTTTGCTACCAGTCGGGCCTTGTAAGTCTCAACCTTACCGTCAGGCCCGCGCTTCCTCTTGTAAACCCATTTACAACCGATAGGAACAATTCCTTCGGGAAGCGGAACCAAGTCCCAAACTTGATTCTCATGCATTGAGTCTATCTCGGATTTCATGGCACTTTGCATTTCACGGAGTCGATGTCCAACATCGATTCTCTATAGGTGAAAGGATCTGTCTCTTCAACTAAGAGAACATCCAGACTCTTTTCTTGTATCAAATACAAGCGTTCAGGAGGTCTAGATACCCTTTCCGACCTACGGAGTGTGTGTGTTGAAGGTCCTTCATCTACTTGAATTTCAGGTTCCTCCGTTGGTTCGTTGTTTTCAGGTTGGACTTCATCAAGCTCAACCTGTATATGATTACCACCTTCTGACAAAAATTCTACTTCTAGAAATTTTACGAAGCGAGCTACGAACACATTTCAATGCTCGGTATCATAGAACAGATATCCCCTCGTATTCGAAGGATATCCGACAAACCTAAACTTTTGCCCTCGAGGCGAAAGCTTATCTTGCTAAGTCACCCTGACATAGGCAGGACAACCCCAAACCTTAATATAATTATGATTTGGTCTCCTACCGAACCATATCTGATACGGAGTCGTAGGAACAGCTTTTGAAGGAATCTTGTTCAAAAGATGTGCGGCTGTTAAGAGAGAGTAGCCCCATAAGTAATAGGGAAAATCTGTGAAACTCAATATTGATCGGACCATATCCAATAAAGTCCGATTTCTCCTCTCAGACACTCCATTGTGCTGGAGTACCTGGAGAGTATATTGAGCGAGAATCCCATTCTCCTTCATATAATCCATGAACTCACACCACTCATATATTCGCCGCCTCGATCAGATCGAAGACATTTAATATATTTACCAGTTTGTTTTTCTACTTCATTTCGGAACTCTTTGAACTTTTCAAAGGTTTCTGATTTATGTCGCATCAAATAGACATAACTGTACCGTGACAGATCATCGGTAAAGGTAATGAAGTACGAATAACCACTGTGAGCAGTTTGACTTAGTGGACCACATACATCAGAATGTACGAGTTCCAGTAAGTTAGTGGCACGGTGTCCAACACCAAAAAATGGGGCTTTGGTCATCTTACCCTGAATACAGGATTCACAAGTTGGATAGGATTCAATGGTAAGATCTGGTATCAAACCATTCCTAACCAATTGGGTAAGGCGTTTAACGCCAATGTGACCAAGCCTCATATGCCAAAGTTCAATATTATTAATTACAGGTAAACTACGTTTATTAACTCCAGTATTTAATATATCTTTTGAAGTTTGCAATGTATAATGACCATGCTGGTTTGGACAACAAAGGATCTGAATATTATTTCTATCATATAAATATAAAGAACTATTCTTAATATTAATACAAAAGTCTTCTGTATCCAATACAAAAAGTGATATAATATTAGCTACACATTCAGGTACAAAATGGCATTCATTTAACAAAAGTGTCCCATTCGGCAATGAGATCTCGCATACTCCCACTGCAACTGCATCCAAAGAGTCTCCACTCCCGAACCGCAACTGCATCTCCCCGGGCTTCAGCCTCCTACTTTCCTTCAGCACCTGCAACGAATTGCAAATGTGAATGGGACAAGCAGAATCTAAAATCCAGTTGGATGTAACGGCTTCACAAGCCAAGATAAATCAATAACTGGAAAAATAAATGTACCTGATGTAGATGCTCTATCTCTCCTCAGCTGGGCGATGTAATCAGGACAGTTCCTTTTCCAATGCCCGACTTTGCCGCAGTGGTGGCATTTGTCTTTAGAAGCCCTCTTGGGCTTAGCAATCTTCGCCTGTTGTTGAGGACCAAAAGCCTTCTTCTTCTTTCCTTTCTTCTTCTTTCCCTTGGACCATCTTTGGGAAGAAGCAGAAAGAGAAGTAGTTCTAGGAGGGCGAGTCGGTACTCCCTTCTTAAGGTCCTCTTATGCCGTGAGCAACATCCTATGTAGCTCATGGTAGGTACAGACAGTCCCATTCATGTTGAAGTACATCAAGAACTGGCGATATGAAGCTGGAAGCGAACCAAGAATAACACTCCTACCGAGAATGTCATTCAAGATGAGATTATGTTGCCTCAGCTGATCGATCAAATCGATCATCTGAAGAACATGTGGGCTAACATCTTGCCCCTCATCCAGACGAGCATGGAACAGTTCCATTGCGACTTTGTGAACAATCACTTGTTCTTGGTTCTCAAACGATTGTCTCAATCGTGTCATCATACTATAGGAATCTAGCATACCATAGTATTGTTTCTTGAGTTTCGGAGACAGTGAACTAAGGATGTATGATTTAACCCTTAAATCATCATCCTTCCAAGTTTCAAAAACTTGGCGTTCCTCCTCCGAAGCATCCGCACCCACAGCAAGGGCCAACAGACCCTCAAGAACATATCCCAGCTTTTCGGAATCGAGGACAATCCTCAAATCCAATTCCCAGTCAGCGAAGTTCTCAGCGCCTTTCAGTTTGTTCGCATCAAGCATACGCGCAAACTGATTTGTGGATTGTCCCGCCATCGCCAATCTATCATATAGATCACGAAAAACGGTTAGCAGAAATTAAGCAGTTTCATATAATATCAAAAGCATAAACTAGATCATGGATTTTTAATCTAAAAATGCCCATCCCACTAAATCATGCAATATTGTAGTCCCCAAACAGAAGACAAAGATTTAATATTTAAATTAAATACAAATAGTGAAAAGTGGATCCCGTGAATATATTTCAGCTCACAGCAGAGGCACGGTCTCGCCTATGTATATTCATCAGGTAGATAACTCATTTGTCAATCACTCAATAGTGACTCCTGGGTTTCCGGTCCTGGTCGTTTCTCGTTGTCGCTGCGAAGGCAGGCCCACAAGGAGACGTACCAAGGTTAAACTCGTCAATGATAAACTCAAGTTACTTACGTAATCCTGACAGCTAGGGCACGTTCAGAATTCTGCTTTCGCTTGAATTTATCTAGTATCTTATATACATCCGGTATAAATAAATCTCTATCGGCTACACCCTCACAGAAGAGGCACGTTCTCGGATGTAGTCACAAAGAAGTATTCATAAACCGTATTGACAAGACGGACCACATAACATGCATCAAATACATAATTACATTAAAACCTTATTAATCAGGGATTTTCCGCTAAGTGTCATACACCCTAAATCTAATCAAATTAGATTCTAATAAGCATGCATAAAGTCAAGAAAATATGATTAAACATTGATTTAATTAAAGCTAATCATTTTAGGGGGCCTAGAATCAGACTCGCTCTGATACCATTTTGTAGGGGTTTTTAGGGGGTAAATCTGGTAACGCAGCGGAAGCGGTGGAAAATCAAATTTTCCGATTTCAAAACTTTTTCTCGGATTAATTAAATAAACATATTTATTTAATATTCCAATAATCAAATTATGAAATAAAATTCAATAAATCATATTTAAGTGAATTTACCGAATTACCCTTACTTGGTATTTTTGTCCATCTTAGTCCGAAATTGATCAAATCAATTTTGAATGATTCTAAATCATTTCTAAGATGAACTTAGCATATTCAAAACATCAAAACACCAAGGCAACCAAAATCCCCAAATTTCCCTCACTTGGCCGAGAGCCTCCATTAGGGGGGTTTGTGCATTTTGTCATTTCATGCATCAAAACACATCAAGATGTAATCCAATCAACATGAAACTTTATATGCATCATATACACATCCAAATACACAACATATATGAAAAGCCCCAAATTTGGAATTGGTCATCAACCCTAATTTTTCAATTTCTTCAAATTGGACAAATTGGACCAAATAGTTTAAATCAATTACTTTAATCATCATTCTTTCATCCAATCAAAGTCTCAACACAATGAAACAACTCAAGATCAAATATAGGTCATCTAAGAGTAGGTCAAAAACTCTAGATTAGCAACAAGGTTTCCAAAACCATAAAAGAATACTTATCACTACAATAGTCATAAGCTTCCATCATTATACATGCTCAACACTTCCATCAAACTTCCATTCATCAAAAACACAAAGAATATAGAAAATAATAACTTAAGAACATCACAAGATGTTGCCTAGATCATAAGGAACATTTTCTTATCTAATAGTAAGTTGGAAAAACTTACTAAATCCAAGCTTTTTCTTTAGTTTCTTCTTTTCTTCCTCACTTGCTTCTCTTGTTTCTTTAATGGAGTTTTTGTAAAAGTGTATTAGGTTAGAAAGTGAAATGAAATGAAAACAATATATACTTGTTACACTTTATCCTTGGCCGAATTTGGCCAAGCCAAATACAAGAATATTAATTTCATTTTCATTTAACATAAATTTGATCAACTTGATTAAATATCTAAATAAAACTTTATAGATATTTATATTAAGTCAACAAAGGCAACTTAATCATTTAAACCAAATATCCAAATATTAAGATATTTATATTTTAATTAATTTAATCATTTAACAATTAAATAATTAATTAATTAATTAAATACAAATATATTAAATATATGTATTATATTTACATTAAATATTAAATACATATATTCATTTAGGATATAAGTCAAATATCTCAATTTGACTATTAATTAATGTGTATTTAAATTAATCAAGTATTAAATGTAAATACACAATAATTAATCAAATGACTAGCGGGTCCCTTTAGCATGTATTTTGCGTTTAACCTTTAAACGACTTTATAAAAAATCAACATTATTTATATTTGTTGCTCTAGTGCTCTACGAGTATATTTCATTATTGAGACTCTTTGGATTCAGGTATATCCGTCACGAAATCAAATTTCGTGTCCATAATTTATCCACCCGTAAATTATGACGATCACGGATAATCTCGCTGAACCATACAGGTCGAGGTCATGGCAAATGTATAATTCCTCCGTCACAGGTATCCGGATAAATCCCAGAGATATAGATGTTAACGTCAAATCTCTATGGGGATTATCCAGTCGACTATTCTATTAGCAATCTCTAAAAGAATGTTTAGAACTAGCTTCTAAACTTTACCACGGGCCCATGGTTTTATCTGATTGCTAATCATATGGACTACCTATGCTCTGGTACACAAAACTGATGGATCCTATCTTGATACGCATAGGACACCCTGAGGATCTATCTACACCTAACGAACAGGCGGAGGTCTGATCTAAATAGATCAGTGACGTGACTGCCATCTACGTGTAGAAGATGTCTCATGTGCCCACAATGGCATCTCAAGTCTAAGAATCACAAGTGCTACTCAACCCGAGAAGACTATTATTGACGTTGGTGTACCATCCATTAAGAATCTTCAGTGAGTCGTTCAGTGTTTATCTGCTATAAACACCTACACGTCTATACTAGTCTCCAAGACTAATGGTTCATTGAGAAACCATTGGAATCATATATTCCAGTATACGACATGTACTGGTCTCAACGGGTTTACTATACTGACCAAGTAGTGTAAACCTTGACCAGGAACAGTCTGAGAATGACAACATCATGATACTACTCAATGTCAGTTGCGACGCTTTTGCAACAGTACCATAACTAATCATTCTAAAGTCATTACGTCTTTACCATATAAAAAGATAGATTATATTATAGAAACTGCATATATTATTCATAATAATAATGTTTTACAGAAGTATTCAAAATAAATACAACCGGGAATTGGCGCTCTGAGCACCAACCCCAACAGTATTTTCATCATGGTCTAACCGTGAAAGTTTTAATACTTTAGCTGATCTGTTTGTCTACTTCGTGTCGAAACTGTTAAAGTTTTCTATTTGTGTTTCAAAAGAAACACATAACCATAACACGATGCCACATCCGTAAAGGTCACGAAACATTCATATCCACCTCTAGCTTAGCTAGACATGGGCCCACTTACGTCACTATGAACAAGGGCTAACAGATCGATGGCACTTGCACTTTTACCAAGTAAAAGTGTTTTAGACACTTTGCCCAATAAACTAGATTCGTAGACATCATTTGAATAGAATCAAATCCGTCCTAGTATCCACTCTTTGAAAGTGTGGATATACGAGTCTTGTTAATTGTGTCACAGACAACAATGCCACATATAAGTCTCAACTGATTAACTCAGTTTGAGCTATTTGTTTGTCATGTCATATGTTCGAGATTTATTTATATTCAAAATATAAATACTGTTATTCACATTTAATGTGTTTATCTCAATATCATCTTTATCTAATAAAACACTTTAGTGTTCTAGAATATAAAGGTATACCCGCAACGGGTTAAACCCTGATATAGAGATAATGTTTCTAGTCAAACCAGTTACATTGTAACAGTTTCCTAATTTAATTACATACCATAAGGGTAGTTCCTAAGCTTAGGTATCTACGGTTAAAACAACGACTTTCGTCCCGTTTCCGATTCGCAGATCAATCTCATCTGAAGTCAGTTTCCTGCTTATAGCAGATTCTGCACAACAGTACATATTTATGTACCATATTTAGTATCTAAAATCCAATTTTAATACTAGTAGTGAACATGTTTATGACAAACATATTTGAAGCCGGAGCCTTGCATCGTCTTCACTTCCTTTATGTATTCCATGTCCATACGGCAGTCACGCTTCCAGTGACCCCGTTTTCCACAGTTTTGGCAGATATCTTGGGATTTGTCCTTTGTCTTCCCATAAGATTATAATGACTTTGCCTTTGCCCCTTTTCCACACTCCAGAAGCCTTTGGCCAAGCCTTGGCCTTCTAGAATATCGAAGTAAGGTGCGCCTTGCGCTTCTTGCCTTATTGCAAACTCTGGCTTTGTCTCCTTGAGTATACCCATTAACTCTCCAAGAGTTTACTATTGTAATTTAGTACTTCTAAGATCTAAGGATAGATCTATGAAGATCCTTCAATTTCAATATCATACTATAAGGATCTAATCCTTACTTCTTATTAAGAAATTAAGGAGTCTATTTGGCAAGCTTAATGGATTAAGCACTAAAGTTATCATCACATGAATATTCCAAATATCATGTTCTACTATTTGCTTAACTTCAGGCTTAGGCCTAAGACGTTATTTTATCAAATAAAGTAACTTCTCAGTTTTCAGGACTATCCTGATTCATTATTCCCAATTTGAAAATTAAAGTCGTTTAAATACATTTTCACCCTGGATTATGTTTTAAACACTAATCTTTCAATTATCTTGATTCTAATAGTCCAACTATTTAATCAACGATTTTAGGTACTATTGATTATAATGATTACTATAGTCCAACTATATAATCAACTATAATTTAATGTGTTAAATTCAATTATATTGATTACTATAATCCAATTATAAAATCAACTATTAATTGAAATAGTTTGAATACAGTCCAACTGTTTAATTAAAAACAACGATTAAATATTAGTACAAATAATAAATAATTTATTTAACGAAATATTTGAAATGAGCGCGTATGGCAAGTAACTAAACAAATATTGCAAATTTAATACTTGCCTCCCACTATTTTTCGGCGAGCCTCTAACCCTCTGTTGAGTACTCGGGAAACCTTGTTTCCTAGTGGGCTAGGATCCCGTTAAATAACACACAATCTTGACTTTGGCCAACAAATTGTATGATAATTAACTAGGTAGATCTCTAAGATCAATTGGATCTCATCCAATTCCTAGATCTAGTAGGTGGACATCCAAGTCCGAAACATATATCTTATATATGCCAATATATCCAATATATTGCCTAACCTTTTTCCTCTGAATCAACTAAGCCTTGGCTTCGGCATAACAAACTTAGTGATCCCAGTTAAGCGGAACCCATTGACCTTGGAAAGCTTCGTAATCAATGTCGATAGACAAGAAGTGATCTTGACTTTGGCCAACAAATCACAACTTGGACAAGACACCGTTATGGAATAAAGCCTTCATGATTCAAACACATCATCGACGGACAAAGGCCTTGACTTTGGCCAACAAACCAATGCCAGTCTTGGATCTTGAGTAAGAATCACTCAATGGAAGGAAAAACGCTTAATATGTAGTGAGGGTTTTTCGCGTGTAATTGGCAACCAATTAATTATCTTTGTTAGGTCTCATCATCATACACCCTTAAACATGCATTCTAAACACATAATAAGGCGCATATAAAAAAATAATAATGATATGCGGATGGATACTTAAACATTGTTCCTAGAACAAATATCTCTCTTTCCTCTCTCCAGCTAGCACAAATATTACTTCTACCCGATTACATAACACTTCTAAAGAAACCTCATTTACATTGAGGGGAATAGGTGAGAAGAGAAATACAAAGAGTAAGGAGGTAATAGGCTGGACACGCAGGTCCAATTAATGAATTCTAAATTTATTACAACAATTTCCAAAATTGCCTCACCCATCTAATATCCATCCGATATAAATTATTCATACATCGCAACCATGTATTCACACAAGCATGTTATCAATCAATCTAATCCAATTAATTAATCTGAATATTAATGACCATCCAATGTTCAAACAACGATTTGATTTTGCACGAGTTAAACTTGTTTTGCGAATAAGTACTCAAAGTACGAATTCTTGAATTAAATTAAACTACAATATTAAATCCATTTTAATTTGTATTTAATACTAACTCATTTATTTAATTCCAAATTAAATATCTACACTTTTTAATGTACATTTACGACTTAGATTCCAAATCTAATCGTTACGGGTCTCAAAGCCCGATTAACATCCAATGTCAATTTAATTTAAAGTCCAATGGGCTTTTAATTAATTTCTAAGGCATGGACTTTTGGTTAATTGGGTCAAACCCAAATACCAAAGCCCATTTAAGGAATCACCCTTATTTGCCAAGAAACCAATTTTGGCCCATTATGCCCAATGAAAATTAAAGGTCCATTTAAGTCATATTTGGACTTTATGGATATGGTTTTGGGCCCAATTGGATCCAACCAATTTAGCCTAAACCTAACTTGGTACAACCAAGCCCATTAAGCCCAATTACAACTTTACAAGCCCAATTTCCGAAATAGGCCCAATTAATTAAATTACCAAATTCCAAATTTCATAACTTAATTAACCAAAGTGTATGCCATAATTAATTACCCAAATTAACATTTCCAAAACACCAATTTGTACAATTAATTATGCTCATTAACATCAAAACATGTCCAACACATTTTAATCAAAAATCAATCATTTTCCATGCTTTCTTTGTCTCGGCATTTTAGGGAATTTAGTCCAATTTCAAATTCAATCCAATTAATTCTAAAATCAACAATTTCCAATTGATTTCAACTCATCCAATGAATCAAAAATCAAAAAATCACCATGACATAGGGCATTGAAACTCTCGGCCAAGCCTAAGATTTGGGCAAAAATTGGTCCAATCAACTTTTCATGAAATTGATCTAATACAACTTCAATTAAACGTCATTTAAGCATACTCAATCAAGTAATTTTATCAAATCATGCTCAAATACAATTTACCCAATTTTAACCATAAATTCAAGTTTCATGCTCAACCTCGCTCTGATACCATTGTTGGGTTTCTACGGTCTAACCGAGATCAAATCAAGCAATGAAACTCATGTGCGAATACTCAAAGAAGTTACGGAATACTTACAATGAACGGCTTTTGCGATGCGAGGAACAACAAAGCTTTTTATGCCCTTTGAACTCTCGGCAATCATCAATCTTTGTGCTCCAAAAATTCGGCGATGGTGATCCTCCAAGCTCCAAGCTTTGTGATGTGATTCCATGCTCAAGGGTGAGGTTCTTTATCACCTTCGCAAGACTCCTAAAGCGTGCTAGCACTCCGGAAATTTTGCCGCAAAACTTCATATGCATCTCCTACATCTCACGACAATTGCAGTGAAAGAAGAAGAAAAAACAGCCCTTTGGGCGTGAGAGAGGGAAGAAGGAAGAAGAGAGAGTGTGTTGTAAAATGTGATTTCCAAAATCAAAATAAATTTAATGATATACCAAATCCTTGATTTGGTAAAAGTCATTCAACATTTACACACTTGAGTGTTTTACACTCTTTCACCAAATAACAACTTCCATCACTTTAAAGCAACCAAGTTAACTAGTTGATGTGACGCTTGATGTGACTTGTGGGCCGAACTTAAATTCGCAATGCGAGTGCGCCCGCAAACATTCCCGGGCTCGAGTTCGATAATTCCGAATTAACGAATTTTCCATTGTGACGTAATTAAATAATTATGCCTAGCAAAATCACTATTCACATCGCTAGCGAATTAATTCTAAATTAACTCGTTCGCCCGAATTAAATTCTAAATTTAATTCTGCGTCGAAATCCAATTTCGTATAATATATCGAATATATTATTTTCTCGATTAATTCCAAATTAATCATTTTCTCTCTTTAATAAATATTTTATCCCAGATAAAATATCTCGGTAATTAATCCCAGATTAATTTTATCTCTCATCTAATTAATCCTAGATTAATAAAGTGCGAGTCATACGTCATCGGTGAATCTTCGGGAAGCGACCCATGAGATCCCCGGATATGTTGGCAGTAAATCCGGTCGTCGGACTATCCGAACACGTAAGTACCTAGTACTACGTTTATACCGATTTACAAGACATGGTTGGATTCTAGCAAAGCATCATGCCTACGCAATTCTCCAGAAATATTCCTACTGGAATATGCGATCTATATCAGGCGTAGTATACGTAGTATTGCGTATTTCGATCCAGTATCGGATGTCACGTGCAAGGCCTGGGGCTGGAAATGTGTCTGCCCCGTACGAAGCACATATCGGATCTTTGGTAACTAGTCTCTATAATCGGATAAACATGACCTAGTCATAATATCCCGATAGCTGCAGCATATAAGAGAACGAGTTATGTATCCTACGTTATCATCATCTCCACTATGACTGGAGTGATACTTCCATCTCGACATCACACCCAATACACTACGATTCTCAATATACCCAGAAGAGGTGTACACAGAACCTGTTAAATCCCTGGACGACCAAAACCAAAGTATATTGATTGTCGCAAGTATTAGCGGTGTAAGTCTCAGGTTAAGACCAAATACGCCTACCCTGATTCAGACTTCCATAGACACATAGTCATACTACCAATGGAATTCCGAGGGGTCTATCCAAAGCGAAGCTGTTTTCCGTACCATCGGTAAAACACAACCTCCTATTACACTTGCATGAGTATCCTATACCCAAATATATGAGAACTATGCCGTTATGCTCCCACAACGCGCACAAGTGCAATACTAGTATATTCTGCATTATCGATGTCCAATCTCGATAATACTACGACTAGGGATATTTAATGATTAAACCTTTATGGATTGATAGTGTCTCATATCATCTCAATCCGGAACTAATCATATGGACCTTTCATCATTTATATATCTTGGTGATCTAATCACAAATGATAAAAGAGCAATTTCCTTTGTCACATAGTTAATTTGTACAACAACACCATGATCTGTACAAATAGTGATGTTATGGGTCATAACTGTCCAACATTGAGTGGGCTCCACTTTAACTTATTAAATTAGAATTCCTATTAAATTGCCTTTTAGGGTTTTCATTTGTTTGCTATATAAGCTACATTGTGTCATTAATTTGGGCACTTTTTGATTTTTAATAAAATTCGAGATTTTAAGAGCTGGTTCTCGTCTTGGTCTTAAACTTCAAGAATTTAAACTCATCAAAGAGCTTGCAACTCTTTGTGGCGTGATCTTACAACTTGGGTTCTTGGGACAGGTTCTCAGCGGTTTTTAGTCATCCATTCTTGATCGTAGTGGCGTTCTTGGGATTTGCCTGATTTATTTGTGGGTTCGCAAAGCGAGTTCTTGTCGGGTTAGCATAAGTTGATATCAAAACTTATGCTCCATAGATAAGGTTATATCTTTAATCTTCTTGCGTTTTTCTTGATTCCGTATTAGAGTCAAAGAAATTCAAAAAAATCAAAAAAAAAAATCAGTTTCAGTTTCTTCTGACAATTTTATGGTGTTTTCAGTTTTATTTTCTTTAATTCTATTATTGTCAAGTTTGTTTTTAGCGAATTAATTGTGTTTGTTTTCTTTATTTCCTCTTCCTGCAAACTTGTTTAACTCCATGCTATTTACTATTATTTATGTGACCTAAGGTTTCCTATAGGCTTAGATTTCCCTTGTGGCAATAGGAATACTTGGTGAGCCAGTTTAATTAGTAAGAAGGGCGAATTTACGTGACCTAGTAGGTTACCACCAATACAAGATATTGAGCACTAGATTGATTTCGTACCAGAAGCTGTTATACCTAACCGGTCCGCCTATAGATGTAATCCCGAGGAGAATAGGAACTTCATAGGCAAGTCGAAGATTTGATGAGCAAATGGTACGTGAGGGAGAGCATGAGTCTTTGTGCGATATCAGTAATTTTAGTACTAAAGAATGATGGAACTTGGAAGATGTGTGTAAATTTCCGAGCTGTGAACAATATAACGGTAAAGTATTGTCATATTCCTAGGTTAGATGAGTTAAATGGTAATAGAATATTCTCTAAGATTGATTTAAAGAGTGGTTACCACCAGATTCGCATGCATGAAAACAATGAATGTAAATTTTCATTTAAGACTAAGTAAGGAATGTATGATGGTTAGTTGTGTCATTTATTCTTACTAATGCACCTATTACCTTTATACGACTTATAAATCATGTCTTGCGACCATTCATAGGTAAATTTATGGTTGTCTACTAGTGTACAGCACGAATCTAGATGAACATATAAAACACTTGCATAGTATATTTACTGTTTTGCGTCAAGAGTCATTGTATGCTAACTTCAAGAAATGCTCATTTTTTTTATGGAGAAAGTGGTGTTTCTTGGATATGTTGTTAGTGGACAGGGAATTGAATCAAAGATTGGGTGACACCTATGAGAGCAACAAAGGTTAGGAGCTTTCATGGTTTAACTAGCTTTTATAGGAATTTTGTGAAAGATTTCAATACTATAGCTGCACCACTCACCGAGGTAATAAAGAAAAATGTTGCTTTTTATTGGGGTAAGGAACAAGAAGAAGCATTTGCTTTACCTAAGGAACGTTTATGCACTGCACTTATACTTACTTTACCTAATTTTAATCAAACTTTCGAGATTAAGCGTGATGCTTCAAGGATAGGAATCGGTGCAACATTGATGCATGAGAGGAGGTCGATTGTTTATTTTAGTGAATTGCTCAATTGGGCATCCTTGAAGTGCCCTACGTACGATAAGGAATTTTATGCTTTAGTGAGAGCTTTGGAGACTTGGTAGTACTACTTATGGCCCAAGGAATTCGTGAAACATACTGACCACGAATCACTCAAGAACATCAAAAATCAAGGTAAGTTGAATAAGTGTCATGCTATGTGGATGAAGTTTGTAGAGTCTTTTCCATGTGTCATTCGCTACAAGCAAGGTAAGGAAATTATAGTTGTTGATGCATTGTCTCGCAGATATACATTTCTGAACTCTTTGAATGCTCAATTACTTGAATTTGAATTTATTAAAGACTTGTATGCATCTGATGTGGATTTGCATGATTTGTTTGAAAATTATAGTAAGGGTGCATATGGGAAATTTTATAAGCATGAGGGGTATTTGTTTAATTATGGTAAGTTGTGCATTCCATCTTGTTCTATGTGTGAGTGTTAGTGCGTGAGGCACATATTGGGGAACTTATGAGACATTTTGGGGATAGTTAAGGCCTTAGGTATTTTGAGTGAGCATTTTTATTAGCTAGGATGAAAAAGATGTCATGTGTATGTGTGATAGATATATTACGTGTAAGGCCAAATCCAAGGTTTTACCTCATCGTTTGTATACTCATTTGTCAGTACCTAGGGAACCGTGGGTTGAGATTTCTATGGATTTTATTTTTGGGTTTCCGAAGACTAAGAGGGGTAAGGACTCAATTTTTATGGTAGTGGATAGGTTTAACAAGATGACACATTTCATTGCAAGCTCTAAGACAGATGATGCCACTAATATCGCTGAGTTGTTCTTTAGGGAGATAGTACGTCTCTATGGTGTTCCAATGAGTATTGTTTTCTGATTGTGATGTTAAGTTCTTAAGCTACTTTTGGAATATTTTGTGGGGTAAATTAGGAACTAAGTTATTATTTTATACTACTTGTCATCCACAAACGGATGGGCAAACAGAGGTAGTGAATAGGACTTTGTCACAACTATTACGTACTATTGTTAGTAAGAATTTGAAGTCTTGGGAGGCATATTAACCATTTATAGAATTTGCAATATAATACGAGCATTCATTCTACCACTTCATATTCTCCTTTTGAAGTTGTGTATGGGTTTAATCTACTACTCATTTGGATATTGTACCTTTGCATGTTGATGAGAGAACGAATTTGGATGGAAAAAGAAAGACTAAACTTGTCAAACAAATCCATGAGAATAAACGTTTACACATTGAAGTAAAGAATAAGATAAATGCATCTAAGGCCAACAAATGAATAAGACACGTACAATTTGAACCTGGAGATTGGGTTTGGGTGCATTTGCGTAAGGAGCCGTTTCCACAACAAAGGAAGTCCAAGTTGTTACCTTGTGACGATTGACCTTTTCATGTTCTTGAACGTATTAATGATAACGCTTATAAAGTGGATATTCCTAGTGAGTATCAAGTCTCTGCTACACTTAATATTTCTGAATTATCTTTATTTGATGCAGATTCGAGGATGAATCCTTTTGAGGAGATGGGCAATGATGAGATTCAATGAGAAGTTGCAACAGAACGACAAGTCAATGATCCTTTACGGGTACCAGTGGGACCTATCACAAGGTCTAGGGCTAAAGAAATCAAGGAAACAATGTTTGGACTTGTAAATGAGACGATGACCAAGACTACCAATACTATCTTCAAGACTTTTACATTGAAGATGGGTTTGTTACATGAAGAACCTGCCATGGTTAACATTATATAAGCTCTTTGAGATGTTGACTAGATAGTTTTTTTTTTATGTTTTTTTTGGTTAATGTAAAAGGGCTGGATATTTATTTTATTTTATTTTAAATTCAAAGACAATCTATTTAGATTATGAAACACACGTGTATGTACCTTGCATGTAGGAGGCGTGTGCTCAAGGGTAAATTTAGGGTTTCCTAGTTTAGCTAGGAAAACACATGATTAATGGTGCATGAGGTAGTTTAAGTTCTGTGGGCTTGAGTGGGCGACATTTTAGCTTATTAGATTAGGATTCCTATTATCTTGCATTTTAGGATTTTCATTCGTTTGCTATATAAGCTATATTATGTCATTAATATGCAAATGGTTGTCCAAATTTGCAATGGTTCTTTATTGATGTTGGTTGTGCCTAATGCTTCATGAGTGGCTAGATTCATGTCAAATCTATTCACCATCCTACGGGTATGAAGAAACAGTTGTTTGCAAATAAAAAAGAACGATGTCAGAAAGATATAGAAAGAGCATTTGGAATTTTACAATCACGATTTGGGATAAACGTGTCCGAGACGTTTTTGGGATAAACGTGTGTTGTAACATCCCGCCTAAGCCAAGATGCTACCGGCAGGAGACAGACTAATCCTGCCTCCATAAGTCTCTGACTCTTGACGAAAATTCGGCATAACCTCTGCTAAAAGTCATGCAACCTGGATCAAAGTCCAGCATCTCAATACAACCTATAGGGCCCAACACACAGTCTAACACTAAATAACCAACTCAAGTCATAATCCAACTGGGCTCCATGCCCAAAAATGCGTATAAATAAAAACTTTTACAGTTAACTTATACAACACAAATTCTTTTACAACTACACTTATACAACTTGACTCTAATACTCCCAAGACCTGGTGACTGGCTGACTGCAATGCTGCTACTCGGCTCCTCAAGCTCTGAAGACTGTGGTTGACCGATCAGGTCACCAACCTGCAAAACTCAAACACTGTTGGGGTGTGAGTCATAAGACTCAGTAAGTAACTATGCTCATTCCTTGAGCATCAAACACATGCAAAGTCTGAATCCTGTTTCTGTATTAACCTAAACCGTCTATGTGACCATGCAAATATTTACAAGTCTGATTTAGCCATATTACTTTTATCCATTTTATTTCCATATAACTTGCTACTGATCTTTTTATCTGAACACACACATACATACTTTAACTTCTGTTTACTACATCCATATTAATCACTCATATTAAATACATCAAGTTCTACTTTACTAACTAACAGATTAAGATCCATCACACTTCTGCTGCGCTACTCTGATTCTTCTCTTTACCTTTCTGTATACTCTAAGCTAGTCTGGATTAGATAATTATAATAACTTTCTTTTACTATCTTGAAATATCATCAAATCGGTTATACTAAAATTCTATTTCTGTTAAACATTTAATCCACTATCACCAACCATGTATATATACATATGTTATCGTATCATCATGTTCTAGCATCTTTACAATATGTTCTTTCTAAGTAAACATACAACTCATACAATCATCATCAACATATATACCTTTAGATAAAATCATGCTATCATGCACTAGTATTTTGCAAAATGTTACTTCTATATAAACATGTCACACACAAATATTAACCATATATACATTTCGATGCAATCATGTCATGCTTTTATGAACTATTACTTTAAAACCTTTTTCTGAAAAACTTACATGTGAATGTACTAGTGCTATAATGCATTAACATCAACTATATGCATCTCAGATAAATTACTAGAATGTATGATTCATATGCATGACTTGTAAACTATACTCTACTTTAACATGCTATACTTTTAGAAAATGCTTTCTGAAATCTTTATGAAAATTCTCTGTTGAAAACTTTACTTAAAAACTGGTTTCTACTTTAAAATTCTGAATCTCTTATAAAACTGCTATTTCTGGAAACTTTCTTTTCTAAAAGCTCTTTCTGAAAACTATATCTGTAAACTAAAATCTGTATCTGAAAGCTGAAACCTTTCTCTGAGTTCTGTGTCTCTGAAAACTGTTTTCTGAAAATCCGTTATTTCAAAACTCCTTTTCTGAAAAACTGATATCTGAGTGTCTGCTGAAAAACTGACGCATGGGGGCGTTATGTATCGTCGTCCCCCCATACGCCCTAGAGCCAGATATGCAAACCCATGACATTGGGGCGTTACGTATCGCCGTCCCCCAAAGCATGCCATACCTGCCCTGAAACTGGTGGTCTTGGGGCGTTACGTATCGCCGTCCCCCTAGCCCATCTGGAGGATCTGAGAGCGTCCCCTCAGTCCTCAACATGTGCACATGTCTCTGAATCCGTCAATTCCAAAGTATCCGTCAATTCCAACTGAATCTCAAGTTACATACTGGGGTGAGTTTTTCCCTCATGCCCCGAAAACATAAAACTCATACTTTAATCTTAAAACTGTAAGAAAACATTTTCTGAAATACGTTTTACTCAAAAATATCTGAAAACTTTTCTTAGAAACACTTTGAATTTTAAAAGCATTAATAACTTTGATTAAATTTTGAAAATCATCATACACAAATATGCACATACCTTTCTCATGTTTCCATCTACCTTGCCATACTTTCTTATATGCTCATCTTTAGGTTAACATATAACTACATGAATATGTTTGTGCACAATGATAAATTAATAACATATACGTGCTGCCCTTTATATGTTTTCCTCTTTAATCACCTTATGTGATATACATATATATACTGTCTTACATACACTCTACATGTTTCATGCCTGCTTACTTACATAATAAGCTATGTCAACTCTATAACTATATGCAACTTAACTATTACAAAATGTACCTTAGCACGTCTCTCAAATAATGTCTTGTACTCAAACATTCTTATGTCACAACCCATATACATACTTCATTTATTAGTATATATATACACATATGCATTTTCAACTCGTACTCCTACAGGCATAATTATAATATCATTATATACACACGTTCAATTTTCTATCTTTCTTATTAAGAAATGTACTACTTATCGCCTTTGGTATCTCATAACATAATCTACAACCAATACCTCCAAGAATCACATATCTTCTCAATAATCTCGAAATCGTTCGACAACCACCCCACATCATATTAAGAAACATTCATTTCTAAAATATCCAAGAAATTTTAAAGAAACTTTGCAAACCCTTTTATCTATATACTTAAAGAATAAAATTTAAACAACCATTTTAATGAATTTCCTAAGCCAATTAATTCAAGAGGAGCAAGAAATCAAAAGCCATTACCTTAAAATTTAAAGTCTCAACAGCCCCCAAACTGCCTATAGTGGCCGACCCTATGGCCCCTTCCCAGTTTCAAAACCTTTTCCATTCAACCCAATAGCTACGCACTACATTCCTAATTACCGAATTCATTTAATTTATCCTCTATCACCATACGTAACTGCACCATTAATACATATTATCAGGTTTAAAACTTAATCAATTATTCAACTCTATCAAGGCCGACAATACATCAAAGACTTGGTGTGCATTATTTACACACTTACACTTTAATTTATAATTGACCATGTTCACCACACCTAATTACACTTCAATATGCCTCAATACTTATCAAATTAACCCCAAAACAGCCCTCTACTCCCTATGGCCGAATTTACCCTAAGAAAATTAAACTATCATTTTATCCATTTTACTATCTAATATTATCAACAGCACTCCAATTTCTAAACTAGGGTTTATATTAAATTTTCCCCAAATTTAAAATTACTTAACCTCACTAATCCCCTTCAATCTCATATTTTAAAATCAATCCTAAATTTGAAACCTTAATCAACAAAAACCCTTCAAATACAAACACACTAAATCAAATTCCCAACTATCAATAAATCCCAATTTGGCAAAATTAATTATACTTAAGGAAATCACAGCATAATTTACTTACAAATTGTTACAAACTGCTTATTCCTCTCTCGGTCCAGTCCTTCCTACTCAGCTTCTCACTCTCGGCTTCCCTCTTCTTCTCCCTTCTCCATTTTCGGTCTGCTTTGTTCTTCTTTATTTTCCTTTTCTCGGTTTCAGCTTCTGTTTTTGCTTCTTTCTTCTCGATCCCTGTCTTCTCTCGTGATTCTGCCCATTTTCTTCTTCTTTCTGCTTACTGTTTTTGGTCCTATTTCTCTTTTCTGGTTTCTTCACGAATTCTCTCTGTGTGTGTGGTGTACTGTGTGCGTGAGTATAAATTTTGTGTGTTCATTAATCCCACGTGTGTGTGTGTAAATATTTTAGTATATTTAATATATATATATATATATATTAAATGTGTGGTGTCTATTATTATGTCTAGAATTTTCTAGAATAATTAAAGGTATGTTTGGATTAAAATAACTAGGGTTTATTTATTTAATTGATTAAATTCTAATCTTAACTTTTCTAGTTAATTCCACATTATTACACATGTGTAAGCATATTAAAAATATCTAGAGTTAAAATAACCCCTCAAGCTTCATATAATATAAATTTTACAAGTATTTTTTTTTTATTTTTTATTATTATTATTTTTTTATGAAAAGTTCCCTTTTAGCATAGTAATGAACTTTGCATTCGGACACGGCCTCATGCGTGAAAAATAAAATTCACGCGACACGCTAAAATAACCTAGATCGTTACACGTGTATTGCATGATATAATGACTACATGTATTATAATGCACAATATGATTATTAAGGATGAACGTGATTTACATGCTGACATAAGAGATTGGAGGGAAGCCCTCATACCAGATGTTGATATAGTTGTTGAAGAAATCATACAATTTCAATAATTTTTTATTCGGTGTAGAAAAATTAAAGACAAGGAAGCGCACATATTACTTTGAAATGCACAGTTTAATCACATTTGGAATCAATATGGTAATTCGTTTAAGTAAATATTTTACTCAATGTATCTTAAATAAATTAACTTTCTTTTACCCCTTTTATTTGTTTTGAATGTGTAATGTTGTTTTAATTTGTGTTTTCAAGTAATCCTTTTCATTTAATTGAATTTGAAAGTTATGTATTTTCTATATATTAACACTAATTTATTTCAATATAATTAAAAAAATGATTAAAAATTAATATTATAAAAGTTTATAATATAAAAGAAAATATAGTTTATAAAGTGGAAGGGTAAAATTATAAAAATAGTATGTTTGATGCAGTGTTTTCAGAACCGGACTGATGATCAAACCAGTGATATAAAAGATTCAATATGTCACTCGTTCGATTGATTGAACTGTGCCCAAAAAATGGCTTACGTAAAAAATAATTTTATTTAACTAAAAATTACAAAAAAATAAAAATTAAAAAATGAACCGGTCCGATTCATCGATTTTTACCGATTTTTCACCTTTGACCTGATTGGATCTGATTCATGGTCGGTTTTTATTCGGTGTAGAAAAATTAAAGACAAGGAAGCGCACATATTACTTTGAAATGCACAGTTTAATCACATTTGGAATCAATATGGTAATTCGTTTAAGTAAATATTTTACTCAATGTATCTTAATAAATTAACTTTCTTTTACCCCTTTTATTGTTTTGAATGTGTAATGTTGTTTTAATTTGTGTTTTCAAGTAATCCTTTTCATTTAATTGAATTTGAAAGTTATGTATTTTCTATATATTAACACTAATTTATTTCAATATAATTAAAAAAATGATTAAAAATTAATATTATAAAAGTTTATAATATAAAAGAAAATATAGTTTATAAAGTGGAAGGGTAAAATTATAAAAATAGTATGTTTGATGCAGTGTTTTCAGAACCGGACTGATGATCAAACCAGTGATATAAAAGATTCAATATGTCACTCGTTCGATTGATTGAACTGTGCCCAAAAAATTGGCTTACGTAAAAAATAATTTTATTTAACTAAAAATTACAAAAAAATAAAAATTAAAAAATGAACCGGTCCGATTCATCGATTTTTACCGATTTTTCACCTTTGACCTGATTGGATCTGATTCATGGTCGGTTTTCAGTTCGACCGATTGATCCGGCCGGTCCAATTTGATTTTAATAACACTGATTTGATGTAGAATTCAGTGTTAGGATTGGGGTGGATTTCTTTTTGTATCATTTTAGTGTAAACTTTTTCATTTTTTATTTTTATTTTTTTATTGTGCGTTGGAGATGCTCTAATTTACACCGTAAGAGGAGTGGATATTATGTACCATTTAGCATAAAATATTAATTGAGAGTATAAATTAACTTATAAATATTACATTAAAAATATAAATTATCTTATAAATTTATCAAATTTCCTGTCGGTCAGAGATTGAAATATGCGGAGTGAACTGAAAAGTCTCAACTGGTCTCATAATTGCTATTCGTTAGCTTTGTGGGGCTGCTACTTTCTCTTTTCTTCCTCGTTCATCTAAGCTAACAATTTTCTACTAAAATAATGTACTTTTTTTTAAGCTTTAATTTTTCACCTACTCAGCTGAACGCAAATAAAAACTAGCATGAATACAAATTATTGATACTATCGACTGATGTAAAAAAAAAATTATATTTAATTTATGTATTATATTATTTCACTTTTAATTAGAAATCAGTATTCACAATTAAGTTAGTGTTTGCGCGATTTTTATGCGCGAAGAAGAAATAGAAACGTAGTAAGGTTCAAACCTCTTGAGACAAAGTCCCAGCAAGAGGTGTTTGATTAAGTGAATAAGCCTCCAAGGGGCGCAAGCACACAAATTACAGTCCTAAAAGTTATAAAACTAAGAAATAAAAAAATATGCTCGTTTGAGTCTTCATTTGATCGAGGCTCTTCTCTTTGTATGAGTGAGCTTTTATAGTGAAACTTGTAAACTGCTTGGGCAGTTCCAGTATCTCCCTGCAGCTGCTAGATCGTGTCTTCAACCGTTGAGCTATGCGTCTCAACTGCTTGATCGTGGAGGGAAAACTGCTTAACTGCTGTAATCATAGGATCAACTGCATTACGTGTTCTCGTTCTAATCGCTGCTTCGGTCGTCCTGGGTTCTTTTCGCTCTAACCTAGTGATCGCTCTGATCGCTCTTCCTTTCGTTGCCCTTCTTGCCTTCGTCCTTTACTCTTTCGTTATAGGGTGATTTCACTCCAGGGTGACATTTCTTTTTTTGTCAATAATTGTCCCCCAAATTCACCTTGATTGAATTTGAAGTGAAAATCGAGGTGAATTTTTCGGCTTTCCATCCCGGTTCGTTCTTTTCTCGTTCAGGGAAGACCACCACACCAATCGAGGGCTGGTCCGATGGGCATTCTTTCCTTGCCCTCGACTAGCTAGTCACCCGGCCGATCCCTCAGTCTAGAGAATCTGTGAAGCCGGGGATTTTCGCCCTCGACTAGCTAGTCACCCGGCCGATCCCTCAGTCCAGACAATCTGTGAAGCTGAGGAGTGCGGCACCCTCTACGCAGAGGAACACGGTCAGCCGCTGTCAACAGGCGTAACCCATCCACAACCAGGAGGTGCAGTACCTTCCACACATAGGACCCTGGACAACGGTTGCTAACGGATGCAGCCCATCCACAACATTACATTCCATTTCACACCTCACACCGTGTGGATGGCCGTTAGCTAACATTTTTACATTCCATTTCACACCTCATTAAAGAGAAGCTTTCATTTCCGATGGCTTCTGTTTCATGTAGATCTTCTCTTTTTTCCGGCTCTGTTCTGCTTCTTCTGTTCTTTCCCCTTTCATCCGTTAACCAAAGAATTTGCTTGGTTATGGAAGACCAAGCTGAGGTGTTTTGGGTAGGATTGGCCCTTGGCTGGGCGGTTGAGAGAGGTTTTTCTTATAAGCTACTTCTTCAACTTTCCTCCTTTTAAATACTCTCAAGACATGATACTGTTCCCATTTGCAATTCTTTTCATGTGCTACCTGACCGATTGACAGGTTCTCTACCCTAAGCCTGACTTTGTCGAAAGTAACCTGCAGTCTGGTGGTATTGTCACATCAACTTTTCTTTTCACGCGCATCAATAATGGTGATAGCCTGGGCGATGCTTCCGGGGAGAGATTTATGCTGACACCTGTATTTGGCCGATCTAATGAAGGCCGATGTTGAGATGTCGAGGCTTGGCCGATCTCTTGAAGGCTGATATTGAGGCTTGGCCAATTTAGTGGCCGATGCTGAGAGTATGACAAACCTGGGGGAGAAATTCTCGCCATGTAATTGGTTGGGCCGTCTTTTACAGTCCCATGCGAACCCCTCACCTCTGTAATAAATGCGTGACTCTTCCCAACATGTTTCATCATGAGGCCCATTTAAGAGCCGTTTTTTATGTCACTTCCGCGTCTCCTTTCATCGCACATCACTTTTGTAGCGAATCATATTCTAACGCCTGTCTAGGGTGATCCTTAATCCTTTTCCGTTTTCCCGCTGTTTCCATCCTTCGACGATTCGGGTTGCGACACCTGTCCCAGATTGAACCCTTCGTCTGTTTATATAAGGGTTTAGCCCACTCTGGTTTTCTCTTTACTTTCTTTTCGCATTGCAAAACTTGTCTCTATCTTACTCTTGATCTCCTGGTATCAATGGCGTCTTCTTCCTCTACCCCCAAAACCAGTTCCTCTACTTTTGCTGATTATAAGATGGCGGTGAACGATTCTTCCGTGAGCATTTTTGGTGTTCATACCCTTAACGAGAATTGCGGCCAGTGTGCGCTTGGTCCCATTTTTATTGAAGACAACATCATTACTACAGCCCCACTGGCTCAACAGTTCCCTTCCTCTTCTGGTCTCCCGTTTTCGGAGCCAATTAATATTTCTCATTTGGCTCAATCCAACTCGATTCACACGTGGCCCAAACACGACACCGCGTTCGAGTCTTGGTTCCAACGTATGCTATTGCATGCAGATACCCGTGCCTTTCTAGAGAAGCATGGCTTCCTTTCCTTCATCGAACTCTCATTGGCCTTGCCCTCTTTTGACCGCAGCCTGTTTCCTACCTCCTTACTCTTTTGGTCCTCTGAATACAATGTATTCATTTTCCCTGTTGGTCCCTTTACTATCACTCTTCGTGACATCGGTGCTCTCACCGGGCTGGCCCCTCTGGGTGCGCCCATCTCGGCTTGCACAACCTTCCGTTTCCCTCCTCTTCAATGGACCCTTCGTCCTTTTCATCCTACTCTTCTTTTCTTCGCACATTTTTGAAATCGGCCGGTTCTGTTTCGATGTTGGAGCGAACGACCTTCATTCACTATTGGATGTGAAAATACATCATTTGTGTGCCTAGCCAAAAGCCTGTGGCGGGCTACCTCCCCATCTCTTCAGACCTTGCCAATGGTCGTCGTTTGGACCTGTCATCCTTCTTGCTAGCCACTATTTATCGAGGATTGGCCGTCCTCCAAAAACAGCTTCGGTCGGGGGCCTCGCCCATTGCCTCTGGCCCTCTGTGGCTCGTTCAGCTTTGGCTGAGAGCCTATTTCCCTATTTTGGGCACCATTGATTCCAATCATTCTTATCCTTGTGCCGGTCTTCTTTTTGCCCAAATTCGGCCATCTACTTTCCTCCCTCGCACTGTTTTTGAATATTTCTATACTCTTTGTCGGGTTCCTTCTTTTTTCCCTTTTTCTGTGGTGGATAGCCCATCATTTGTTCATGATATTCCTCAGTCGGAAGAGGACGAGTCAGGTCTTCGCATATGGCGCAGGTTTTTATGCAGCCGCGACCTGATTCATGACATCCTGACCGGGGCCAATGGCAAGGCTGGAGTGGAGGTGTATTTGCCCAACTTCGTTGCCCGCCAGTTTGATCTCGTTCAAGGATGGCCTCTTCCATTCTTCCATACTTGCTCCGCTTCATCAGATCGTTTTAGAGTCATTTTGGTCTCTGACATAGAGCAATCCTTGTCGGAGACTCGTTATTTGATTTCTTCTTTTGTGATAGTTCCCTTTGCTTCTTGCACATCGGTTCATTCTTCTTTTGACCATTTTTGGCCATCTGGTCGTGAAATGTTCTTTTCTTTGCCTTCTATGAGGGTGTTTTCTACTATCTCGTTGTCCCCCAAGTCTTCTGAGCCGGCGGGGTCAAAGAAGGCAGCTGAGACAACAAAACCCAAGAAAATAAAGCACGCCAAAAGGAAGTAGCCTTCCCCCAGTTGTAGCTCGGATTCAGACGTGCCACTTGTGCATCATTCTAAGGTACGAGTCCGACATCTGTCTTCTTTTGTACATAAGTTTGATGTAAATCACCGTTTTAACATTTTATACTTTGTGCAGGCGCTTCGGATCTAACCCCCCTCTGTACTGCCCGAAACATCTCAAATTTTGGGACCCGACGCTCCTATATCTGAAGGTCTCGAGGAAGTGGGACCTATTGAGGTGCCGATTGTTCAGCTTCCATCGGATGAGGACGAAGCAGTCGAGGCTCCAATCGTGGAGAAAACGCCAGAAGAGGGCGGCACATCTGTTACCGGTGATTCATACGGAGCCACATATAGAGTCTGGCCGTTCGCGCCCAACGGTTAAGGAAATTCCAAGAAACCATCCCTTATTTGAACGTCCCTATTCGGACGATCCTGTACCAATTGTGCAGGATCCGTACGACGAGGCTGAAGTACCAGAGCCTACTTGGCCAGATGGGCCTCTTTGGCGTCATCTCAAGCGGCTTTACCCCTTAGTACGCAGGATGTCTGCCACAGGGCTTAGGGGGAGTTATAGGGACGTAGACGACCTTTATAGTTTGACCGAATTGGAGTTATTAGAGGAGGCTCGGTCCATGTACAAGGACGACGTGCTTCGCCATATTTATGAAGAAAATGAGGTCATTTATATTTCTGATTCTTCTGATTCTGATTTTCTTGCAGATTTTCAGCCCACCGCTGCGCCGCAACACTCAACGCCACAGGGAGTATCTCCGGGTTCTTCAGTTCACCAGACTTCGGCCTTCGCACTACCGTCGTCCTCGGCTTTTTCGCCCTCTCCTCCGCGAGTGGAGTCTCTTGTCCCGTCAGCGCAAAATCTTTCTGTGCTTGAACAACCATCATCTTCGGCTCCCCAATCTTCGATTCCTCTACCTGCAGCTCCTGCTACATCAGCTCAATTATCTGCTGCTTCTGAACGATCATTGCCCCTTCGGGCTGAGTCTCCCATCATGTGCCAACATTCTCCTGCTCGGCTGTCACCTCCTCGGGCCGCGTCTCCTGAACGGCCGTCAGTTCCTGTCCCCCAGCAGCTGTCATCCTCAGATCCTTCGCTTCAACAAGAACCTATGCAGCTGCAAGTTAATGTTTTTGAGAAATCGGCGGATAGGCCATCTAGCTCTGGTCCTGGGGTGGTAAGTCTTTTTTCCTCTTCCTCTAGTTTATGACTTCAGTTTACTTATGCTAATTTCTTCTTTGTACACAGGCATCCGACCTGCTGTTGCAATCGGTCCAGAACATTTTGGATCGTCTTGGATGATTGTCTTCTACTCCACTTCGGCCTTCTTCGCCTTCGGCTGGGGCCATTACAGAACTGGAGGTCCTTCAGGAGATCATCGGCCAATATGCTTCTTTTACTACGTTGGAGATTGGCCAGGCCGCTCTGCCAGAAAACATTCTTCAATTGGACAGAAGTTCCTCCGAATTAAGCCGACTACTAGCCTTCCATGCCTTGCCTATATCAGTAGATGATCGGCTCTTCCTCCAAGAACTGCAGGATGATGTAACGACCCTTATCTCTCGGTATCGCAATATACACAGTCAAAGAATTGGGCTTCGTTCCTCTATATTGAAGAAGGAAACGCTCCGTAGTCCTCTCGATGCCCTTCAACAGGCTCTGAGAGAGACCACAAATGAAATGGTGACTGAGGAATCAGTTCTCCTGGACCTAGAGCGACAATTATAGGAAATCCAGCGTCTTATTGAGGAGAGCCGTATGAGGAAAGAGGCTAAGAGGAGGACCATTGCCGCCCAAGTAACGGAGATGGACGAATATTTGGCAGAGTACGAAGGTCTGGCCCGTATCGATTTTGAGAAGAGCTTGGCCGATTTGTAGACAGCAGGTTTGGAGGTGCGAAAGGAATGGCGTCTGAGGAGGGAGATGTTTTCGGCCATAAAGGAATTGCCCGGGGATTTACGGCGGTCTTCGGGCCAAAGCCAATGATGCATTGTAGGACGTTACATCGTCCAATCTTTGTACTTTTGAAGATGTTTTCGTCCTGAATTAATGAAAATACATTATTATATTACTGCATTTTGTTTTTATTGCAAAGACATTATATTTTCATGCATCCATAGTGAGGGCATATATTTTTTCAAGTATTTGCCATTTATCGCCCTAGCATGTGCCCTTCCGTTTAAATCTTTTAAATGATATGCCTCGTTTGGTAACACATCTTTTACCTCGAATGGGCCTTCCCAATTAGGCGACCATTTGCCATATGCCTGATCTTTAGCACCAAGTGGCAATATAGTTTTCCATACTAATTCGCCTTTTCTGAATATTTAGCCATGACCCTCAGATTATATTCCTTGGCTATTTTCTTCTTTTGTGCTTCCAAACGATTTAACACATCGCATTTCATATCGTCCAATTCCAATAAATTCTGGATCATTGCTTCGTTGTAATCTTCCTTTGTCAACTCTTTTTGCAACATCACCCTAGTGGATTCGATATTCATTTCTACTGGTAGTACGACCTCTTGAACATATACTAACTGAAATGGTGTGACCAAGGTACTCGTCCGTGGTGACGTCCTATAGGCCCATAGAGCCTGACTCAAACATTCATCCCATCGCCTAGCATTATTTGTCACCATCTTCCGAATCAACCCTTTAAGGGTTTTATTGGACGACTCTGCCTGACCGTTTGATTGAGGGTAATACAGAGTGGTGTTTACTAGCCGGACTCCATATTCGGCCAGGAAGTTTTTTACTCTCTCGCCATTTAACGAAGTACCATGATCCACCATTATCATTTGTGGTATACCGAACCGGTGAATGATGTGTTCTTTTATGAACTTGATGATTTGCTCTTGAGAGATCTCTACTGCCGGAATGGCTTCCACCCATTTGGTAAAAAACTCGGTGGCAACGATAACGAAAGTATGCCTCTTACTTGATGCAGGATAGTTTTTTCCTATCAAATCTATCGCCCATCCTATGAATGGCTATGGTTTAATGACGGGGATCATTTCGGTTGCCGGTGCCCTCTGAATAGGCCCATGCTTCTGACAAGCAATACATCCTTTGGCATACAAGATGCATGATTCTCCCATCTTCGACCAATAATAGCCGCTCCGTATAATCAGCCATCTCATCTTTATTCCGGCCTGGTGAGCCCCACAAACACCTTCATATATCTCGGCCATGACGGTCTTGGACTCCGATGGCCCTACACATTTCAATAACAGCCCATCTTGGCGTTTCTTATACAATACATCCCCTAATACCACGTAATTCAGGGCTTTGAGTTTCAGCCTCCAATCTTTCCACTTTCGGGCTGCTCTAGAAATTCTTTGATCTTGCTTCTCCAATCGGCATCCTTTTCAACTTCGATGGTCATGACATCCGTCTCTCTCTTTCGTCTCATCAAGGCTGGCTTAACTTCTTCATTTCTATATATACCATCTATGTTTGTTTGTTTATGTCCGGAAGCTGCTTGGGCCAAATTGTTGGCCATTTCATTCTTCGCCCTTGGAACATGTTCTAATTCTGCATGGTCAAATTGACCTACCAACTCTTTAGCCACATCCGATAGCGCCATGACTGATGGGCTTTGGCATTTAAAGATCTCTATTATCTGTTGGATCACTAGTTGCGAATCTCCTTTAATAGACACATGTGTTACTCCCATATTGAGAAGTATTTCCAAACAAAATATCAAGGCTTCGTATTCGGCCTGGTTGTTAGTGCAATATTCGTTCAACCTGATTAAAAAGCGGAACGATTCTCCCAATGGGCTGACTAGGACTATCCCCATCCCAACTCCTTTTGCTGTGCTGGACCCATCAAAATACATTATCCACGGTTTCAGACTGCATTCGTCTAGTTCCATTTCTATCTCTCTAATGGTGCTCAAACATGGGTGGTCAGCTAAGAAATCGGCTAAGGCTTGGTTTTTTACAGCCTTTTGGGGCTCAAACCATATATCAAATTTTGAAAGTGATAATGACCAGAAACCGACTCTTTGATGCAAGATGGGACGAGAAAACATGTACTTTATTATATTAACTTTAGTGATCAAGTACAATATATTCGGCCTAAGGTAGGCACATAGTTTAGTACATGTAAAATACAAAACCAAACATAATTTCTCCATTGGAGAATAATTACATTCATAATTCAGAAATTGTCTGCTTATATAATAAATGGCTCTTTCGACGTCCGTGTCATCGTCTTTTGCGATCATCCCAGCTATGGACCATTCTTCGGCCGATATGTACAACTTCATAGGCCATCCTGGCACAGTGGGTACCATCACTGGCGGCTGCGACAAATATTTCTTCAGGCTGTCGGAAGCCTTTTGATGTTCTTCGGTCTAGACGAATTCGTCCTTGTCCTTTAACCTCAACAGGGAGGAGAACATTTTAGTTTTTCCTACATAATTAGAGATAAATCGTCTTAAGAAATTAATTTTCCCTAAAAATATCTGCAACTCTTTCTTATTTCTGGGAGGTTTAGCTTCGGTGATTGCCCGAGATTTGTTAGTGTCAATCTCAATCCCCCGTTGGTGTACTAGAAAACCTAGGAAATTTCCTGCACACACCCCAAAAGCACATTTGGCAGGGTTCAATTTCAGTTTAAATTTTCTCATTCGCTCAAAAGCCGTCGCTAACTGGCTAAAATGTTCTTCCATGGTCAAAGATTTAGCCACTATATTGTCCACATAGACCTCTACAAATTTGCCGATCATGTCATGAAAGATTAAATTCATGTCCCGCTGGAAAGTGGCCCTAGCGTTTTTTAGGCCGAACGACATTACTACCCACTCATAACACCCTAAAGAACCTGGGCACCTAAAAGCCGTTTTATGTATATCGTTTTTGGTGATATGGATCTGATTATAACCCGCATATCCATCCATAAAAGAATGTACTTGATACCATGCCATGGAATCTACCAGGGAATCTACCGTCGGCATGGGGTATTGATCTTTGGGTGTTGCTAGATTTAAATTCCTAAAGTCTATACAGATTCTTATTTTTCCATTCTTTTTCATGACCGGGACGATATTTGACAACCATTCTACATATCTGGTCATCCTAATAAATTTCTCTTCCAATAGGCGCTCAACCTCTTTCTTAATTTCTGGCATGACATTAGGTGCAAACCTCCGTGGAGGCTGCTTATGTGGTTTGTGGCTTGGCATGATTGGCAACCTATGCTCTACTAACGTCCTATCTAAACCAGGCATTTCATTGTAATCCCAAGCAAAACAGTCTTTATATTTCCGTAATAAATGGATCAGTTTTTCACGTACCTGGGCCTCTAGTTCCTTACTGATGTAGGTGATGCGTCTATCATCCTTGCTTCCCAAATTTACCTCGTCCAATACATCTTGTGCCCTTGAAATGTTTGCCTTATGCCGTCCGTTCAGAGCATATTCTTCTTCTTCCAGTCCGCTCTTGTGACTTCCTTCTAGCAAATAATCTACCCCAAATGCCTCTCTAATCCTGTCTTCTGTCTGGTGTGCTAACAATTTATCCCTTAAGGCCGAAATCGTGACCTGAGCTTCGGCCTCATTCTCTCATTCCGTCACATAGGCCATTAGATTGGCCTTGGTAGTCGCAAGTGCGACTTGTTCCTCTTCATTTGAGTTGCTGTGCGTCGACTCGCCAAAGACCACTGTGATTGGCCTTATTTGTGCGAACAAATCGTTTAGCAGACCTGCGGGGTATGGCTCATCATTTTGAACCACAGTGGTCGAGATTTCCCCTTCATTCAGAACTCTGGTCGGCCTGTAATTCCCTTCGTACATGAAATATTCGGCCGAATTTGTCTCCGCAGCGAAAGGCTTTTTGTCGGCATGCACTATTTCACTTCATCTTTCTGGTTCTAGAAAACTAAGCACTGATGAAGAGATGAAGGAACTCATCGGTTTTCGTGTATCCAATCTCGTCCTAGGAGCATGTTATATGTTGTTGGCCCGTCTATAACAAAGAATACTACTGTTTTGTAGTACTCCCCACTTGAAAGTCTAATGAGACGACCCCTTTGGCCATTGTCGCCCTTCAATTGAAACTTGTTAGCACCACTTCCGTAGGGATGAGGTCCTCCTCTGAATTTGCTAAACGCCCTAGCAACCTAACCGGAATTGCATTGATGGCTTCTCCATTTTCAATCAATACTTTGGTGATGGGTATCCCATTGGCTTTTGCTTTTACATACAACGGCCGCAAGTGCTTGGTCATCTGCGGTGGTGGTTTCGGGAATATTACTTTCCTTGATAGGCCTATCTGCTCACTCTCGCTGTTGGTCTGAGGCATTTCTCCCTGTGTCCCATCCTGATGGTGGTAACGTGACTAGTGTATTGTGAGAGACATTATTGACAGCCATTCTTCGCTTTTCCACCCCGGTAACGGTCCGGTTTATTTTGGGCGTTCCATACAGGACAAGGTATGGAGATCGTCCCAAGTCCTCTCCTAACGTTCCGACCGCAGGGTTGCCGGCCTCATATAATTCTTTGAGAAGCCGATTCTGTGATATTCCCATTCTTCGTGCCTCGGTCCTGATGTCTATTTCTTCTTCTATGTCTGTCGTTTCCTCATCTGATGCCTCTCTATCTGTTATTGAGAGTGCCGCAAATTCGGTTTCATCACCATCGTAAACATCTTCGTTATTTCCGGATCCTCCACTGTTGTCCTCCTTGAATTTTTCGGACAATTGGTAATGATTAGCCACAACCGGTGGCATATTACCAAATTGAATGACGATAGGGGGCTCTTCATTGTCTGTCTCGTCTCGCTTTTGTCTATCAAACTTGGTACGCTCTTCGCAGTTCGTCGTTGTCCATCCTCGGTCTTCATTCTCTTTACTATTTTCACCTGGTTTCTTTCCTGCCCAAGCATTACAGTCTGCGGCGACCTTCATTTCACCTTGTTGGCGCATTATACGGCCATAATTTCACTGGTGTCGCCTCGGTTGCGTCCTTGTCATTTCGTCTATAGGAGGGTAATTCTTTCCTGGATGCTGTCCCGGATACGGCATGCGGTACGAATGCCACACGTTGGGCCGATGAATATTTGGCCTAAACGTCCTCACATTTTGGACGAAGTTCGAATTCTCGCCGTAGAACCTTGGTGCGAAGGTCCGTGGCTGCCATGTTACTGGCTCTTTCTTTGCAGGCCTTTCGCTGGTATCTTCCGACCCTCTCATCCATCATATATTGTCCTTGCACCGTACACAAAGGTTTTGCTGATCCTTCCATTCTTGGGGTGGTTCAATCCTTTCCAGGGCGCTTGGACGATGACGGTCCTGCTCTTCATCTAGAACCAATTTGACCTTTGGCAGACTCATCTTGGTAAGATCAGAGTTGATCATGTTTAATTTCACTAGCTTCGGAAATGGGTTGTCGTCCACTGCCATCTTTTTTTCGAACGTTATTCGTCCAGATTCTATGACATCCTGCAAAATATTCCGAAAAACGAGACAGTTATTAGTTGAATGGGACCATGCATTATGCCACTTACAATATTTTTCGCGCCGATTTGCTCGGCGCTTGGCAACGTGTGGCGATCGCTCAAGCTAATCTGCTTGTCCTTATATAACTGATCGAATATGGCATCGACTTTTGTGATATCAAAAGAGAAGTCTTTACTCTTTTTGTCGTTCTTTTCTTTGGCAGGGGTTCGGCCCACGTTTTACAAACGTACGGCTTCCCTTTAACCAATTTGGCCAAACACAGGTCTGCCGATTCGATGTCCATTTCGCCTACTTCATAATCGATGTTCCTGTAATACGTCCCTTTGCTAGAATTTTTCATTTGCTATTCTTCCCTTAGTAATCGTTCATAACGCACCACACTAGTGATGAGTTGGGGGAGGTCCCAAAATTCACGATTTTGAAATTTCTTTTTCAGGTCGAAATTGAGACAACTTGGAGCGATTCTCACAAATTCCTTTTCTGGCAAAGGCACATAGCATCGGCCTCGAGCCACTTTAAACCTCTGTAAGAATGTCTCGGCCCACTCTCCTCGTAACTGTCTCAGGTTTGCCAGATCGGCCAAAGCCACTTCGGATTCGGCTTTATAGAATTGCGCGTGGAACAACTGTTCCATTTGTTGCCAATTTTCTACTGAGTTGGCCGGCATACTGACATACCAGGAGAAAGGTACTCCTGACAGTGAGCCGTGGAATAACCTCAATTTATGGAAGTCAGTGACCTCTCCACACTGAAGGGTAAATCGCCCTATGTGTTCCATGGTAGAAACTTCCTCAAACCCCGTAAACAGAGAAAAATCTGGTATTTTGTAGTTTCTAGGCCACGGATACGCCACATCGATCCAATCGGGATATGGCTTCCGATACCTTGGCCGAATTGGCCGTACTCCCAGACCGAATTGATTTTGGAGGATCTCGGTCATCTGTTCCCTTAACATGTCATTGCCATTAAATGGCATTGCTATGGGCGGCGGTTGTGGTCCTCTCACAAGTGGGACATAATCATGATTTTGTCCCTGAGAAACCTGGACGCCTTGAGGCAACACCATTTCGTGTTGTGCCATATTTGACCCTTGGTGTAGATTTGGCCCTAAATATGGGCCATTATCCCCAAGACTTGTTCCTCCCCTGGAAGTCGTAGGGACCGTGATTCCTTGTGGGGGAACATTGCTCGGACCAGCCTCCTGACTGCTCGATGCAGGGGAAGGTATAGTCCACGACAGGGTTGTTCCCCTATTTACACATTTGGCCATCAATTCGTTTAATGAGCTTAAGTGTTTGGCCATGTTTTCATAATGTGAATTGCTAGTCGAGACAAATTTATCAATGACATGAGCATTTTGCAGCCTAACCTGTTCGACAACATCCTGTGTGAATTCACCGAACAATGCACGAACCGTATTTGGGCTGAATTCTCGCATAGGTTCGTATCGACTAGCGTCTACCAGACCCTCGAAATGACCCACTACGGCTGGAACGTGGGGCTGGTTGGTTTGCTCCAGTCCTCATTCCTCCGTACTTGAGCCAGTTTGAGTGTTTCTTTTCGGAGGCATCTCCACTTCTTACACCAATTCTCCCACTGTGGTCGCCAAAAAACTGTTTGCGCGATTTTTATGCGCGAAGAAGAAAGAGAAACGTGTAAGGTTCAAACCTCCTGAGACAAAGTCTCAGCAAGGGGTGTTTGATTAAGTGAATAAGCCTCCAAGGGGCGCAAGCACACAAATTACAGTCCTAAAAGTTATAAAACTAAGAAATAAAAAAATATGCTCGTTTGAGTCTTCATTTGATCGGGGCTCTTCTCTTTGTATGAGTGAGCTTTTATAGTGAAGCTTATAAACCGTTTGGGCAGTTCCAGTATCTCCCTGCAGCTGCTGGATCGTGTCTTCAACCATTGAGCTGTGCGTCTCAACTGCTTGATCGTGGAGGGAAAACTGCTTAACTGCTGTAATCGTGGGATCAACTGCATTACGTGTTCTCGTTCTAATCGCTGCTTCGGTCGTCCTGGGTTCTTTTCGCTCTAACCTAGTGATCGCTCTTCCTTTCGTCGCCCTTCTTGCCTTCGTCCTTTACTCTTTCGTTCTAGGGTGATTTCGCTCCAGGGTGATTTCGCTCCAGGGTGACATTTCTTTTTTTGTCAATAGTTAGTCTCGTAATTTTTCTTATATCTCAATAGTTTTAAGCGTAAATTTATTTTCTTAGAGGTTACGAAGAATGCATAGTGCATATATTATTTTATGTTATATTTTATCATAACCAAACTTTAGCCTTAGGTATTCTTAAGTAGTTATTTGAACTAAACTCTCGGTTTATTATTTACATTGTTCGTGACGATGTATGATTTGGTATTCTGATCCCGTTTATGCAATGCATCTTTCAAATGAATAATGGTATAAAAGTTTCCAATTTTCCAATTAATTAGTAAAATTTATCTCAACATAAATATACTAATTTCTATTTGATGAACCGCCCACTAGGAAGATATATCGAAGTTTTGTTCTTAGTTTGGCATAAGCCCATTTGAGGTCACTGTTTCACTGTCATCAAGAAATTGTTACGTAATAATCGGCCGTATCATGACTACCCATTTGAGGTCACTGTTTCATGTCATCAAGAAATCTAGTGCACATGAAATATTGGAACTCGTCGTCGTCAGGACTCATTAACTCATTCACATTTCATCAAATATAAATGTTGAAACAAGGAGAAAACGACGTCGTTTGAGCATAATGGTGAGGCAAACTACTCCTAACCACCACAGTTGATGTGTACTCGAATCAAATGCTAACGTTAATAGTGTGTCCTGCTCACTGGACTGTCTCTGTCTCTGTCTGTGTGTTCCAAGCTAGACATGTTTCACACCCTTTAACCACTCATTCTCTCTCTCTCTCTTTCCTGCAACTGCAATCACCACCACCACTTCTTTGGGCAATTCAATGAAACCTTTCTGCCCAAAAGTACAAAGAATAAGGTACTTTAATTGTTTTGTTTTTTCTTGCTGACATTATTTTGATAATTTTTCAATGAAATATAGCTGGGATTGGAGTTGTTGCACTGTTATATGACTGTTCTTGGTAAGTTTTATATCAAAACTTAGAACTTTTAAAGCGTTTCTTGGCCTCTTTAAGTTGAAATACCTGAATACTGAATGAGTTTTGTTATTATTATTATTTTTTATTCTACTCAAATTCCCAAAATTTAAGGTTTAATGTTATTGTTATGTGATTTGACGGTAGAGTAGCTGTCATAATTGTCCATTAATTAAATGGTTATGAGTGGTTATATCAAAACTATTAATTGATTAATAGTATTTGTAACAAATTAATCATTCACAAATGCATATTGGATTCATATCAATTCTCTCACTCCAACTGCATCCGAAATGATTTTTTTCTGATAACTATCTCGACTATGTCTCTACAAAGCTCTAGCCAATCCCATGTAACCACCTTTCCGCTGACATGTCGGCTATGTCCCTGCACAATATACTTCTGCACAGTACTCTTCTATTGCCATTTTTCTTCACTCATTTATTTTCCAGTGCCTTCTTGCCTTTGGGAAACTCTCTTGCTCCCCCTCATCAATAAGCAGAATGTATTCGAATTTCGGATATCTGGTTAATGAAATCCGACTTCGCTCAGATCTTCTTGTTTAAGGTCCACTGGTTCCAGAAGGTCTGTCATCATCCAAATCAGTGGATGATCATGTAGCTTCTAGTGGAGCGGGTTGCGGCTCCCCCTGCTCAACACTCTTTTTTGTAACTTTCGATGGAGCGGACTGTGTCTCCCCTACTCAACATCCTCATTTGTCTTCTCTAGTTCTGCTTCTGGAATTTCATCGTGCACCCTATCTGTGGCCAATTATGTTGGTGCAGGGTCTGGATTTCTGTCGGCATTGAAATTAGAAGACATATTGGGTGGTTCAATGTCTTCAATTGTCCGGTCTTCAAGAAACTCTACATCCCGACTTCTGATGGTCATCTTTTCCCTCAGATTCCATAGTATGTATCCAAATTCTTCAACTCAATAGCCTAGGAATATACATGGAGTAGTCCTTGCATCGAGCTTCTGCATGAGCTCCTTGGGTATGTGTGAAAAGACTAAACAACTGAATGCTCTAAGGTGAGTGACGCGGAACTCACTTGGAGGATTAGGCCAAGCAAACCCCTCGTAACGGACAGAACCCCAAGAACTGCGAATTTGATTTTGTAGGAACAAAACCCTTCCAAGGCCACAAAGAAGACCCACAAAGAACTTGTCTTTGAGAACCCTTAAGATGATTCCTTGAGGTGTTCTGCTAGCACGGAGACGCCACTAAGGTTGCCACGCCTTAGATAAGTCGATTGCATGAAATAAGGGGAATCCCTCCCTTAAGCAATTTTTGGACAAAGCCAAGCTCTCAATGGAGATGAATTTCGAAATTTGATGATTAGATTCTCATTAAGATGAAATGAGTTTAAATAGTACAATGAAAGAAACCCCAATGGGTGCAAAATGACCAAAACACCCTAAGTTGCTAACTAATGGCTATTAAATGGCCATGCCCTTAATAGACATTTTATAACAAACACAAAGTCAAAAGAAACAAAGACTTAATCAATAACAAACAAAGACTTAATAAATAACTTTGCCAAAAAATTCTTAAGTAAAAACACAAAATCCTAAAAGTCAACAAATGTGGAAAACTTTTCCAAATTTGTCTAAAGTTGTTTCCTTGCACCAAAAGTCCTCCAAATTCGTGGCTTCCATGTTTAAAGGCATAATGATGTGTCATAAAGTCCAATAAGTATTGTCTGGGCCGAATATTTAATGTCGGGCTTGAATCGGCTTGATCCGTTAAAAATGTACTCGGCTTCAGGATTGCTGGTGCGTTACTCTGGTATGACTTGGGTCAAGTGAAATAGCTTTGGACCCACTCCATTAAAGCCCTCATGTGACGCCAATATGCCCCGGAGTTGTCTGTCACACTCGACCATGGCATTCTGTGCTAGCCCCGCCATTGCGTCTCTGATCTTCTTAGCTTTTTGGCATGTGATTGGACCTGTTGGCAATTGCAAAGGATTTAATGTTCCTTGAGTTGCTGGATTCATGATATTCCTGTCATTCCCTCCCTCTTGAAAATGATTCGACCTCGAATTTGTACCTGCATAAAAAAGAGTTAAGTCATAAACATTAAATGTCAGAGACACATTATGCTCATCTTGTAAATCCAGCTTGTATGCATTGTCATTAATCCGTTCCAAGACTTGAAATGGACCATCCCCTCTCGGTTGTAGCTTGGATTTGCGTTGTTTAGGAAATCTTTCCTTTCGCATGTGTACCCAAACCCAATCTCCAGGTTGAAATACCACACGTTTTCTTCCCTATTGGCATGAGAAGCATATTGTTCATTGTTTCATTGTATGTGCTCTATTGCTTTCTCATGTATGTGTTTCACCAAATCAACTTTCTTTTTTCCATCTAACCCTGTATGCTCATCAACAGGCAATGGTAACAAGTCTAATGGAGTTAGTGGTTGAAAACCATAAACAATTTCAAATGGTGAATAAGATGTGGAAGAATGAATGCTACGATTATATGCAAATTCAGTAAAAGGCAAACAATCCTCCCAAGTTTTCAAGTTCTTAGAGACAATGGTACGCAATAACTGAGTCAAAGTCCTATTAACCACTTCAGTCTGTCCATCAGTTTGGGGATGACAAGTAGTAGAATACAAAAGTTTTGTTCCTGACTTACCCCATAAAACTTTCCAAAAGTGACTATGGAATTTAACATCACGATCTGAAACTATACTCCGTGGAATTCCATGGAGTCGTACCACTTCTCTAAAGAATAAGTCAGCAATGTTAGTGGCATCATCAGTTTTATGACATGCTATAAAGTGTGCCATCTTACTCAACCTATCGACCACTACAAATATGAAATCTCTACCATGCCTATTTGGACAGTTATGACCCATAACGTCACTATTTGTACAGATTATGGTGTTGTTGTACAAATTAACTATGTGACAAAGGAAATTGCTCTTTTATCATTTGTGATTAGATCACCAAGATGTATAAATGATGAAAGGTCCTTATGATTAGTTCCTGGATTGAGATGATATGAGACAGTATTAATGCACGAAGGTTCAATCATTAAATATCCCTAGTCAGAGTATTATCGAGATTGGACATCGATAATGCGGAAAAGACTAGTATTACACTTGTGCGCGTTGTGAGGGCATAACAACATAGTTCTCATATATTTGGGTATAGGATACTCATGCAAGTGTAGTAGGAGGTTGTGTTTTACCGATGGTACGGAAAACAGCTTCCCTCTGGATAGACCCCTCGGAATTCCATTGGTAGTATTACTATGTGTCTATGGAAGTCCGAATCAGGGTAGGTGTATTTGGTCTTAACCTGAGACTTGCACCACTAATACTTGTGACAATCAATGTACTTTGGTTTTGGTCATCCAGGGCTTTAACAGGTTCTGTGTACGCCTCTTCTGGGTATATTGAGAATTGTAGTGTATTGGGTGTGATGTCGAGATAGAAGTATCACTCCAGTAATAGTGGAGATGATGATCACATAGGATACGAAACTGGTTCTCTTATATGCTGCAACTATCGGGATATTATGACTAGGTCATGTTTATCCGATTATAGAGACTAGTTACCAGAGATCTGATATGTGCTTCGTACGGGGCAGACACATTTCCAGCCCCAGGCCTTGCACATGACATCCGATACTGGATCGAGATACGTAATACTACGTATACTACGTCTGATATAGATCATATATTCTTGTAAGGATATTTCTGGAGAATTGGGTAGGCATAGCGCTTTGCTAGAAGCCAACCTTGTCTTGTAAATCGGTACAAACGTAGTACTAGGTACTTACGTGTTCGGATAGTCCGACGACCGGATTTACTGCCAACATATCCGGGGATCTCATGGGTCGTTTCCTGAAGATTCACCGATGACGTATGACCCACACTTGATTAATCTGGGATTAATTAATGATGAGAGAGAAAATCAATCTGGGATTAATTACGGAGATATTTTATCTGGGATAAAATATTAATTAAAGAGAGAAAACGATTAATTTGGAATTAATTGATAAAATAATATATTCGATATATTATACGAAATTGGATTTCGACGCGGAATTAAAATAGGATTTTAATTCGGGCGAATGAGTTAATTTAGAATTAATTTGTTAGCGACGTGAATAGTGATTTTGCTAGGCATAATTATTTAATTACGTCGCAACGAAAAATTCGTTAATTCGGAATTAGCGAACCCGAGCCCGGGAGTCTTTGCGAGCGCACTCGCATTTTGAATTCAAGTTCGGCCCGCGAGTCACATCAAGCGTCAAATCACTTGTCAATCGATTGATGTGATGTCTAGTCACTTTGAGTGATTTGACAACTTGTCACATTGATTGATGGTAGTTGTTGGGAGCTTTTAAAGCTTGTACCTTGTTGACTTTTTGAAAGCTAATATTTGGTATATTGTGGGAACACAAACTGGGCGACGCATGCTGTTCCGGGCTCACGGCCCGGTTGGGAGTACGGAGTAGCCCGCGGGGGGATTAAACCGGAGAATAATGGAGTCGCCACCCGGTGTGAATCGGGACAAAGATTTAAGGCCGCACTCACCCCTCGCAAGGGAAGACCTCAAACCGTTGGGTTCGGAATGGTCCCTTACTTATGCCACTTGTAATAAAATGATTTGTGCAATAATCTAACCAAGCCTAAGCAACATATTTCCAAGGATAATTTACTCCTAAGTTCGCATGCATAGGTATAAAGCTAATATCTAAGTTTGCATATAACATATTTTCATATTTTGCATACAACCTATTTGCATACAATCTATGTCCAAATTCATGCATAAAGATAAATTGACATATGAAAAACATACAATTTCACATTGGTAGACACAGAAGCGCAAACAAATAACATTCATACAAGCATGCATATTAAGGAAAGACAATTAAGCGCATGATGGAAATAGATAACTAAAGAGGTAATACAAATGCATAAGGTAAAAAGAGACAACTATATGCTAAAATAGACATGTCATGATGTGATGCAGAAAAGATATCTAGAATTGACACGAACACACGCGTGGGCCTTTTTCCAAGTGGTACGTGGAATTGTATCCCGAGTACAGATCATACTACCGTCCATTCGGAATCGTCTATGAAATTTATGTCTGGGTTTCCATCCTATATACCACGAGAAATAATGCCCAAATGCTATCATAACATTGGTACACCAATGATAATAGATCGAGCCAAGACAAGGATAAATGATGCAATCAATAGATGAAAGACGCTGCAAATATCGTGGTAAAGGTAGCCTTTTAGGATTTTCTTCCCCCAAATGGAGAACCTTTTAGTCCAACACCATTAGCCCATGCGCTTTTCATTACAATGCGTACAAAGATAAAGATAACTATATGGAACTTCGTATACCCGATTGAACACATCTTACATTCAACCGAATATACATCTACTGGCGCGGCAAAACATCGTGGTAAAGGGTTTTAACTCCTCAAAATAGGGGACCTTTAATCCAACTTACTAAACCAATGCGCTCGATCACATAATGTATATAAAAAATAAAGACAATAATATCGGACTTCGTATACCCGATTGAACACATCTTACATTCAACCGAATATACATCAACCGGCGCGGTAAAACATCGTGGTAAAGGATTTTAACCCCTCAAAATAGGGGACCTTTAATCCAACTTACTAAGCCCATGCGCTCGATCACATAATGCATATAAAAAATAAAGACAATAATATCGGACTTCGTATACCGGATTGAACACATCTTACATTCAACCGAATATACATCAACCGGCGCGGAAAAGCATCGTGGTAAAGGATTTTAACCCCTCAAAATAGGGGACCTTTAATCCAACTTACTAAGCCCATGCGCTCGATCACATCATGCATATAAAAAATAAAGACAACAATATCGGACTTCGTATACCCGATTGAACACATCTCATATTCAACCGAATATACATCATCCGGCGCGGCAAAGCATCGTGGTAAAGGATTTTAACCTCTCAAAATAGAGGACCTTTAATCGCACTTACTAAGCCCATGCGCTTTATCTCATCATTACATAAACATATAACATGCGGAAATCAAGTAGCGAATAATAAACAAATCAAAACAACATAAAATGAAATATGCGCCGTTTACTCAAGTGGTACGTGGAGTTGTATCCCGAGTACAGATCATACTACCGTCCATTCAGAATCGGCTATGAAATTTATGTCCGGGTTTCCATCCTATATACCACGAGAGGCAACACATTTTTTATTTTATTCAAGTGCCACAACATACACCATTTCACAATACATGCATTTTTTTTATCTATTCAAAGGCCACAACATGCATCACTCCATAATAATCATGCAAACGAAACTCAATAAATAATAAAAATACAACTGAAAATGGATGTGAAAAATACCCTCAGGTCTAACCTTTTTCGTCGACTTTCGGACTTACGTTTCACGGAGATCGGAAGGGTTAAAGCTCCTCAACTTTTCTGGTTCACTGGATTAACGTCTTAGCTCGCTATTTTGCTGTTTTGGTCATTGTTTTTGCTGTATTAGGCCACTATTTTAGCTGTGTGTAGGGGGTGTTATGGAGACAGTTTAGGTGCTGTTTCGGGGGTTTTATTTGCGGCAGTTTCAGGCTTATTTCAAGGAGGTTATGCGGAAGTTTGTGAAGTAGTTTGGGAGGTGTTTTCGGTGTACAAAGAGGGTTGGGCAGTTGGTAATTTGCGGCTGAACTGGGCTGGTTTTTGGTTTGAGACGTGAAGGCTTTTGAGGGGGCTGAGCGATTGGCGAGAGGGCTGTGTACGTGAGAAGAAGCTGGGCAGTGGCATCGAGTTTGAGGTTGGTGTTGCTGAGTGTTGATGATGCGCTGAGACAAAGGGGTATGTGGCGTGAAGTTGAGGTTGGTCAGGGGAGTTGGTGATGCGCTGGCTGTGTGAAGGGTTCTTGGTGTTGAAAGGAGCTATGCATGAAGTTGGAGGGTGCTACGTGGAGGCAGTTTTTGGTGTGGCTTTTGGTTTTGATTTTGTGAGTGAATTGCTGATTTATGAGGGGCTTTATGGCTTATAAGGGCTACGTTGTTGGCTTTTGTAGTGGAGAGGCTGCTGGCGTGATGAAGGCAGTGATGAGGTGTTGCGTTGAAAGGGTGATGGTCGCTGTTGCAGTGTGGGCTGTTATGGTCGGTTTATACGTGAATAAATTGAAGGTTGCGTGAGATGACTGGTGTGTGTATAGGTGCCGACCGAGAGAGAGTGAGGGCAGGACATGAGATCATTAGAGATTAAGAGGTCATTAGGGTTTTATGTTTGAGAGAGAAGAGAGATGCATTTGTTTTAGGTTTCATTGTTTTTCTTTATAGTCAGGCCGTGTATGTGAATGAAAGGAGAGAAGATGTCTAGGGTTTATTTGTTTGATTTTTTGTTTGTGTAAGCCGTGTAGTGAAGTCCTTGTAGGGTTGGATTTTGTGTTATATTTATAGTGAGAGATTAGGATTAGGGTTTGCATGCATTTGTTAAGGAAAGAAATCAAATTAATTGGGGACATGATTTGTTTGTTTAGGAAGGTTATATATTTGATTGACTTTAATTAGGTATGATATTTGTTTTATTTAGGCATTTAATTTGTTAATTAGGTAGGTGATTATTTAATTTTGGTAATGATTTATTTAATTTTGGTATTAGATTTTAATTAAATATTAGTTTAATTTAATTTAGATTTATTTTAATTGGTTTAATTTAATTAGCTTTAATTCAATTTAATTTAATTGGTTTAAATTAATTTCAATTAGCTTTAATTTAAATTAATTTAATTTGTGACATGTATTTTAAATGTTTTAAATATCTTTGGATTGGGCTTGGTGTGTGTTTAGTGGGCTAATGGTGTGTTTTAAAACGGAGGTCCAACAAGCGAACCCGAAGCTACTCCAGCGAATCCAGCAAAAAAAAAAAGACTTTTTCCCTTCCGACGTCCGTTTCCCGCGGCTCCCGCGGCTTAAAAGGCAGTGCCTCCAAATGAGACTCATCATCGGGTCTTACATGCAAAAATGCACTGCCTACATATATGTTTTTGATTTTGGAAATCAATTAATAACCAACACACAACACCTTTTCTTCTCTCCTTTTCTCTCCCCACTCTCACGCCCAAAGGGCCTTATTCTTCTTCCTTTTCTGTCACAAAGCCGAGAGGTTGGAGAAGCCATAAGGAAGTTTTGCGGAAAAATTTCCGGAGTGCTAGCACACTTTAGAGTCTTGCGAAGGTGATAGGGAACTGCACCTGTGAGCTTTGAATCACCATTCGAAAGCTTGGAGCTTAGAGCTTGGAGATGGCCGAATTCATGGAGGATAGAAATGCTCACTGCCGAGAGCCTTGGAGGGGTTCAAAGGGCATAAAAAGTTTTGTTCTTCACCGCATCGCCTCAACCGATCGATGTAAGTATTCCGCAACTTCTTCGTGTATTCACATGTTTGTTTCATCGCTTTAATCGATCCTCGGGACCGTAGATTTTCCCAACAATGGTATCAGAGCGAGTAAAAGCATGAAACTTGAACTTATGGTTAAAATTGGGCAAAATTGATTTGAGTATGTTTGAGTGAAAATGGATGTTTGAGTATGCTTAAATATTGATAACATGGTGTTATGCATTGTCAATTTGATGAATTTTGAATTGGACAAATTTTCCCCAATATTTGAGGCTTGGCCGAGAATGATGCTACCCTAAATGTCTTGGTATTTTTTGATTTTTGATTCATTGGATGACTTGAAATCAATTGGGTAATGTTGAATTGGATTTGATTGGATTGAAACCGAATTGGACATAAAAATACCATAATTGCCGAGACTATAAGCATGTGAAATGGGTTTGATTTGTTTCAATTGTGTTGGACATGGATTGAACATGATGAAACATGATTGGTTGTGTAAATTGATGTTTTGGGAATGTTGATTTATGTAATTAATTATGGCATTACACTTTGGTTAATTAGATTATAAAATTTGGAATTTTGATAATTTAATTAATTGGCTTATTTTTGGAATTGGGCCTAAAAGGTTGTAATTGGGCTAAATGGGCTTGGTTGTACCAAGATGGGTTTAGGCAAATTGGTTGGATCCAATTGGGCCCAAAACCACATCCATAAAGTCCAATTAAGACTAATGGACCTTTAACTTTAATTGGGCCTAATGGGCCTAAATTGGTTTCTAGGCATATAAGGGTGATTCCTTTAAATGGGCTTTAGTATTTGGATTTGACCCAAGTTGACCAAAAGTCCATGCCTTAAGAAATTAATTAAAAGCCCATTGGACTTTAATTAAATTAACATTGGATGTTAATCGGGCTTTGAGACCCGTAACGGTTAGATTTAGAATCTAAGTCGTAAAGGTTCGTTAATAAAGTGTAATATTTAATTTGGAATTAAATAAATGAATTAGTATTAAATACAAATTGAATTGGATTTAATTTTATAGTTTAATATAATTCAAGAATTCGTACTTTGAGTACTTATTCGTAAAACGAGTTGGACTCGAGCAAAATCAAATCATTGTTTGAACATTGGATGATCACTAATTATCAGATTAATTAATTGGATTAGATTGATGGATAACATGCTTGTGTGAATACATGGTTGCGATGCATGAATAATGTATATCGGATGGATATAAGATGGGTGGGGTAATTTTGGAAATTGTTGTAATAAATTTAGAATTTATTAATTGGACCTGCGTGTCCAGCCTATTACCTCCTTACTCTTTGTATTTCTCTTCTCACCTATTCCCCTCAATGTAAATGAGGTTTCTTTAGAAGTGTTATGTAACGGGTAGAAGCAATACTTGTGCTAGCGAGAGAGAGGAAATAGAGAGATTTGTTCTAGGAACAGTGTGTTAAAGTATCCATCCGCATATCATTATTATTTATTTTACGCCTTATTATGTGTTTAGAATGCATGTTTAAGGGTGTATGATGATGAGACCTTAACAAAGATAATAAATTGGTTGCCAATTTGCACGCGAAAAACCCTCACAAAATATTAAGCATTTTTCCTTCCATTGAATGATTCTTACTCAAGATCCAAGACTGGCATTGGTTTGTTGGCCAAAGTCAAGGCCTTTGTCCGTCGAGGATGTGTTTGAATCATGAAAGCTTTGTTCCATATTGGTGTCTTGTCCAAGTTGTGATTTGTTGGCCAAAGTCAAGATCACTTCTTGTCCATCGACATTGATTACGAAGCTTTCCATGGTTAATGGGTTCCGCTTAACTGGGATCACTAAGTTTGTTGTGCCAAAGCCAAGGCTTAGTTGATTCAGAGGAAAAAGGTTAGGCAATATATTGGATATATTGGCATATATAGGATATATGTTTCGGACTTGGATTCCACCTACTGGATCTAGGAATTGGATAGGATCCAATTGATCTTAGAGATCTACCTAGTTAATTATCATACAATTTGTTGGCCAAAGTCAAGATTTTGTGTTATTTAACGGGATCCTAGCCCACTAGAAAAAAGGTTTCCCGAGTACTCCACAGAGGGTTAAAGGCTCGCCGAAAAATAGTGGGAGGCAAGTATTAAATTTGCAATATTCGTTTAATAATTTGCCATACGCGCTCATATCACATCATTTCGTCGTTAAATTAATTATTAGTTGGACTAATATTTAATTGTTGTTTTAATAAAACAGTTGGACTGTATTCAAACTATTTCATTTATAGTTGATTATATAATTGGATTATAGTAATCAATATATTTGATTTAATTAATTATAGTTGATTTTATAATTAGATTATAGTAATCAATATAATTGAATTTAACCTATTAAAATTATAGTTGATTATATAGTTGGACTATAGTAATCATTATAATAAATAGTACCTAAAATCGTTGATTAAATAGTTGGACTATTAGAATCAAGATAAAATTGAAAGATTAGTGTTTAAAACATATTCCTGGGGAAAATGTATTTAAACGACTTTAATTTTCAAATTGGGAATAAATTTCAGGATAGTCCTGAAAAGTTGAGAAGTTACTTTATTTGATAAAATAACATCTTAGGCCTAAGCCCGGAGTTAAGCAAATAGTAAAACATGATATTTGGAATATTCATGTAATGATAATTTTAGTGCTTAATCCATAAGCTTGCCAAATAGACTCCTTAATTTCTTATTCAGAACTAAGGATTAGATCCTTGAAGTATGATAATGAAATTGAAGGATCTTCATAGATCTATCCTTAGATCTTAGAAGTACTAGATTGCAATAGTACACTCTTGGAGAGTTAATGGCTATTCTCAAGGAGACAAAGCCAATGTTTGCAATAAGGCAAGAAGCGCAAGGCGCATCTTACTTCGATATTATAGAAGGCCAAGGCTTGGCCAAAGGCTTCTAGAATGTGGAAAAGGGCAAAGGAAAAATCATTATAGTCTTCTCGGAAGATAAAGGACATATCCCAAGATATCTGCCTAAATTGTGGCAAACGGGGACACGGAAGCGTGACTGCTGTATGGACAAGGCAGACATGAAGGAATTGAAGAACGGGCAAGGCTCTGACTTCAAATATGTTTGTCATAAAATATGTTCACTACTAGTATTAAAATTGGATTTTAAATACTTAGTGTGGTACATAAATATATACTGGAGTGCAGAATCTTCTATAAGCAGGATATTGACTTTAGATGAGATTTATCTGCGAATTGAGAACGAGATGAAAGTCGCTGTTTTAACCGTAGAAACCTAAGTTTAGGTGTTGGACAGTTATGACCCATAGCGTCACTATTTGTACAGATCATGGTGATATTGTACAAATTAACTATGTGACAAAGAAGATTGCTCTTTTATCATTTGTGATTAGATCACCAAGATGTATAAATGATATGAGGTCCTTATGATTAGTTCCTGGATTGAGATGATATGAGACAGTATCAATCCAAGAAGGTTTAATCATTAAATATCCTTAGTCAGAGTATTATCAAGATTGGACATCGATAATGCGGAAAAGACTAGTATTAAACTTGTGCGCGTTGTGAGGGAATACCGGCATAGTTCTCATATATTTGGGTATATGATACTTATGCAAGTGTAATAGGAGGTTGTGTTTACCGATGGTACGGGAAACAGCTTTGCTCTGGATAGACCCCTCAGAATTCCATTGGTAGTATGACTATGTGTCTACAGAAGTCCGAATCAGGGTAGGTTTATTTGGTCTTAACCTGAGACTTGCACCGCTAATACTTGCAACGATCAATATGCTTTGGTTTTGGTCGTCCAGGGCTTTAACAGGTTATGTGTACGCCTCTGCTGGGTATATTGAGAATCGTAGTGTGTTGGGTGTGATGTCGAGATGGAAGTATCACTCTAGTCATAGTGGAGATGATGGTCACGTAGGATACGGAACTGGTTCTCTTATGTACTGCAGTCATCGGGATAAAATGACTAGGTCATGTTTATCCGATATAGAGACTAGTTACCAGAGATCTGATATGTGCTTCGTACGGGGCAGACACAATTCAAGCCCCAGGCCTAGCATGTGACATCCAATACTGGATCGAAATACACAATACTACGTATACTACGCCTGATATAGATCATATATTGTTGTAAGGATATTTCTGGAGAATTGGGTAGGCATGGCGCTTTGCTAGAAGTCAACCTTGTCTTGTAAATCGGTACAAACGTAGTACTAGGTACTTACATGTTCGGATAGTCCGACGACCGGATTTACTGCCAACATATCCGGGGATCTCATGGGTCGCTTCCCGAAGATTCACCGATGACGTATGACTCGCACTTTAATTAATCTGGGAATAATTAGATGAGAGAGAAAATTAATCTGGAATTAATTGCGGAGATATTTTATCTGGGATAAAATATTATTTAAAGAGAGAAAACGATTAATTTGGAATTAATCGATAAAATAATATATTTGATATATTATACGAAATTGGATTTCGACGCGGAATTGAAATTAGATTTTAATTCGGGCAAACGAGTTAATTTAGAAGTAATTCGTTAGCGACGTGAATAGTTATTTTGCTAGGCATAATTATTTAATTACGTCGCAACAGAAAATTCGTTAATTTGGAATTAGCGAATCCGAGCCCGGGAGTGGTTGCGAGCGCACTCGCATTTCGAATTCAAGTGCGGCCCGCAAGTCACATCAAGCGGCAAATCACTTGTCACTTTGATTGATGTGACAACTTGTCACTTTGATTGATGTGACAACTTGTCACTTGATTGAGTGAATAGTGATGGAAGTTGTTGGAGTTGTTGGATGGCTTAAAGCCTTTGACTTTTGGAAAGTCAAAAATTTGGTAATTGAATTTTGAATTCAATATTTGTGTATTAGATACACAAATTCATAAAACCACCAACACATTCCTCTCTATTTCCTTCTCTTCTCTCACGCCCAAATGGGCATAATTTTTCTTCTTCAAAACTGCTCACTGCCGAGACATGAAGAGGAGAAGCTAGGTGATTTTTGTGGCAAAAATCACCAAGTACTAGCACACATTTGGAGACATACAAAGGTGATAGGGAAACCCACTTGTGAGTTTGGAATCACCACCCAAAAGCTTGGAGCTTGGACCGAAAATGGAGAGCCAAAATAGCCCACTGTCGTGAGCCTTGGAGGAGTTTCAAAGGGCATAAAAAGTTTTTTTGTTCGACGTATCGCCTCAACCGATCGATGTAAGTATTTCGAAACTTCCTCGTGTATTCGCACTTATGTTTCTTGCTTGATAATCGATCCTCGGGACCGTAGAAACTCCAACAATGGTATCAGAGCGAGTTAAAAGCATGAAACTTGATTTAGGGTTAAAATTGAGTAAATTGATTTTGAGCATGATTTGGTTAAATTGTTTGATTAAGTATGCTTAAATGATGGTTAATTGAAGTTTGATTGGATCAATTTCATGAAATATTGTTTGGAACAATTTTTGCCCAAAATTATGGCTTGGCCGAGAATGACATAGCCCTAAATGTCTTGGTATTTTTGTGTTTTTGATCATTGGATGAGTTGGAAAACATTGGGTAATGTTGAATTGGATTTAATTGGATTGAATTCGAATCGGACATAAAAATGCCTTTATTGCCGAGACTAAATGACCATGTAAATGGGTTTGATTTTTTTTAAAATGTGTTAGACATGTTTTAATGTTGATAAGCATAATTAATTAAACTAATTGGTGTTTTGGAAATATTGATTTGGTTGATTAATTATGGCATTACACTTTAATTAATTAATTGTGAAATTTGGAATTTTGTAAGTTAATTAATTGGGCTTAAATTGGATTTGGGCTTGAAAAGTTGTTATTGGGCTTTAATGGGCTTGGTTGTACCAAGATTGGTTCAGGCTAAATTGGTTGGATCCAATTGGGCCCAAAACCATATCCATAAAGTCCAATTATGACTTAATGGACCTTTAATATTTAATTGGGCCTAATGGGCCTAAATTGGTTTCTAGGCTTATGGGGTTATTCCTTGATTGGGCTTTGGTTATTGGGTTTGACCCAAGTTGACCAAAATTCCATGCCTTAAGAAATTAATTAAAAGCCCATTGGACTTTAAATTAAATTGACATTGGATGTTAATCGGGCTTTGAGACCCGTAACGATTAAATTTGGAATTTAAGTCGTAAAGGTTTGTTAATAAAGTGTAATATTTAATTTGGAATTAAATAGCGAATTAGTATTAAATGTACATTGAATTGGATTTAAATTTATAGTTTAATATAATTCAAGAATTCGTACTTTGAGTACTTATTCGCAAAACGAGTTTGACTCGCGCAAAATCAAATCGTTGTTTGAACATTGGATGGTCATTAATTATCGGATTAATTAATTGGATTAGATTGATTGACAACATGCTTGTGTGAATACATGGTTGCGATGCATGAATAATGTATATCGGATGGATATTAGATGGGTGGGGCAATTTTGGAAATTGTTGTAATAAATTTAGAATTTATTAATTGGACCTGCGTGTCCAGCCTATTACCTATTTGACTCTATGTATTTCTCTTCTCACCTATTCCCCTCAATGTAAATGAGGTTTCTTTAAAAGTGTTATGTAACGGGTAGAAGCAATACTTGTGCTAGTGGGAGAGGGAAAGAGAGATTTGTTCTAGGAAGAATGTGTTAAGTATCCATCCGCATATCATTATTATATTTATTTACACGCCTTATTATGTGTTTAGAATGCATGTTTAAGGGTGTATGATGATGAGACCTTAATAAAGATAATAAATTGGTTGCCAATTTTCACGCGAAAAACCCTCCCAAAATTTTAAGCGTTTTTCCTTCCATTGAGTGATTCTTACTCAAGATCCAAGACTGGCATTGGTTTGTTGGCCAAAGTCAAGGCCTTTGTCCGTCGAGGATGTGTTTGAATCATGAAGGCTTTGTTCCATATCGGTGTCTTGTCCAAGTTGTGATTTGTTGGCCAAAGTCAAGATCACTTCTTGTCCATTGACATTGATTACGAAGCTTTCCAAGGTCAATGGGTCACGCTTAACTGGGATCACTAAGTTTGTTGTGCCAAAGCCAAGGCTTAGTTGATTCAGAGGAAAAAGGTTAGGCAATATATTGGATATATTGGCATATATAAGATATATGTTTCGAACTTGGATGTCCACCTACTGGATCTAGGAATTGGATGGGATCCAATTGATCTTAGAGATCTACCTAGTTAATTATCATACAATTTGTTGGCCAAAGTCAAAGATTGTGTGTTATTTAACGGGATCCTAGCCCACTAGGAAACAAGGTTTCCCGAGTACTTGACAGAGGGTTAGAGGCTCGCTGAAAAATAGTGGGAGGCAAGTATTGAATTTACAATATTCGTTTAGTAACTTACCATACGCGCTCATTTCAAATTATTCGTCGTTAAATTAATATATTAGTTTGACTAATATGTAATCTTTGTTTTAATAAACAGTTGGACTGTATTCAAACTATTTCAATTAATAGTTGCTTTTATAATTGGATTATAGTAATCAATATAATTGAATTAACCTATTAAATTATAGTTGATTATATAGTTAGACTATAGTAATCATTATAATAAATAGTACCTAAAATCGTTGATTAAATAGTTGGACTATTAGAATCAAGACAATTGAAAGATTAGTGTTTAAAACATAATCCTGGGTGAAAATGTATTTAAACGACTTTAATTTTCAAATTGGGAATAAAATTTCAGGATGGTCCTGGAAACTAATAAGTTACTTTATTTGATAAAATAACATATTAGGCCTAAGCCCGAAGTTAAGCAAATAGTAGAACATGATATTTGGAATATTCATCTGATGATAACTTTAATGCTTAATCCATAAGCTTGCCAAATAGACTCCTTAATTTCTTATTCAGAACTAAGGATTAGATCCTTGAAGTATGATAATGAAATTGAAGGATCTTCATAGATCTATATTTTAGATATTTGAAGTACTAAATTGCAATAGTAAACTCTTGGAGAGTTAATGGCTATACTCAAGGAGTCAAAGCCAAAGTTTGCAATAAGGCAAAAAGCGCAAGGTGCGCATTTTATTTCGACATTCAGGAAGGCCAAGGCTTGGCCAAAGGCTTCTGAGTGTGGAAAAAGGGCAAAGGCATAATCATTATAATCTTCTGGGAAGATAAAAGACATATCCCAAAATGTCTGCCTAAACTGTGGCAACCGGGACACGGTAGCGTGACTGCCGTATGGACAAGGCAGACATGAAGGAATTGAAGACAGTGCAAGGCTCTGACTTCAAATATGTTTGTCATAAATATGTTCACTACTAGTATTAAAATTGGATTTTAGATACTTAGTGTGATACATAAATATGTACTGGTGTGCAGAATCTGCTGATAAGTAGGATACTGACTTCAGATGAGATTAATCTGCGAATCGAAAACGGGACGAAATTCACTGTTTTAACCGTAGATACCTAAGTTTAGGAACTACCCTTCGAGTATGTACTTAAATTAGGAAATTGTTAAAATGTAACTAGTTTGACTAGATACATTATCTCTATATCAGGGTTTAACCCGTTGAGAGTATACCTTTATATTCTAGAACACTAAAGTGTTTTATTTTATAAAGATGATATTGAGATAAACACATTAGATGTGAATAACAACATTTATATTTCGAATATAAATAAATCTCAAATATATGACATGACAAACTAATAGCTCAAACTGATTTGATCAGAAGAGACTTGTAAGTGGCATTGTTGTCTGGGACACAATTAAACAAGACTCGTATATCCACACTTTCAAAGAATGGGTACTAGGAAAAATTTGATTCCATTCAAATAAAGTCTACGAATCTAGTAAATTAGGCAAAGTGCCTATAAAACGCTTTTTACTTGGTAAAAGTGCAAATGCCACCGATCTGTTAGCCATTGTTCATAGTGATGTAGGTGGGCCAATATCTAGCTAGGCTAGAGGTGGATATGAATATTTCATGACCTTTATGGATGTGGCATCGCGTTATAGTTATGTGTTTCTTTGAAACACAAATCAGAAACTTTTATAGTTTCGACACGAAGTAGACAAACAGATCGGCTAAAGTATTATACCGTCACGGTTAGACCATGATGAAAATACTTAAGCAATAAGTTTCTAATACTTGAAATAATATAGTATTCTTTCAATGAGGACTCTTCCCGGAACACGTCAATTGACGGTGTGTCTGAACGGAGAAACCGAATTTTGTTGGACATGATAAGGTTAATCATGAGTCGCTCTGAGCTACCATTTCCTTCAACGGATACGCATAAACAGTGCAGAACTTATTTAGAATAAGGTTCCAAAAATCTGTTTGACAGATTTCATATTAGATATGAACAGGAAAGAAACCGGGTTTCTCATTACTGAAGATTTGGAAATGCTAGGCATAAGTTTGGATGATACCAAACTAGAACCCAAATCGGATAACTACCAATTGTAGGTTATCCAAGGGAAACCAAAGTATAGTACTTATACAACTCACAAGAGAACAATGTAATTGTTGCTCACCATGCGGTTTTCCTAAGAGGAATACCTATATGCAGTGGTAAGTGGGAGGATAGTAAAACTCGATGAAAATCAGAGTAATACTATTCCAGGCACCGATTCCTTAATGGAACATAAATAATTCATCAAGGGTGAAACTATACCAGTAATCTTCGAATACACAAGAACCGCGTAAGTCGGAGAGAGTCAGAAAATAACCTGGGGTATGGGTTTCTGATCTCACCTCATAAAGATGTCAATCTTATTGAGGAATACCAACTGACTATGTATGAGGAAGTGATACAAGGTATCGACTCCCTATTATGGCAAAGTGCCATGAGTCCAAAATGGATTCCATCTATACCAACTAAGTTTGGATACTAGTTGTTGTACCGTAAGGCATTGTGCCTATTGGTACTATATAAGTCTTCAAGGAAGACATGCATGGAAGACAACATACCAACGTACTAAGCTGGGCTTGTAGCGAAAAGGTATCGTTATCAACATTGTGTCGATTACGATGAAACCTTTTACCTGTTGCCACGGTAAATCCATTTGGATAATGCTTGATAATGCTGCATGTTTCATTCATGAAATATGGCAGCTGAAAGCCAAGACCGCTTTCCTTAACGGAAACCTTTTAGAGGTTGTTTACAACATCCTGGCGGTTTTGTCGTACCAAAACTAGCAAACAAAGTTTGCAGGTTATTCAATCCATGTATGGATTGAAGCAAACATTGTGTTCTTGGAATTATCGTTTTGATGTAATCATAATAGTATATGATTTAATTCAAAACGAAAAAAAGAAGATTCTTGTGTATATAAGGAGGTTAGTGGGATCGCACTGACAGTGGCTGTCCTGTAAAATATTGTTAATATGTCATTTCTTGGAAATGAAATTCCCATAATAACAATCGGTGAAAGCTTGGCTTTTGAGAAAATTCTCCATAGAATTCTTGGGAGAAAACAACCTTTATTCTAGGAATAAAGATCTTCTGGGATAGATTTAAAGTTGTTGATACTCTCCGAGAACTAGTACATTGATAAATGTACATGATCTGGTGTCTCATGTGCTTTGAGCATATTGAGTCACAATCAGGCAAATCCAAGTGATAGTCATTGGATTGATGTTAAGAACATCCTTGATTATCTTAGAGGAACTAAGGATGCTGTCTTATACTATGGAGAAGGAGAACTTGAAGTGACTGGGATCACCGTTGCAAGTTTCCTAACCCATATAACGACTATAAGTCGTAACAACGGTACTACAAAGTTTGAATAACGGAACAGTAAGTTGGAAATCTTCCAAGCAAGATACTGTTACCGTATAAACAACAAAAATGGATTATTGCTGCGGCTGAGGCAGCAATAGAAGCCATTTGGGTCGATAATAAATCTAATTAGATTAGAAATAGTTCTGTTAGCAGCTGAGCTAGGCTACATCACAGGCTAAAGAATTAATGGTCTCATCAACGATCCAGATATATACTTCGATATTCATCTGATTTGTTCGGATCATACATCGTGGCGATGTGATGATCGAATAAATCGCATCAGATGATAATCATGTAAATCCGCAGATGAAAGTTTTTTCTCAGTAATTTGAGCGAACCGTACATAGTTCGGGTGTAGGACACTCGAGTGACTGGCTATAGGCCAAGTGGGAGATTGTTGGACAGTTATGACCCATAGCGTCACTATTTGTACAGATCATGGTGATATTGTACAAATTAACTATGTGACAAAAGAGATTGCTCTTTTATCATTTGTGATTAGATCACCAAGATGTATAAATGATAGGAGGTCCTTATGATTAGTTCTTGGATTGAGATGATATGAGACAGTATCAATCCATGAAGGTTTAATCATTAAATATCCCTAGTCAGAGTATTATCGAGATTGGACATCGATAATGCGGAAAAGACTAGTATTACACTTGTGCGCGTTGTGAGGGCATAACGACATAGTTCTCATATATTTGGGTATATGATACTCTTGTAAGTGTAATAGGAGGTTGTTTTTACCGATGGTACGGGAAACAGCTCCGCTCTGGATAGACCCCTCGGAATTCCATTGGTAGTATGACTATGTGTCTATGAAAGTCCGAATCAGGGTAGGTGTATTTGGTCTTAACCTGAGACTTGCACCGCTAATACTTGCGACAATCAATATGCTTTAGTTTTAGGTCGTCCAGGGCTTTAACGGTTCTGTGTACGCCTCTGCTGTGTATATTGAGAATCGTAGTGTGTTGGGTGTGATGTCAAGATGGAAGTATCACTCCAGTCATAGTGGAGATGATGGTCACGTAGGATACGGAACTGGTTCTCTTATGTACTGCAGTCATCGGGATAAAATGACTAGGTCATGTTTATCCGATATAGAGACTAGTTACCAGAGATCCGATATGTGCTTCGTACGGGGCAGACACAATTTCAGCCCTAGGCCTAGCATGTGACATCCGATACTGGATCGAAATACGCAATACTACTATATACTACGCCTGATATAGATCATATAATCCTGTAAGGATATTTCTGGAGAATTGGGTAGGCATGTCGCTTGGCTAGAAGCCAAACTGTCTTGTAAATCGTCGTACAACATAGTACTAGGTACTTACGTGTTCGGATAGTCCGACGACCGGATTTACTGCCAACATATCCGCGATCTCATGGGTCGCTTCCCGAAGATTCGCCGATGACGTATGACTCGCACTTTAATTAATCTGGGATTAATTAGATGAGAGAGAAAATTAATCTGGGATTAATTGCGGAGATATTTTATCTGGGATAAAATATTATTTAAAGAGAGAAAGCGATTAATTTTTAATTAATCGATAAAATAATATATTCGATATATTATACGAAATTGGATTTCGACGTGGAATTGAAATTAGATTTTAATTCGGGCAAACGAGTTAATTTAGAATTAATTCGTTAGCGATGTGAATAGTGATTTTGCTAGGCATAATTATTTAATTACGTCGCAACGAAAAATTCGTTAATTTGGAATTAGCGAATCCGAGCCCGGGAGTGTTTGCGAGCGCACTCGCATTTCGAATTCAAGTGCGGCCCGCAAGTCACTTACAGCGTCAAATCACTTGTCACTTTGATTGATGTGACAACTTGTCACTTGATTGAGTGAATAGTGATGGAAGTTATTGGAGTGTTGGATGGCTTAAAGCCTTTGACTTTTGGAAAGCCAAAAATTTGGTAATTGAATTTTGAATTCAATATTTGTGTATTAGATACACAAATTCATAAAACCACCAACACATTCCTCTCTCTTTCCTTCTCTTCTCTCACGCCCAAATGGGCAGAATTTTTATTCTTCAAAACTGTTCACTACCGAGACATGAAGAGGAGAAGCTAGGTGATTTTTGTGGCAAAAATCACCAAGTGCTAGCACACATTTGGAGACATACAAAGGTGATAGGGAAACCCACTTGTGAGCTTGGAATCACCACCCAAAAGCTTGGAGCTTGGACCGAAAATGGAGAGCCAAAACAGCCCACTGCCGTGAGCCTTGGAGGAGTTTCAAAGGGCATACAAAGTTTTGTTCTTCGACGCATCGCCTCAACCAATCGATGTAAGTATTCCGCAACTTCCTCATGTATTCACACTTATGTTTCTTGCTTGATAATCGATCATCGGGACCGTAGAAAATCCAACATTAGGAACTACCATTCGGGTGTGTACTTAAATTAGGAAACTGTTAAAATGTAACTAGTTTGACTAGAAATATTATCTATGTATCAGGGTTTAACCCGTTGCGGGTATACCTTTATATTCTATAACACTAAAGTGTTTTATTATATAAAGATGATATCGAGATAAACACATTAGATGTGAAATAACAATATTTATATTTTGAATATAAATAAAATCTCAAACGTATAACATGACAAACAAATAGCTCAAAACTGAATAAATCGGTTGAAACTTAATAATGGAATTGTTGTCTGGGACACAATTTAAACAAGACTCGTATATCCACACTTTCGAAGAGTGGGTACTAGGACTAATTTGATTCAAATCAAATAAAGTCTACGAATCTAGTTTATTGGGCAAAGTGCCTAAAACACTATTTACTTGGTAAAAGTGTAAATGCCACCGATCTGTAAGCCCTAGTTCATAGTGAAGCAAGTGGGCCCATGTCTAGCTAGGCTAGAGGTGGATATGAATATTTCGTGACCTTTACGGATGTGGCATCGCGTTATGGTTATGTGTTTCTTTAGAAACACAAATCGGAAACTTTTAAAGTTTCGACACGAAATAGACAAACAGATCGGCTAAAGTATTAAACCGTCACGGTTAGACCATGATGAAAATACTTAAGCAATAAGTTTCTCATATACTTGAAAGAGTATAGTATTCTTTCAATTAGGACTCCTCCCGGAACACGTCAATTTGACGGTGTGTCCGAACAGAGAAACCGAATTTTGTTGGACATGATAAGGTTAATCCTGAGTCGCTCTGAGCTACCATTTCCTTCAACGGATATGAATAAACAGTGCAGAACTTATTTAGAATAAGGTTCCATAAAATCTGTTTGATATATTTCATATTAGATATGAATAGGAAAGAAACTAGGTTTTCTCATTCCTGTTGATTTGGGAATATTAGGCATATGTTTGGATGATACCAAACTAGAACCGAAATCGGATAAGTGCCTAAGTTGTGGGTTATCCTAGGGATACCAAAGTATAATACTTATACAACTAACATGAGAACAATTTAATTGTTGCTCACCATGCGGTTTTCCTAAGAGGAATACCTAAATGAAGTGGTAAGTATGAGGAAAGTAAAACTCGATGAAAATCAGAGTAATACTGTTCCCGACACCGATTCCTTAGTGGAACACATATAGTTCATCAAGGATGATACTATACCAATAATATTCGAATACACAAGAACCGCGTAAGTCGGAGAGAGTTAGAAAACAACCTGGGGTATGGGTTTCTGATCTCACCTCATAAAGATGTCAATCTTATTGAGGAACACCAACTGACTACGTATGAGGAAGTGATACAAGGTATCGACTCCCAAATATGGCAAAGTGCCATAATATCCAAATTGGATTCCATGTATACCAACTATGTTTGGACACTAGTTGATGTACCGCAAGGCATTGTGCCTATAGGTACTATATAAGTCTTCAAGGAAGACATACATGGAAGGCAACATACCAACGTACAAAGCTAGGCTTGTAGCGAAAAGATATCGTTATCAACATTGTGTCGATTACAACGAAACCTTTTACCTTTTGCCACGGTAAATCCATTTGGATAATGCTTGCTAATGCTGCATGTTTCATTTATGAAATATGGCAGCTGAACGAGAAAATCGCTTTCCTAAAAGGAAACCTTTTGGAGGATATTTACAACATCCTGACGGTTTTATCGTAACAAAACTAGCAAACAAGGTTTGCAGATTATTCGATCCATGGATGGATTGAAGCAAGCATAGCGTTCTTGGAATTATCGTTTTGATGTAATCATAATGGTGTATGATTTAATTCAAAACGAAAATGATTCTTGTGTATATATAAGAAGGTTATTGGGAGCGCACTGACAATGAAAATCCTAAATAATGATAATATGTCATTTCTTGGAAATGATATTTCCCATAAAATAATTGGTGAAAGCTTGGCTTTCATGTGAATTCTTCATAGGATTCTTGGGAGAAACAACCTTTATTCTAGGAATAAAGATCTACTGGGATAGATTTAAAGTTTTTAACACTCTCCGAGAACTCGTACATTGAAAAATGTACGCGACCTAGTGTCTCATACGCTTTGAGCATATGGATTCACAATCAGGCCAATCCAAGTGATAGTCACTGATTGATGTTAAGAACATCCTTGAGTATCTTAGAGAACTAAGGATATTGTCTTAAACTATGGAGAAGGAGAACTTGAAGTGACTGTGTTCACTACTGCAAGTTTCCTAACCGATAATAAACGATTGTAAGTCGTAACAACGGTACTATAAAGTTTGAATAACGAAACAGTGAGCTAGAAATCTTCCAAGCAAGATACAGTTACCGAATAAATAATAAAACCGGGTTATTGCTGCAGCTGTGGCAGCAATAGAAGCCTTCTAGATTGATAATAATCTAATTAGATTAGATATAGTTCTGTTAGCAGCTGAGCTAGGCTACAACGCAGGCTAAAGAATTAATGGTCTCATCAACGATCCAGATATATACTTCGACTATTCATCTGATTCGTTCGGATCATACATCATGGCGATGTGATGATCGTATAAATCGCATCAGATGATAATCATGCAAATCCGCTGACGAAAGCCTTTTCCTCAGCAGAAGTTTGAGCGAACTGTACATAGTTCGGGTGTAGGACACTCGAGTGACTGGCTATAGGCCAAGTGGGAGATTGTTGGACAGTTATGACCAATAGCGTCACTATTTGTACAGATCATGGTGTTGTACAAATTAACTATGTGACAAAGGAAATTGCTCTTTTATCATTTGTGATTAGATCACCAAGATGTATAAATGATGAAAGATCCTTATGATTAGTTCCTGGATTGAGATGATATGAGACAGTATCAATCCACGAAGGTTTAATCATTAAATATCCCTAGTCAGAGTATTATCGAGATTGGACATCGATAATGCAGAAAAGACTAGTATTACACTTGTGTGCGTTGTGAGGGCATAACGACATAGTTCTCATATATTTGGGTATATGATACTCATGCAAGTGTAGTAGGAGGTTGTGTTTTACCGATGGTACGGAAAACAGCTTCGCTCTGGATAGACCCCTCGGAATTCCATTGGTAGTATTATTATGTGTCAATGGAAGTCCGAATCAGGGTAGGTGTATTTGGTCTTAATCTGAGACTTGCACCACTAATACTTGCGACAATCAATGTACTTTGGTTTTGGTCGTCCATGGCTTTAACAGGTTCTGTGTACGCCTCTTCTGGGTATATTGAGAATCGTAGTGTATTGGGTGTGATGTCGAGATGGAAGTATCACTCCAGTAATAGTGGAGATGATGATCACGTAGGATACGGAACTGGTTCTCTTATATGCTGCAGCTATCGGGATATTATGACTAGGTAAGGTCATGTTATCTGATTAGAGAGACTAGTTACCAGAGATCCGATATGTGCTTCGTGCGGTGCAGACACATTTCCAGCCCCAGGCCTTGCACGTGACATCCAATACTGGATCGAGATACGCAATACTACGTATACTACGCCTGATATAGATCATATATTCCTGTAAGGATATTTCTGGAGAATTGGGTAGGCATGTCGCTTTGCTAGAAGCCAACCTTGTCTTGTAAATCGGTACAAATGTAGTACTAGGTACTTACGTGTTCGGATAGTCCGACGACTGGATTTACTGCCAACATATCCGGGGATCTCATGGGTCGTTTCCCGAAGATTCACCGATGACGTATGACTCGCACTTGATTAATCTGGGATTAATTAATGATGAGAGAGAAAATCAATCTGGGATTAATTACGAAGATATTTTATCTGGGATAAAATATTAATTAAAGAGAGAAAACGATTAATTTGGAATTAATCGATAAAATAATATATTCGATATATTATACGAAATTGGATTTCGACGCGGAATTAAAATAGGATTTTAATTCGGGCGAACGAGTTAATTTAGAATTAATTTGTTAGCGACGTGAATAATGATTTTGCTAGGCATAATTATTTTATTACGTCGCAACGGAAAATTCGTTAATTTGTAATTAGCGAACCCGAGCCCGGGAGTGTTTGCGAGCGCACTCGCATTTCGAATTCAAGTGCGGCCCATGAGTCACATCAAACGTCAAATCATTTGTCAATCGATTGATGTGATGTCTAGTCACTTTGAGTGATTTGACAACTTGTCATATTGATTGATGGTGGTTGTTGGGAGCTTTTAAAGCTTGTACCTTGTTGACTTTTTGAAAGCTAATATTCGGTATATGTTTTTGATTTTGGAAATCAATTAATAACCAACACACAACACATTTTCTTCTCTCATTTTCTCTCCCCACTCTCACGCCCAAGGGGCTTTCTTCTTTTTCATTTTCTGTCACAAAGCCGAGAGGTTGGAGAAGCCATAAGGACGTTTTGCGGCAAAATTTCCAGAGTGCTAGCACACTTTAGAGTCTTGCGAAGGTGATAGGGATCTGCACACATGAGCTTGGAATCACCATTCGAAAGCTTGGAGCTTAGAGCTTGGAGATGGCCGAATTCATGGAGGACAGAAATGCTCACTGCCGAGAGCCTTGGAGGGGTTCAAAGGGCATAAAAATTTTTGTTCTTCACCGCATCGCCTCAACCGATCGATGTAAGTATTCCATAACTTCTTCGTGTATTCACATGTTTGTTTCATCACTTTAATCGATCCTCAGGACCGTAAATTTTCCCAAAAGCCTAGTCCTTGGTAAACCCAATATAAAGTCTATTGATACATCTTCCCACTGCTCACTAGGTACAGGCAACGGTGTATACAACCCATGCGACATAACCTTAGATTTAGCCTTTTTATAAATCAAGCATTTATCACACAAACGCTCAATATCTCTCCGCATTTTAGGCCAATAAAAATGTTCACTCAATACCCCTAAGGTCTTAGAAATGCCAAAGTGCCCCATTAAACCTCCCCAATGCATACATAGATGGTACTAAAGTTAGTATCATTTGCATAAAGTTCTTTAATAAATTCAAACCCAAACATTCTTGAACTCAATGAAGTAAGTAAAGCATACATTCGCGACAGTGCATCAGCGATAATGTTTTCCTTACCTTGTTTGTAGCGAATTACGTATGGAAATTGTAGACACTGCATTTTTGCATGAAGCCCAATGATGAGCCTCGTATGGAGGCACTACCATTTAAGTTGCAGAAGTCGCGGGAAACGGACGTCGGAAGGGAAAAATTCAAGAAATAAATACATCAACAAATTTAACTCGCTATTTGGCCTCGAGTTTTCTCGATTAATCCCTGTTTTAAAATATTAAGCCTCGAATCCCCGCACCTATCCAAAGAACCAATCACACGCCCAAGCCCATCAAACCCATCCAAAAAATACACAACACATTAAACATATGTTAAAATTAAATTAAATCACCTTCCTAATATAAATAAATCACATGCCTAAATTAAATAAATCAAATAAAATCTCATGCCTAAATTAAATAAATCAAATCAAATCCCATAAATCATTGTCCTAAACTAAAACAAATCATCTCCCTAAATTAAAGAGATCATTTCCTTATAACAAACTAAATAGATATCCCCATAATTACACAATATTTCTTTCCTTCCCGTACAAGGACAACCCTAACCCTCTCCTATAAAAAGACACCCAAAGCCAAACCCTTAGACCCTATAGCTCATTCACACCCAAACATAAAACCTTCATATCTCTCCTTCAACTCTTGTCTCTCTCTCTGCAACCAACCGAACAACAAACCCTATTCCAAACAACAACCCCTCTCTCTTCCAACTAACTCACGACAACAAAAAAGATAGAAAACCCTAGACACATTGATGGCTTCTCCCCTCTCTCTTGATTCCACGTTCTCTCTCTCTCACCATATAACCAGAACTCTCTCAGCTCTCGACATACATCTCTCTCCTTCTCCCAACTTCACTCACGGCACAACACAAACAAACAAGACTCAAACCCTCACGTCGCACCTCACAACCACACGACTTCAAAACACTTAGCAGCACATCAGCCCTTCACGGCCAAACAAGCAGCAACAATCAAACCTAAAGCCCACACTCAGCACCGACTCCTTATAAAGTCACGTAAATAAGAAACACCAAAAATCAAAACTAAGCCCTAACTCATCACAACCCATGCATACATGAAACATCCCAGTCACGTCGACAGCAAGCCACCTACGACCACACAACCAGCAACCTTCGTGACCTAAATAAGAAGTCAACACTGCCGAGCATAAACCAACAAATCAATAGGCCACGAGAAGACGGACACTCACAAGGTAAACACAAAACCCTAACAAACCCTCTTAACCCTATCGGCTCTTGTTTCTCTCTCAAAACACACAGTGGAAATCAAACAGCCACGCCATTCTCTCCAAAACCAAATAAAACCATCATCTCTCGGCAGCCCTCAATAAAAAAAAAACACACAACAAAGCCCTTAAAACAGCCCTTAAACCATGAACTGCAAAGCCCTTAAAACAGCCCTTAAACCGTGAACTGTAAAGCCTATAAAACAACCCTTAAACCGTGAACTGCGAAGCCATTAAAACATCCCTTAAATCGTGAACTGCAGCACCCTTAAACAGCCCTTAAACAGTGAGCGAACAGTCCCGAAAACCAGTCCAAAAATCAGCCCCTGAACCAATCCAAAAATAGTCCAAAACAGTGAAGAAACCGAGACAAAATAGTGGAACAACGAAGGAAAATATTGAACCAGCGAACCAGAAAAGTTACGGAGAATTAAACCTTCCGAAGACGACGTAATGCACTTCCAAGAAGTGACTTAAAAGGTAAGACCTGAGGGCACCCTTTGTCATATTTTATTTTTTCATCCTGGAAAAGACATGCTTGGTTGGATGTGGAATACATCCAACCGGGCATGCGAAGTCCTACATTGAAAACGGCCAAATTATTTGGTCACATATTTAATATTCCGCATTTATTTCGTATTATCAGTCTTTTATTATTCTGTGTTTATCAACTTAATGTGTTCATGAGATTGCGTGCTTGCTTTTATTTTATTTACTTCTATGCATGCAAACTTAGATGTAGGTTTTACTCCTATGTATGCAAACTTAGATATAGGTTGTATGCAAACTTAGATATAGGTTGTATGCAAACTTAGATGTAGGTTATTCTTGCATGTGTATGTTGCGTAGACTTGGTTATATTATTGCGCGAATTCGTTCATTACAAGTGGCTTAAGTAAGGGACCATTCCGAACCTAACAGTTTGAGGTCTTCCCTTGCTAGGGGTGAGTGCGGCCTTAAATCATTTCCTAGTTCACACTGGGTGGCGACTCCATTATTCTCCGGTTTAGTCCCCGTGGGCTACTCCGTACTCCCGACCGGGCCGCGAGCCTGGAACAGCGTCGCCGATTTCTGTGTCCTACAGTCTGGCGACTCCACTGGAGATAGAGAATCGGCCCCGAAATAATATCTTGTAATGTTTGTGATTTTCACTTTAATTAAATTGTGTCTGCAAGTGGGTTGGGTCCAAGGGGTTTAACCAAAGGCATTATTAGAGCTAGGTAATGGTTTGGTGTCTTCATTCATTCACTATCTTTCTATAACTGAAAGGAAAAGTTGTGAAGGAACCTAGATAATCATTTACTCGAAGCTTACCGTGATGGACTAATTTGGAGGACCTATTATTTATTTCTGTCACCAAGGCGATAAGAGCCTAAGAGGCTTGAGTATTTAAGAGAGTTCACTCCACCCTCTCTCTGGGGAATCTTCAATAAGGAATCCATTTGATAGTCATTCATGTATTATCACTCGTTGGCACATACCGTAGCGTATAAAAAAGGTGCACTCATTTGGTCGCTCGAACCCTTGAGTGGGGAGACCTAGTTGTGGGCACTCTTTTGCTAGTGGGAGCCTTTGTCTACACTCATATAAACCGGCATGTGAACCATAGTTGTATGACTTATAGAAGCCACCCTTTTTTCTTGTGTTTGAGACCATCATAATTTAGATTCAGTTGGACTTCTTGTCATGAGATGTGAACTTGTTGGACCATTTAAACTGGGAAGAGTTTGTGTCTTATAACGATTGGGCCGAAAGTTTATAAAATGCCGATGGGCCACTTTGTGTTTAGGCTCCATATCATTTGAAGTTGTTTAGCCATATTATCGCAAAAGTGTAAACTCGTTGGGCCTTTTTTTCAACTGGGACAAGTTTGCACCTTGCGATAACATGATTGAATGCTTTAAAATGATAATGGGCCAACTTGTATGAAAACCTTGATGGGCTTAGAAAGTCCAAACATGATCCAAATATGCTAGAAGCATGAGTTCGATATCCGCACTGGCTTTCATCCAGAAAGGATACGCCTTGTTACAACATATTTACATACTTTTGGACGCGTCTAAGTTCATCCCCATGACCACGGTCGCCGAAATCCCAATTCATCGTTTCTAGACAATGGCATGATCCCATAATCGGCTTAGTCCATGTTGTAAATGGGCGGTCTTTGTCTTATACCGATGGAAAGGGATAGAAGCAGCCAAGGTTCACCCCGTAGCATAGGAGAGAATGATTTTGTGTACCCCACATTGGTACATAAAATAAGCCATACCTAGGACATAAATGGACTTATCACGAGTATGGGAGATATAAGGTTGGAAGGAAATATGTTGTTTTGATAACCACGTGCATATCATGCATCTCATACATACACGCATAATGTTAACCCCTGTGTCCTAAAAGCCATCATAGATATCTGTTGGGTTAGAGAAAGAGAAATTTGTCAAGAAGAGTTTAGCAAACATGGATATTGGGGAAAAGGAAACCAAGGAACGGAAAATTTTACAGCAACGATAGAAAGACCATTGTGAAAAAAAAAAAAGAAAAAAAAAGAGAAAAAAAAAATTTTGTTTGTTCTTTGTCATTAATAGTTAGGCATAAGTCCAATGATGAAATCGTTTGCTTTAGGGAGAAATCTTAGAAACGATAAACTCTTGATGTGCTCTTATATGATACTTTGAGTAATTGATCTATGTTAGACTCATAAGCACTTGATTATGGTTCTTAGCGGTGAAACCTGAGTAGTTGGCAAAGTGACTAGTTGAAGAAATTGTAGGTCGGTGAATGACCGTTCGCCTAAATATCTATCCTGATTTGCTTGTGTTATGATGTGTGGTATGGTTGAAAATAAAAGAAAAGAAAAGAATTAAACCACCTATAACCGATAAGCGTGAAGCTACCCATGGGCGAGTATTAGGACCACCATGAGGAGAAATGCTACCTTAAAGGGTAGTTGTGTTGAAAAAAAAAGGAAAAAGAAAAGAAAAGAAAAAAGAAGAAGTTCAAAACGAAAAGAAAAAAGAAAGAGACAAAAGAGAAAGAAAACCATACCACATTGAGCACAGAAAAGCAACTGCAAGGCATAATTGAGACATCTAGGTTGGTTTGACCTATCGATCCTAATTTTTTGACAAAATCATTGAGTTGGTTTACCTAAGGATCAAGCTGTAAAAGAACCTGGGCACACACACACTTTGAGTCTGGTTCAGATCATTTATTCAAACGCTTGAATCTGAGTTGCATCGAGTACTTTGAAGGTTCTCTGGTTTCGACACTAGGCATCCTTTGAGGGAAACAATATGTACAACTATTGGGACTATCTGGTAAAAGAGAGTAATATGATATGATGGTACGGGACACCGCATCAAATGATCTACTTTGGCAGAATGCAAGAAGCGAAGAGCATAAAGCTAAACCAAGTCTGGGGGGCGACCAGTCTACCACCCCGCAAATAAAAGATATACCGAGAACTTGAGCAATGAGACAAAAGAGAACTGAACAATCACCAGAAAAGAACCGGCAGAATGAAATTATAAGCAGATCCAGGGGGCGACCAGAGACATTTGTAGGCAAATGGCACCAAGGAACGCAATGGAGGCCTAACCCATCGGAATAGGAAAAACATCTATGCATACATGCATACACGTCACATACACGGATTTTTTGTTTTGTTTTTGTTCGCAGGTTTTGAAGAAAAGGAAAAAGCGGCAAAGACAAGCAGTTTTCGGGAATGAATCCCAGGGACGAGGCCCATATTATAAGAAATCGAGAATAAGATCCATAATTCAATTTGGGAACAAGACCCACAATCAGGAACAAGACCCGCAATTCAATTTAGGAACAAGACCTACAATCGGGAACAAGACCCGCAATTCAATTTGGGAACAAAACCCACAATCGGGAACAAGACCCGCAATTCAATTTGGGAACAAGACCCATAATCAGGAACAAGACCCGCAATTCAATTTGGGAACAAGACCCACAATGGGGAACAAGACCCGCAACTCAATTTGGGAAAAAGACCCACAATCGGGAACAAGACCCACAACTCAATTTGGGAACAAGACCCACAATCGGGAACAAGACCCGCAACTCAATTTGGGAACAAGACCCACAATCGGGAACAAGACCCGCAATTCAATTTGGGAACAAGACCCGCAACTCAATTTGGGAACACGACCCACAATCGGGAATAAGACCCACAATTCAATTTGGGAACAAGACCCACAATAGGGATTAAGACCCGCAATTCAATTTGGGAACAAGACCCACAATAGGGAACAAGACCCGCAACTCAATTTGGGAACAAAACCCATAATCGAGAACAAGACCCGTAACTCAATTTGGGAAGCAGACCCATAATTGGGAACAAGACCCACAACTCAATTAGGGAACAAGACCCTCAGCTTACTCCGGGAACAAAACCCACTCGGTGGTTCGGGAACAAGACCCGTGGGTCACAACACCTCGCCATCAATATCAACTCAATTCAGGGAACAAGACCCTCATCTCAATTCGGGAACAAGACCCTCATCATAATTCGGGAACAAGACCCTCATCTTAACTCAGTAATGGTTCGGGAGTGGACCACCTCACAGTAACGGTTCGGGAATAGACCACCTCAAGTAATGGTTCGGGAATGAACCACCTCACATCAGCTCAGTTCGGTAATGGATCCTAGAGATCACAGCATCTTGCAGGGATGAACCTTAGGGGTCGCAGCACCTCACCACCAGATCAACTCAGCTTGAAACATCTCAAAACAACAGCAAGTCAGGTAGCAGCTGGCGAGACAGGTAAGTAAAAATGCATGCATAACTTTGATAGGATTGTCACTGTCACACACTATACAAGTCCCATCAAAGTGGGGGAGACTGTAGACACTGCATTTTTGCATGAAGCCCTATGATGAGCCTCGTATGGAGGCACTACCCTTTAAGTTGCGGAAGTCGCGGGAAACAGACGTCGGAAGGGAAAAATTCAAGAAATAAATACATCAATAAATTTAACTCGCTATTTGGCCTCGAGTTTGCTCGATTAATCCCTGTTTTAAAATATTAAGCCTTGAATCCCCGCACCTATCCAAAGAACCAATCACACGCCCAAGCCCATCAAACCCATCCAAAAAATACCCAACACATTAAACATATGTTAAAATCAAATTAAATCACCTTCCTAATATAAATAAATCACATGCCTAAATTAAATAAATCAAATAAAATCCCATGCCTAAATTAAACAAATCAAATCAGTTCCCATAAATCTTTGTCCTAAACTAAAACAAATCATCTCCCTAAATTAAAGAGATCATTTCCTTATAACAAACTAAATAGATATCCCCATAATTACACAATATTTCTTTCCTTCCCGTACAAGGACAACCCTAACCCACTCCTATAAAAAGACACCCAAAGCCAAACCCTTAGACCCTATAGCTCATTCACGCCTAAACAAAAAACCTTCCTCTCGCTCCTTCAACTCTTGTCTCTCTCTCTGCAACCAACCGAACAAGAAACCCTATTCCAAACAGCAACCCCTATCTCTTCCAACTAACTCACGGCAACAAAAAAGATAGAAAACCCTAGACACATTGACGGCTTCTCCCCTCTCTCTTGATTCCACGTTCTCTCTCTCTCACCATATAACCAGAACTCTCTCAGCTCTCGACATACATCTCTCTCCTTCTCCCAACTTCACTCACGGCACAACACAAACAAACAAGACTCAAACCCTCACGTCGCACCTCACAACCACACGACTTCAAAACACTCAACAGCACAGCAGCCCTTCACGGCCAAACAAGCAGCAGCGATCAAACCCAAAGCCCACACTGAGTATCGACTCCCGATACAATCACGTAAACAAAAAACACCAAAGATCACAACTAAGCCCTAACTCATCATAACCCATGCATACGTGAAACAGCCCACTCACGTCGACAGCAAGCCATCTGCGACCACACAACCAGCAACCTTCGTGACCTAAACAAGAAGCCAACACTACCGAGCATAAACCAACAAATCAACAGGCCATGAGAAGATGGACACTCACAAGGTAAACACAAAACCTTAACAAACCCTCTCAACCCTATCGGCTCTTGTTTCTCTCTCAAAACACACAGTGACAATCAAACAGCCACACCCTTCTCTACAAAACCAAATAAAACCATCATCTCTCGGCAGCCCTCAACAAAAAAAAAACACAGCAAAGCCCTCAAACCGTGAACTGCAAAGCCCTTAAAACAGCCCTTAAACCGTGAACTGTAAAGCCTATAAAACAACCCTTAAACCGTGAACTGCGAAGCCATTAAAACATCCCTTAAATCGTGAACTGTAACACCCTTAAACAACCCTTAAATAGTGAGCGAATAGTCCTAAAAACCAGTCCAAAAATCAGCCTAGAACCAATCCAAAAATAGTCCAAAACAGTGAAGAAACCGAGATAAAATAGTGGAACAACGAAGGAAAATATTGAACCAGCGAACCAAAAAGTTACGGAGTATTAATCCTTCCGACGACGACGTAACGCACTTCCAGGAAGCGACTTAAAAGGTAAGACCTGAGGGCACCCTTTATCATATTTTATTTTGTCGTCCTGGAAACGACATGCTTGGTTGGACGTGGAATACGTCCAACCGGGCATGCGAAGTCCTACATTGAAAACGGCCAAATTATTTGGTCACATATTTAATATTCCGTATTTATTTTGTATTATCAGTCTTTTATTATTCCGCGTTTATCAACTTAATGTGTTCATGAGATTGCGTGCTTGATTTTATTTTATTTACTTCTATGCATGCAAACTTAGATGTAGGTTTTACTCTTATGTATGCAAACTTAGATATAAGTTGTATGCAAACTTAGATATAGGTTGTATGCAAACTTAGATGTAGGTTATTCTTGCATGTGTATGTTTCGTAGACTTGGTTATATTATTGCGCGAATCCGTTCATTACAAGTGGCATAAGTAAGGGACCATTCCGAACCCAACGGTTTGAGATCTTCCCTTGCGAGGGGTGAGTGCGGCCTTAAATCATTTCCCAATTCTGCACAACTTCATTTTAAGATCCTGGAATGAACGCTCCTGCTCTTCTTCCCATTTGAAACCAATATTTTTCTTCATTACTTTAGTCAATGGTGCAGCAATAATACTGAAGTCTTTAACAAATATGCGGTAGAAGCTTGCTAATCCATGGAAGCTTCTAACTTCTGTCACTGTCGTTGGTGTAGGCCAATCCTGGATCACTTCTCTTTTTCCAAATCTACCTCAACGCCATCTGCACTCACAACAAAGCCAAGAAAAATAATTATATCCATGCAAAATGTGCATTTATTAGAGTTAGCATACAATTGTTCCTTTCTCAAAACATCAAGAACATGCCTCAGATGCAGAACATGCTCATCAATTGACTTACTGTATATCAAGATGTCATCAAAGTACACCACAACAAACGTACCTATAAATGCACGCATAACATGATTCATTAATCTCATAAATGTGCTAGATGCATTTAAAAGACCAAATGGCATAACTAACCACTCATACAAGCCATACTTAGTCTTAAAAGCGGTTTTCCACTCATCTCCTTCTCTCATGCGAATTTGATGGTATCCACTTTTTAAATCAATCTTGCTAAAAACTTTGGAACCATGCAATTCATCCAACATGTCATCTAGTCTAGGAATAGGGTGACGATACTTTACCGTTATATTGTTGATCGCTCGACAATCAACGCACATACGCCACGACCCATCTTTCTTAGGAACTAGAAGAACTGGTACCGCACAGGGACTCATACTTTCTCTAACATACCCTTTCTCCATCAACTCCCTCACTTGCTTCTGAAGTTCCTTCGTCTCATCCGAAATGCTTCGGTAGGCTGGTCTGTTGGGAATGACTGCGCCATGTATGAAATCTACCTGGTGCTCAATACCTCTAATGGGTGGAAGCCCACTAAGAATGTCCTCTGTCAGCACATCACTGAATTCCTAAAAAAGAGATGAAATGGACATAGGAAGCAAATGGTTAGTGTTAGCAATACAAACACGGTGTTCCTTGTAGACTAACAAAAGCATAAGCTTGCTAGCCTTAAAAGCTCTCCTTGCTTCACCTTCACCCATGTAAAAGCTCTTTTTCACTTGCCCTTTTGTTTACCCCTTAAGTTCACTCACACTCCCCTTGGAAACACTCACGGCCTTTGCCTTATTTTCCTTACTAGGTTTGGTCACACTCCCCTCACGTGTTTTCCCCAAGGCTGTGTTTGCACTCTCAATCTCTCTATCTCTCTCAAGTTGCAACTTGACTTGATCCTCGTGGACTTGCTTTGGTGTAAGTGGGTACAAGGTAATGGGTTTTCCCTTATACTGGAAGGAATAATAATTCTTGAACCCATCGTGAATAACCTTCCTATCAAACTGCCACGGCCTGCCCAAAAGAATATGTCCTACATGCATCGGTATCACATCACATAGGACATCATCTGTGTATGGCCCAATGGTAAAGCTCAATAACACCTACTTTGTCACCTTTATCTCGCCACAATCATTTAACCACTACAACTTGTAAGGCTTGGGATGCTTCAAGCAATCTAATCCCAACCTCTCAACTAAAGTCGTACTTGCAACATTAGCACAACTGCCCCCGTCAATGATCATACTACACCTCTTACCATTCACTCGGCATCTGGTGTGAAATATGTTCTCCCTCTGCTGATCACTCTCATCCTCAAAAATTTGTGCACTCAAAATACGCTTGACAACTAAGGACAAGTTATCCAACGGATATGCAGCTCCCTCTTTGTCACAAGTATCCTTAATCTCAGGCTCATCATCAACCTCAACCTCACTGTCAGTAGAATGTACCTCACCACTCTTTTTATCAATCACTAAGGTGCGCCTGTTGGGGCACTGTGAAGAATAGTGTCCCATGCCCAAACACTTGAAATACTTGATGTCCTTAGTCTTTGGTGTTGTACTCTCAGGTTTCAGTCTAGCCTTGCTTGGTTCAGAAACTTCTTTACCCTTGGCACTAGGTTCAGCCCTTGGCTTGTTAAAGCCTCCATCTCGTTGATCATTAAGAACCCATTTTCCCTTCCATGCAGAAGTAGTATGAGTACCAAATTTGGATGTAGACTTCTTCTTGAGTTGCCTTTCTACATTGACAGCCATGTGAAGCATATCTTCCAAATCAACATAATGATGCAACTACACCATGTTGGCAATATCTCTGTTCAAGTCCCCTAAAAATCGTGCCATAGTAGCCTCTGCATCCTCCACTACATTTGCCCTGATCATGGCAACCTCCATCTCAGTATAATAATACTCTACACTCTTGGTCCCCTGATACAAATGTTGTAGTTTCTGATACAACTCTCGGTAGTAATAGCTAGGTATAAATCGTTTCCTCATGAGACCTCGAAGTTTTTGCCATGTTTGAATTGGCCTCTCATAATTCCTCATTCGGTTGGTGACAATCTGATCCCACCAAATCATATCATAATCTGTGAATTCTATGACTGCTAGATTGGTCTTCTTCTCATCTGAGTAATGATGACAATTGAAAATCAACTCGATCTTCTTCTCCCACTCTAAATATGCTTATGGATCATTCTTGCCTCTGAAGTTTGGTATTTTGATCTTGATGCTGCTCAAATCACCATCAACATCACCATGTCTACTGTAACCCCTCCTGTCATAATCCTCATGTCTGTCATCAAATGCACCTCTACCATCAAACCGCCTATCCCTCCTATCATTCCTCCTATCAAACCTCATATTAGGCCTCCTATCAGGCCCTGGCTGAAATCTCTCTCCACATCATTAAGATCATCAGAATCATCAAACTCATTTTCAACTTCTTCTTCATCTGGTTGTACCCGTCGTGGTGCCACATTATGAGGTGGTGGTATATGTCGAGGTGGTGGTATGGGAACACTGCCTGTTCGATTACTCTCTACTTCCCTGGATAACTTATCAAAAGCAACATTCATGTTTTCCACCATATCCATGAATTTCCTTTCTAAAGCCTCAAGTTTCTCATCCACTGTCTAACTAGTACCTGCCATCTCAAAGCTTCAACAAACAGATTAGAAGTAACAATATGTGAAATTAATTAGACATCCTCACAACCTCACAATCTCACAAGCTCACGTGTTTACACTCAAATATGTATCACTCCACTCGTGTTTACACTCAATATGTATCACTCCACTCGTGTTTACACTCAATATGTATCACTCCACTCGTGTTTACACTCAATATGATGTGAATATGACTTACCCAAAGCTCACAACAATGTGTAATCTTTAAGCTAGCATAAACAACAAGAACCAATAATGTACATAGGGTATGTGGAATAATGCGAATAAGAATAGTAATCACGAAGACTCAATCAAAGAAACTTAAGCTAAATAGTACGGAATAAGAAAAAAAAATGAGTTAGCGAAATGCGCAAACAAACAAGCAAGCACTCAATGTGACACTTAGCCAATCTTGTAATCACTCTCTACTGTTTTGTCTCACTTACTTTTTTTTTTTACTCTTTTCTTTTTCACTCCTTTCTTTTGCCCCTCACACTCACAAGTGTATACAAAGCAAATGAAATACAATGCAAATAACAATATCTCAAGAGGTAGCAAGTGAAACTTGCTTGGATATACACGAAATTAGTGAAAATTTTGTGCACTCAACCTCACTTCACTTGATTCTTCAACATTAACAACACAAATCAGCAAAGGTACATTATGTATAACTCACGAAAATTATCAACTTCATGTATTTCAATTTGTTTCATCATTCATTCACTTACTTTCATCACCAATGCACTCAAACACTCTTTCTTTTCACTCAAACTCACAAGATTGCACTAAGATCACAGGAATGCAAACAAGCAAGTTCACGCAAATGCCAAGATGAATGATGTCAATTCTGATTTTTGCAAAGTTGATATGAATAATACCTATGGAAACAACACTAATTGCACGTATTCAACAATACAAAGACAAGATATGTCAATAAATCTCACATTGTCAAATCTGACCTAATTTTTTTTCCAAATCTGACCTGATTTTTTTTTTAACACAAATAACTTAATAACAATGTCAAACACGTCATAGTAACATACAATTAACAAATAAACACTTGATTTAAGTAAAGAAAATAAAGCTCTAATTTTGACTCAAAGACCGAAACTAGAACATGAAGAAATACTCATGATCAATCAAAAGCACTCAAAGGCAGAATGTTATTCATGCTATTTTGATCACAAATCAACAAGAAACAACAAGATCCAACAAAAACTAAGAATCAAGATGAACAAGTATCTTGATGACCAACAAACACAATAAAGACTAAAACAAAACACAAAGAAAGATAGAAAAATCAGACCTTGGAATCCTAAGCTCTGGTACCAAATGATGCGGAACTCACTTGGAGGATTAGGCCAAGCAAACCCCTCGCAACGGACAGAACCCCAAGAACCGCGAATTTGATTTTGTAGGAAAAAACCCTTCAAAAGGCCACAAAGAAGACCCACAAAGAACTTGTCTTTGAGAACCCTTAAGATGATTCCTTGAGGTGTTCTGCTAACACGAAGACGCCACTAAGGTTGCCACGCCTTAGATAAGTCGATTGCATGAAATAAGGGGAATCCCTCCCTTAAGTATTTTTTGGACAAAGCCAAGCTCTCAATGGAGATGAATTTCGAAATTTGATGATTAGATTCTCATTAAGATGAAATGAGTTTAAATAGTACAATGAAAGAAACCCTAATGGGTGCAAAATGACCAAAACACCCTAAGTTTCTAACTAATGGCTATTAAATGGCCATGCACTTAATAGACATTTTATAACAAACACAAAGTCAAAAGAAACAAAGACTTAATCAATAACAAACAAAGACTTAATAAATAACTTTGCCAAAAAAGTCTTAAGTAAAAACACAAAATCCTAAAAGTCAACAAATGTGGAAAACTTTTCCAAATTTGTCTAAAGTTGTTTCCTTGCACCAAAAGTCCTCCAAATTCGTGGCTTCCATGTATAAAGGCATAATGATGTGTCATAAAGTCCAATAAGTATTGTCTGGGCCGAATATTTAATGTCGGGCTTGAATCGGCTTGATCCGTTAAAAATGTACTCGGCTTCAGGATTGCTGGTGCGTTACTCGAGTATGAGTTGGGTCAAGTGAAATAGCTTTGGACCCACTCCATTGAAGCCCTCATGTGACGCCAATATGCCCCGGAGTTGTCTGTCACACTCGACCATGGCATTCTCTGCTAGTCCCGCCATTGCGTCTCTGATCTTCTTAGCTCTTTGGCGTGTGATTGGACCTGTTGGAAATTACAAAGGATCTATTGTTCCTTGAGTTGCTGGATTCATGTCATTCCTGTCAGTGAGTGTATGAGGGATACTTACCAGACCACATTTTCTCCGGAATCTCAAAATTCAATTGTACAGATGGTGATATGTTGATCATGTAGCAAACGACACGAACAACATCTCCCCAAAATGGCTTTGGCAGCTTAACCATACTGATCATGCTTCTGACTTTCTCTATAATAGTACGGTTCATTCTTTCAGCTACACCATTATTTTATAGGATGCGTGGAACATGTCTCTCATGTCGAATGTTGTGTCTCCTCAGTAGGCATCGAACCCCTTGAAATTGTTTTCGCCTCTATCGTCTGTGCATAGACACTTCAGTTTCTTCTATGTTTCACGATCTATCATGGCGTGGAACAACTTGAATTGATCTATGACCTGATCCTTTGTCTTCAGGAAATACACTCATATTTTTCGAAAAGCATCAATGAAAGTCAGAAAATACTTTTTACTACCCATTGAATCAACCTCCAAGGGACCACACATATCAGAGTGCACCAGACTGAGCAACTATGATTTTCTCTTAGAAGAGAAATTAAATGAGAATATATGTTTCTTACCAAACAAACAGTGGTTGTAAGGACCTAGTGTGGCATCTTTGGTAAACTCCTTCTTGGTCAGGGTAGAAAACCTTATCTCATTCATGTGACCGAGTTTCTGGTGCCACAGATTCTGAGAAACCTATTTTTTCAGTTAAATTGAAGTTGTCTCCACAAATCTTCACATGAGTCTTGTATAGTGTGCCGCAAACATGTACTCGAGCGACAACCATTGCATATTTTTTCATTCTGCATGTGTTATTTCTAAAGTGAATGCCATAGCCTTGTTTATCAAAGGCTATCTCCAAGAGTACATTCAGTGGAAGTTCTAGAACATGCAGGACATCCTTCAAGGTTAATGTATACCCGATATTTTTCCGCAGCTGAATATCACCAATTTGTACTATCCCAAATGAACTGATATTTCTCATCTTCACTGAACCAAAGTCTCATACTTTGTATGTTGTGAAGAAATCTTTGTGGGGAGTGACGTGGTAGGATGTTGCAGTATCTATCACCCACTCAACATCTTGGGTTGCGGTGTGAAGGCATGTCTTTCCTGCATGGAGCATAAGGCTACATCTCCTTGGATAACTACTAATGTCTCTCTTTCATTATTCTTCGATTGGAAAATATATTGGCTCTGCTCTCGTTGCAGTTTTCAGCAATTCTTCTTTAAGTGGTATTTTTATGCCACAATGGTAGCACTTATAGGTAGGCATCATTCCATCTGAGGATCTACCTCTGGTTGTGCTTCTGCCTCTCCATCTCTCTTCCTCGATATCTTCATCAATTCTATGTGATGAAAAGTTTCTGTCTATTTTGAGCCAACGTCTTTTCTCCTAAACTCTTCATTCGACATGATATATTATACCATAAGCATGATAAGTTTACCTCCTAGAGCCGAATTTCTAAGAGTAACTGATGAGCGAAAAATATATCAATATTTACCGCCCCTTTTACCTAATATTTTATTTAGTTTCTCGGGTTTGATGAACGTTTTGATGTGTTTTAATGTGTTTTATAGATAAATAAAGTATTGGGACTTAATGGAATCAACTCGGGGTTAAAACGATAAAATTCGGAGTAAAAAATGGCGAAAACGGAAATTTACTATATGCGTCACGAAATATAGTTTCGGAAATTCCAATTTTGCACAATTGTCATATTCTAGGCATAACGTTTTACTCTGATATCGGATTAAGGTTATTCAAGTTTCAGATTAAAGAAGACTCAAAGATCTATAACTTTGATGAATAAAATAATTTCGAATTTTGAAGGTTTCATGACCGAAATTGATGAACAATCCGAAATTGTGTTATGTTTAATTACTAAAGTCATTTTCAAAAATATAAAAATTTGTCAAACTTCCACCAAACTTGCAAGCATGTTTAGTGGAGTGTTTTGTGTCATGTTGGGTGCCTTGTTTGGTGCCATGTTTGGTGGAGTGTTTGGTGGAGTGTTTGATGGAGCAATTGGTGGAGAAATTGGTGGAAGCCTTTAGATTTTCCTATAAATACCAAGCCATTTCATTTGTAATTCTCATGCTTTCCTTAGGTTTTTGTAAGGAATTTAAGGATTGCATCTTGTTTGTATTTATTTTCAGTATTTAATTTATGCATTTTTATTTTCAGTAATAGTAGTCGTTTATTTTCTTTTATTTACTTTTATGTTTTGTAGTTAATTTTCCGCTGGGGAAGGGTGAAGCTTTTATTATTTTAGTTTAGATTAATCTTCCTTAATTATAATATAGAAATTATAATTTAACAAAAAATGTTATACCGCCTTAATGGTTGGTTCTATTTATTTGACATAATGTGACACCGCCTATATGGCAGGTCTTTATGTGATAGATGATTACCGCCTATATGGCTGGTTTATGGACAAATAATGATACCGCTTTTATGGTCGGTCGGACTTAATTAAAATCTGACTTAATGAGGATACCGCCTATATGCCTGGTTGGTAATATCACTGATAAATTCTATATTATAGTAAGGGAGATTTCTAAATTAGAAATAGAAAATGTGGATCCCCAACCCCAGCATTTTAATTTTATTCTAGGGAAGTGATAAAACACAATATCCACACACTTAATAATTGATTTTCTTTTTATGGGTAATTTTTTAGTTTGTTTATTAAGTCTTAAGCTTAATGCTTCTTGTTAATTGGCCATTAATAAGATTAATTTGGTAAACTTAAAATGAACTTGACGAATGGATTTTAGGTTTCAGCCTTAGATTCAATAGCCCACGATCTTCCTTGAGGATAGATAACCCTTTAATATATTTCCTTACAGGATAGACATATACCTGTCGGGCGGGGGTAGCCACTTTTGGAACTTGAACTTAATGAATTCAGGTAACTTGGTTAACATAGACATATGATTAATTGGGTTATTTGGGTATTTGCGTCTGACCATCGACAAAGGCTTTTGCATATCTTCGTGTTCCAGGTTACCAAACTGACTTATTACACATATATAAGAGAATCAATTCATCTTTAGGATAATATTGTGTGGAATCACAACCCTAGATCTTTCTGTCTTCAAGTTATTTTTCTTAGTATTTTCTTTTGTTTATTTTATTTAAGGAAATCCAAATTCAACCAACCAAAAGAAATCATTATCTTCTCCCTTAATTAGATAATTGTAAATAAATAGTATCAATAATTAATAACAACCGTAGGAATTAAGTCCTCGTTAGATCGATATTTTTATACTACTTGAACGATACATGCGCTTGCGTTATACGCTTGTGATTACGCACCGGTCAAGTTTTTGGCACCATTTCCGGGGACTTATATTTATTGAGTTTTTAATTTTGAAGCTATTTATTTTACTTGTATCTAATTTTCTTTTTATCTGTAATTTTTATTTCCTTCTTTTATTTTTCAGGTGGTTGACATGGATCTTTATTGGGAGATAGAAAGATTACGAGCTTTACTAGAAGAAGATACACCTCAAATCATGGAGCAACATTCCGATTTTCTGAAGCATGTTGTCCACTCCAACCACTATTACTGGATGCCAGAACCAAGCAATACTACATTTGCTCAACAGAATGTAATGGGGAGATGTGAAATATGTGATGGTAACCATCCGAGCGATCAATGCATTTACCTTTCAGGATGGCAGAATTATCGGAATCATTCAAAGTACGAAGAACCAACATATTTCACAGAACCACAATTTCCATCTTATCCACCATCCACCTACGATCTTCATCAAGAACCAGAACCATCAGAGGAAGGTCAGTTGATTGACATGCTTAAAGATTGGCTCAAGGAACGGGAAGCTCAAATTGATGCATAATTTCAGAGTCAAGCAGAATCCATATAGAGAATGACAGATCAGATCAGACAATTAACAGAAAACCAGAGCTACATACCTCAAGGAGCATCTTCAGATGACACTGATGAAGCCTTTGAGTACCAAGCATTTCATTATGACACTTTAGCAGAGGAGAAGGCTGAGCAGTATCAGGAATCTGAGGTATCAGTTCAGGAGCCCGAACCAACAAAGTCTCAATTTGATTTTTATTATTCATCGGACTCTGACGAAGATCAAGAAGTAGAGCTGTTCGTTCCAACTGCACCAACAAGGAATGATGAAATATTGCATCTTCAAAATGAGAATCTTGGAACATTTATTGCATAGATGTTTGATGAAGAGTCGAACGAGGAAATACAAAAAAGCATATGTGAAGAACATCCTTAAAATGAAGATCTTGGAGCTTCCATTGCATAAATGTTTGAAGAAGATCTACCTGAGCCAGTCATATCAAACACAGAGGATGAAGACCTAAATTCTGACATCTCTTTACATCATCAGGTTGACAGTTATGGAGCATTCATTTTACAGATGACAGATGAAGAGCTGAATGAGGAAATTCTGAAATATATCTGTGAAGAAATGGTGGAGCAAGAGACAGAGCAAATGGAATAGCGAATTAAAGAACTTGAGCATTCATGAGAAACATCACTGTTTTGGGAAGTAAAATCAAAGACATCACCCAGAAGCTTGATAGATTGGAACTCCCATTCCAAGTCAAGCACCATACGAGACCTCCTGATTTTCTTTCTTTCTTTTCAGGAACCACTGGAGCGATAAAGATTAAAAAAGGTGGCACAAGTACTGAATGTGATAAAATTCTTTTTGCCACTTTACCGTTAGAAAAGACTTTTCAAAAGCAACGGTCATCGGATTGTCTTTAATCGGACATCCAAAATGACGCTGAAACCTCATTGACAGATGGATTTCACTCACATCTGGCTGAAGACGAAAAATTTAGCGCTAGTAGGGAGGAAACCCATGAAATTTGTTGTAATTTATGTTTTCCTATTTTGTGTATACATGTTGTAGAGTTTTTAATTTTGTGTGTTAGTTTTTCAGGGAAAAGCACAAACGAAGCATTTAAGAAGGAATGGTGTTTGGCAATCACAGAGACGAGAGCTAATTCATTAGTGATGGCTGAGTAAAGAATGGATTCTTGAGACGCATCCTAATGAATTTATACTAAGCAAGTGGCGTATTGATTACACAATTCTGTTGCTTTAATAATTATTTTGGTTTACTTTTCCGTTGTAATTTTATTTTATTTTCGCCGACAAGATCTATACTTCTTAACCTTTCACGATTTATTTTTATTGTTTAGCTAACAATCGTCCTTTGGAAGATACTAGTGCTATTATTACTCACCATTTTCAGGTACTATAAATTCAACTCATCATTGCACTCTTGAAGGCATCCGGAACTGAGAGAGAAATACATAAAAATGGAAGCTACATCAAGATGACGAGTTGAAAATATATGTGTGTTTTGTGGTACTAGTGTTGGTGTTAAACCAAAATACATTGCAGCAGCACATGAATTGGGTCGAGTCTTAGCCGCAAGGAATATGCATTTAGTATATGGCAGTGGAAATCTTGGACTTATGGGGATCGTTTCAAAAGCTATACAGGAAGGAGGCGATCATGTTTTGGGAATCATTCCAAAACCTTTGACGGAGGCGAATCTTATAGGACCATCAAACGGAGAGGAACTTATTATGCCAGGTATGTCTGAACGACTGTTAGAAATGATTAATCGTGCTGATGCTTTTATTGCTTTACCATGTGGCTTGGGCACAATGGAGGAAATTTTTACAGTACTATCTTGGGCAAACTTGAACATACACCAGAAACCTCTTGGACTGTACAATGTTGATGAATTTTATGATTTTCTTTGTGTGTTTCTTGATGATGCCCAGAGAAATGGATTCGTGTCAAAGCATGTAAAAGAACTCCTCTTCACTGTCAGAACTGCCCCATATTTAATTGATCAAATCTTAGCCTTTGAACCACAAATTGACCCTATTCTTTCCAAGATAAACTGGTCCGATAATGATCGTGGTAAGAGGCGTCAGATTAATCTGGATTTTAACCTTTAACTTTTCATTTAGATGTAGAATTTCAGCTAACCAGGTACAATTTTCTAAACTCTTCTTCTACTGTTTAAGACATTGGGGACAATGTCTCATTAGGTTTGGGGGAGGGGAATAGTTAATATGTATCTTGTTTTTATTATTTTATTTTTTGTCCAAAATTTTTCGAAAAATTCAAAAAAAAAATGAAAAATTTTACAAAAATTAAAAAAACATTTTGTGTTTTTTTTATATTATTAATCAGGTGAAATTGGTGTGAGATAGCTGTGTAAGGAATTTCCACTCCTGAGACGTATCTCAACCTATTTCGGAACAAGTTAATTTTTGTTTATTTCCTTTTGACTTATTTAATTTGTGAATTCTCCATAAAACTGACTAAAATGAATCTTCATATGCTCAGTTGACGGGTATTATCAACATGCATGGTAACATACGGACATGAGAAGTAATTGACGAGTTTGTAATATTCAGTGCTCTAGTTTAATTGGAGGAAGCATCTAAAAAAACGATGGGATAAAAAAAAAGAAAAAAAGAAAAAAAAAGGAAAAAAAATGTGAAAAAAACAAACAACGTCTGAGTTCCGAGTTCTGTAAGGGTGTCTTAACACCTAGTGCCCTAAAGCTAACTGGTTTGGGTGTCACTGGCCAAAGCTCGCTACATAGATGGAAGATATTGTATATAAATAAAAAAAATTAAAAATCAAAGGAAAAAAATCAGAAAAATCAGAAAAAAAAATTATTCCATTGCTACAAAAAGGTGTGAATTCTGATAAAACTTTAGGACAAAAACATTACTCTCTTCTAAACTGCACTTGTGACTATTGTGGGTAAGGATGGCAAAAACCAGATCCGGATCCGGAAGAGTTTAGATTACCCCGGGTCCAATTCCGGACCCGGGAACCCAGATTCCTTTTTTTTTTTTTAATTTTTTTAATTTTTTTTTAAATTTTAATTGTATTATTTTATATTTATATTTATATTTTGTCAATTTTATTAGTTTTATTTCAATTCTTTTAATTTTTTATTTTATTCTATTATTTATATATATATATGCATAATATTTTATATTTTTTATTATAATCTATTTTATTTTTTTTATTTTTTTTATTTTTTTCCGGATCCGGAATCACCCGGGTCCGGATTTTTTAATTCCGGACCCGGGTCTTCCCGGAACCGGGTCGTCCGGGTCCATACGGACCCGGGCTGGGTCCGGGTCTTGTTGTCATCTCTAATTGTGGGCAAAATGAGTTGATTAATTTTTTTGGTTGTATATATGAAGAATGGTAAAAATAATCGGAGAATTTACTTATTCGGTAATTTAAAAAGAAAGAAAACAACTCTTAACTTGGAGTAGAAGTTTCACCTATTTAGTCACTAACATTTTTATTCTCTTGTCTTTTTGCTTTTGTGTGCATTAGTTTTACTATCTTTATACTTTTATCAAACGTTTGTGGGTATCGTTGCAGTAAACCCTCACGAGACTACAACTCGTCCACTAGGGACACCTAGGGGTTTAAAGGCTTGTTGCATATGCTTAATGCAACCATGATCACTACGAAAGTGGCTTAGTTTAATTTTAGTTGTTACTTGTATTTTATATTTTTGTTTTGCTCGAGGACTAGAAAAATGTTAGGTTTGAGGGTGTGATGAGCGGAAAATATATCAATATTTACCGCCCCTTTTACCTAATATTTTATTTAGTTTCTCGGGTTTAATGAACGTTTTGATGTGTTTTATAGATAAATAAAGTATTGGGACTTAGTGGAATCAACTCGAGGTTAAAACGATGAAATCCAGAGCAAAAAAATGGCGAAAACGGAAATTTACTATATGCGTCACGAAGTACAGTTTCGGAAATTCCAATTTTGCGCAACTGTAATATTCTGGGTATAACGTTTTACTCCGATATTGGATTAAGGTGATTCAAGTTCCAGATTAAAGAAGACTCAAAGATCTACAACTTTGAAGAATAAAATAATTTCGAATTCTGAAGTTTTCATGACCGAAATTGATGAACAATCTGAAATTGTGTTATGTTTAATTACTAAAGTCATTTTCAAAAATATAAGAATTTGTCAAACTTCCACCAAACATGCAAGCATGTTTGGTGGAGTGTTTTGTGCCATGTTTGGTGCCTTGTTTGGTGCCATGTTTGGTGGAGTGTTTGGTGGAGTGTTTGGTGCAGCAATTAGTGGAGCAATTGGGGGAGAAATTGGTGGAAGCCTTTAGATTTTCATATAAATACCAAGCCATTTCATTTGTAATTCTCATGCTTTCCTTAGGTTTTTGTAAGGAATTTAAGGATTGCATCTTGTTTGTATTTATTTTCAGTATTTAATTTATGCATTTTTATTTTCAGTAATAGTAGTAGTTTATTTTCTTTTATTTACTTTTATGTTTTGTAGTTAATTTTCCGCTGGGGAAGGGTGGAGCTTTTATTATTTTAGTTTAAATTAGTCTCCTTTAATTATAATATGGAAAATATAATTTTACATAAAAGGTTATACCGCCTTAATGACTGGTTTTATTTATTTGACATAATGTGACACCGCCTATATGGCCGGTCTTTATGTGATAGATGATTACCGCCTATATGGCTGGTTTATGGACAAATAACGATACCGTCTTTATGGTCGGTCAGACTTAATTAAAATCTGACTTAATGAGGATACCGCCTATATGCCTGATTGGTAATATCACTGATAAATTCTATATTATAGTAATGGAGATTTCTAAATTAGAAATAGAAAATGTGGATCCCCAACCCCCAACATTTTATTTTTATTCTAAGGAAGTGATAAAACACAATATCCACATACTTAATAATTGATTTTCTTTTTATGGGTAATTCTTTAGTTTGTTTATTGAGTCTTAAGCTTAATGCTTCTTGTTAATTGGCCATTAATAAGATTGATTTGGTAAACTTAAAATGAACTTGACCAAGGGATTTTAGGTTTCAGCCTTAGATTCAATAGCCCACGATCTTCCTTGAGGATATATAACACTTTAATAGATTTCCTTACAGGATAGACATATACCTGTCGGGCGGGGGTAGCCACTTTTGGAACTTGAACTTAATGAATTCAGGTAACTTGGTTAACATAGACATATGATTAATTGGGTTATTTGGGTATTTGCGTCTGACCATCGACAGAGGCTTTTGCATATCGTTGTGTTCCAGGTTAGCAAACTGACTTATTACACATATATAAGAGAATCAATTCATCTTTAGGATAATATTGTGTGGAATCACAACCCTAGATCTTTATGTCTTTAAGTTATTTTTCTTAGTATTTTATTTTATTTTTTATTTTATTTAAGCAAATCCACATTCAACCAACCAAAAGAAATCATTCTATTCTCCATTTATTAGATACTTGTAAATAAATAGTATCAATAATTAATAACAACAGTATGAATTAAGTCCTCGTGGGATCGATATTTTTATACTACTTGAACGATACATGCGCTTGCGTTATACGCGTGTGATTACGCCGGTCAGTAACCACCAATGTCTTCCAACTATCAGGAATATAATTGATTAGTAAGGGTATTTTACTTCATCTCTCAGCTGCATGGCGATTGTAGACAAATGATTTACTAGGCTCCAGAACTCAATGGTGTCTTTTACAATAGAAGTTCTACTCCGTAGCTTCAAATTCACAAAACCCCTCATTAACAGGGCTTAGTTCCTAACAGTCTTTTCCTGATACATGCCTTTCAGCTTCAACTAAATCTCATAAGCATTTGTGTCCTGTGTCGCGTGGTGGAAGACGTTGTGGCTGATCCACTACCTAATCTAACCCAGAGTTCTGTTGTTGAGTTTGTTCCAATCATTTTATTTGATGGAATCTGGTTTCTCACCCTTCTACTCGATTATATTGAACATATTTTTACAGTGCAAATAATCTATCATCCGAGGCCTCGAGAGGGAGTAATTGGTTGTCGTCAATCGCACCAGAGAAAAATCTTCCATTTTCATTTTAAGTTAAAGTTTCAAATGAAAATATAATAAAATCGAGGCTGATTTTCATAAATCGAAAGTCACTGTTACGTCTGAAACGGTTGAAAATGATGGATTTGACTCTTCATTGGTCCAAATCTGACACGGGCCGATTTATACATTTTCAAAATTTCTGGGGATAAATTGTAAATTTCAGAGACTTTTATGGGCTCAATGAAATTTATCAGGTATGCTAACGTGATAGAAATGGGATCGACTTGTTAAGGTGGCTGCTGACATGGCGGACACATGTCAATGACATGGCAGATGACATGTCAGAGTCATTTTCCGATGTGACTACTGATTGTGTGATGACGTGGGATGATTGTGCAATGATGTGTTGATGACTGTGCGATAATATGGCACTGATTAGGCACTGATGTGTCGATGACTGTGCGATGACGTGGATTATCTTCAACCTCTGGAGCGTGTGGCGGCGTGTGTACACATGAAGGTATGTGAGGCTTCCCTGGGTCTCCGTTTGATCACCGCCGTGCTTGTCTCGATGTGAAGAAGCTGATGGTATGCTCGAAATTGATTTTTGAGAACTTTCACAAAACCCCGAATTTTCCAAACCGAATTTCATTCTCACATTGAGGATCCCCAACAACAAACCAAAGCTTTAATATCACTTGTTATGATTCTTTTATCACTGAAGAGTATTTATGAGCAAAATTTACTTTCTATTATTACTTGAATAGAATTGCAAGTATTACCAAACTTGTTACAAAAAAACCTCACACTTTACTCTCTAAGCTCTCTTGACATTGAGTTTAAACTCTAAGCTCTTTTACTTGGAGCTTCTTGTTGAGGATGTTTGAGCTCTCAAATGACATCTCAATTTATATGTAATGACTTCCCTTATAATTAAATAAAATTAGTGGAGCGGTTGTCATAATTTTCTATTAATTGAATGGTTATGGGTGGTTACACCAAAATCATTAATTGATTAATGGTGATTGTACCAAATTAATCATTCACAAATGCTTGTTGGATTCATATTAAGGCATTGGCTAAATATGATGAGGGAAGGCAAACCAGAATTTTCCTTTTTGAAAATCCAAAACTCATGTTTCAATTCAATAATCACATCACGCAAAACTCATGTATTTGCTTTAGAAATTATCGTACAACTTCTGATATGAATTCTCAAAATGACATGCTACCTTTATTATTTTGGTAGATTTCAGGTTGTAACAACTAATAACAACTTTGAATTATGTTGGAAACCCCGCCACCAAACCACCATACCGGGCTTAAGTGGAGCAGGTAAAATATTCGGTTGTCCTAGACTCTTATAAAAAAATACACCCCCTGGATTTGAACCCAGAACCTGACAATCAAATATTAAGCCTTTTACCACCAATCCATACCGCTTTGTGGCTAGAGTAAGGTGTTAGATTAAATATGATAGTCATAACATGACTATCAAATAAATAGAGGAATCAAGGAACTTTCCTCGAGCCATAGCAAATCAGATTCTTCAAATGCAAATCTCACAACCCAGGATGTTTCCACAGGAAGTCAAAATCAAATCTTGTTTGTTGATTCAACCACTATATTTTTCTAGTCTATTCAACACTGTAAATTCCTGTAAATTGATGGAATGCACAGGCTTTGTTGTTAGACCAGGGACCCTTATATGTTTCTGAAAACTGTATCAGAGAACTTAGCCTTCTCCCATCAAGAAGACAATATATGAATAATGGATAATATGGGCCATTATCCCTATAATTTTGGTAACCAACAAAGAGAAGGAAATCATGAGAGTTACAATTTACGTGGGATGTGGAGGAAGTTGGTTTTAATTTAAACCTTAAGTTAATAAAATTGTTATTAACTTCCTTTAATACAAATAAATTATTTAGTAAAATAAATAATTAAATAATTAGTAGACCATCATAAAGCATATATACAATATATGTCTAACATTCTCCCACTTGGTCCTTTTTATAGTAACTCATAACCTTAATTCTCTCTAAACCATGTAAACAATCAAGAGTTGACAACCATAAATCATGGAGGCAAATCCTTTATTATAAAGTATTACCTTTCATGTATTAGAAAGTAATCTCTCTTTGAGTGGATACATATATCTTTATGAATAAGCTTGTGAATGATTATTATGGGTCCTTTCTTTATTCAAATATTTATATTGTCATAATTATTTAACTTTATGTATACGAACTATATAAATGACAAAATTTGAAAAATTAGAGTCACTTGAATAAACTGCAATCTTAAATGTTGTATCTCAATTACATAAAATTCATATAATAAAATTGAGTCATATATGTCCTACATGTTCTTTATACAAATTAGGTGGTAATCATTTTGTCAAAGGATTTGCAATTATCAATTTAGTACTGATGTTTTCAATAACCACCTTTTGTGACTAAACATGTTCTCTAATAGCTAAGTACTTAATGTCGATATGTTTGCTTCAGCTTCCACTTTTGTTGTTCTTAGCTAGAAACACTGCAGCAGAATTATCATAGTAAATTCTCAATGGTCTGGAAATGGAATCAATAATTTCCAATCCATAAATAAAACTCTTTATCCCAATAGCTTGTTGTAGACACTGGCATTTTTGTATGAAAGCCCGATGATGAGCCTCGTTGGGAGACACTACCCGATAAGTTGCGGAAGTTACAGGAAACGGACGTCGGAAGGAAAATAAGTATATCATCAGATTTAATTCACATGTTCACTGCATGCGTGTTCGTCCAGCATTCGGAAACACATTCGAACGATGAACAGATTATAAGCATTCGTGTAGCGTCTGGAAACGCGTTCGAACGACTAGTTGTATTTCCGTTTTACTGTTAGCTTAAACCCAAAATTCCCACAAGCCACACGCCTAAGCCCAAAGAACCAAGCCACATGCCCAAGCCCACCAAAGAGCCAAGCCCACAAATCCCATCCAAAAATATTCAACACATTAAACACATGTCTAAATTAAATCTAATCCAAATAAATATCATTCCTAATTAAAGCAAATCCCCACCAAATCACCTTTCTAATTACCAAAGATTTAAATCCAATCAAATCCAATCACATCCCAAATTAAAGATATTACCCCACCAAAAATACAAATATCTTTTCCTTTAATAAACTAACCAAATCACCTATCATATTTGCATGATTTCCTTCCTTAACTAAAAACCCTAGCATTCTATTATAAAAAGAGACCCAAGCCAACCCTCTTCCCCCTTGGACACTCTCTTCTTATCTTCTTTCTCACTCTCACGCCACTTCATTGCCCACACACAGACCATAATAACATAACCACAAGCATCACCCCTCCACCGATCACAAACTGCAACACACCGATATAGCCAACAGTCCCCCTCCACCGAATAGATTAAAAAAATACACGCAGCCGTGACATAAAACATCAAATAAAGCACCCCATCTGCAGTCCAAAAAAAAATCATAAAACTCAGCCCTTGAACCACACAAAAACAGCCCCAAAATAAACTCAAAGATACCCTAAAACTGTGACCCATTACACTCCAAAACCAGTCCCCTATATCACCGAAATTCACTCACCAAACAGCAGCAAAGAAATAGCTAAAAACAGCAAGGAAAAACCAAGAAAATAGCAGCGAAAACAACGAAACAGCGAAGGAAAATATTGGACCAGAACACCAGAAAAGTTACGGAGCATTAACCCTTCCGGCGATGACGTAACGCACTTCCGAGGAGCAACTTAAAAGGTAAGACCTGAGGGCACCCTTTATTACTTTTTATTTTGTAGTTTGGATGCGGCACGCTCGGTTGGACATAAAATATGTCTAACCGGGTGTGCGAGGTCCTATATCAAAGGCGACCAAACTCTTGGTCACATCATTCTTTAACGTTCCATTATTTATTTATCGCACATTTATTTCATATTATTAGCTTTTTATCATTCCGCATGTTTGTCTTTTCGTTTATGTGTTGTTATATGCATTATCATACTTCACGTCTATTTTCATGATTGCATTGTGTTAGCGCTTGAATGTTGCCTCTCGTGGTATATCAGATGAAAACCCAGACATAAATTCCGTAGCCGAATCCGAATGAACGGTAGTTCGGTCTGTACTTGGGATACAACTCCACGTACCGCTTGGGGAAACGTTCCCGCATGGGTTTATCGCATTACAGATGCCACTTTTGTCATCCCGTTCGAACGTGTTCTTGAACACTACTCGAACGCATGTATTCTGCCTCGCCCCCGTTCGAACTTGTTTTCGAACGCTACACGAACGCAGGCATTCTGGACAGATTCCTTTATCATGTCTTAGGCATTTTCATGTTCATTGTTCCGCTATTTATTTTCTATGTGTTGTTTCTTTATTGTTAATCTAATGCGCATGGGCTAACTAGGTCGGATTAAAGGTCCTCTATTCGAGGGAAAAGCCAAACGGCTACCTTTACCACATGTTTTGCTACTCCGGACGAAGTACACTCGATTGAATGTGAAATATGTTCAATCGAGTGTACGAGGTCCCACATAGATGTTGGCTTTAATCACATCTCTTTTATTATTATGTCATTTACTTTCTGCTTGTCATAGCTTTATTTATTCATGTATTATTAATCCATTGCGCATGGGCTAATCTTGATGGATTAAAGGTCCTCTATTTGAGGGAGAAAAAGCCTAAAAGGCTACCTTTACCATGATGTTTTGTCGTGCCTTTTTATTATTCCGTTATTTACTTTCGTATATTATCTCTTTGTTTATTCATGCATTGTAATCTAGTGCGCATGGGCTAATCATATCGGATTAAAGGTCCTCCATTTGAGGGATAAAAGCCTAAAGGCTACCTTTACCACGATGTTTTGCCACGACGGACGAAGTACACTCGATTGAATGTGAAATACGTTCAATCGGGTGTACGAGGTCCTATATTATGTATTTTTTATTCACGCATGGGTTTGCGTCGTTTCAGATACCATTTTGGTAATCTCGTTCGAATGTGTTTCCGAATGCTACACGAACGTATGCATTCTGCCTCAGTCCGTTCGAACGTGTTTACGAACGCTACTCGAACGCGCATGCGTTTTGTTTTATCATGCATCAGGTCTTATCTCGTTCGAACGTATTTCCGAACGCTATACGAACGCGGACATTATATCTCATTTACATTCGAATGCTTTTCAGAATGCTACTCGAACGCGCATGTATTCTGTTTTATCATGCATCAGGCCTTATCCCGTTCAAATGCGTTTCCGAACGCTATACGAACGCGAACATTCTATTTACCATTCGAACGCGTTTTCAAATGCTACACGAACGCACATACAGTGAACATATTTCATTTCATCACATCTCATGCGTGTTCACTTCTTTGGTCATTTCTTTTGCATGACATAATTAATCATATCATTTCATTATTGAGGCTTTTACCGTCATTAGTTATTTATATTTCCGCATTTATTTATTTGATATGCTCATGAGATTATGTGCTCGCTTTTATTATTTAATGCCTTTATAGTTGTTATTAGTTACACTATTACGCTTCATCGTTTAATGCGTTTATGAATTATGCGTTTTGCCTTCATTTTTTTATTTGCGATTATGGTGTGCAAACTTGTTTGTAGATTAAGTTATCTTGCATGTGTTACATAAGACTTGGTTATACTATTGCATAAATCTTTTCATTACAATTGGCATAAGTAAGGGACCATTTCGAACCCAACGGTTTGAGGTCTTCCCTTGCGAGGGATGAGTGCGGCCTTAAATCATTTCCCACTTCACACTGGGTGGCGACTCCATTTTATTTCTCCGGTTTAGTCCCCCGCGGGCTACTCGATACTCCCGACCGGGCCGCGAGTCCGGAAAGCGTCGTCCACTTCTGTACCTCATCTACAGTCTGGCGACTCCACTGGGGATAGAGAATCGGCCTCGAAATAATATCTTGTAATGTTTGTGATTTTTGCTTTAGTTGACCTTGTCTAAAGTTGATTTAACCTAAGGTATTATTGGAGTTAGATAATGATTTGGTGTCTTTCTTCACTCACTACCTTTTTATAGCCAAAAGGAAAAACTGTGAAGACATCTAGATAATCATCTAAAATGATGGACTAATTTGGATGATATGTTGTTTATTCCTGTCACCAAGGCGATAAGAGCTTAAGAGGTAAGGGTATTTAATAGAGTTCGCTCCACCCTCCTCTGGGGAATTTTCAATAGAGGAATCCATTTGACAGTTATTCATATATCGCGAAGTTGTTTTCCCTCGAAGCGGCGGATCGTTATATGATACCATCACTCGTTGGCACGTACCTCAAGGTATAAAAAAGGTGCGCTCACTTGGTCTTTCGAACCCTTGAGTGGGGAGACCTAGTTGTGGGCAATCCTTCACCGGCGGGAGCCTTTATCTATACTCCTATAAACCCGCATGTGAACCATAGTTGTATGACCTATAGAAGCCACCCTTTGTGCTTGTGTATGGGACCAACATCATTTGGATTCAGTTGGACTTTTTGTCATGAGATGTGAACTTGTTTGGACATTTAAATTGGGACGAGTTTGTGTCTTATGAAAATTCGGCCAAAAGCTTCTAAAATATCGATGGGCCACTTTGTGTTTGGGCCTCCCATCATTTGAAGTTGTTTAGCCACGTTATTGCAAAAGTGTAAACCTGTTGGGCCTTTTTCAATTGGGAAAAGTTTACACCTCGCAATAATATGATTGAATGCTTTAAAATGATAATGGGCCAACTTGTATGAAAACCTTGATGGGTTTAGGAAGTCCAAACGTGATCCAAATCTGCTAGAAGCATGAGTTTGATATCCGCACTGGCTTTCATCCAGAAAGGATACGCCTTGTTACGACATATTTGTATACCTTTGGACGCTTCTAAGTTCATCCCCATAACCACGGTTTTCGAAAGCCCGATTCGTCGTTTCTAGACCATGGCACAATCCCATAATAGGCTTAGTCCATGTTGTTAATGGGCGGTCTTTGTCTTTTACCGATGGTAAGGGACCAAGGTAGCTGAGGTTCGCCTCATAGCATAAGAGAGAGCGATTTTTTGTGCCTCGCATCAGTGCATGGAATAAGCCATACTTAGAACCAATAATAGGCTTACCATGAGTGCGGGAGAAATAAGGTCGGAAGTATATATTCTGTTTGATTACCTCACGCATTTTATATATTTCATGCATCGCACGCATATATGTACCATGCTAACTCGTAGTTTTAAAGCCGCCATAGATTTCTGTTGGGTTAGAGAAGAAAGAAGACTTGTCAAAAGACCGTTAGCGAACATGAGTGAGTCAGATAACGAGGGTTCTCGCATGGATCAGTTGGAGACTAATCTCACCAAGATTACCGAGCAGTTGTAAGTTTTGACCGCCGCTATGGCCAACATGGCAGCTCCCCGTGCAGGGGGGTAGGAAGCTCTGAGAATGTCAGGCGTGAAGAGCCTTCGAACAGGATGAGTGATGAGATCCATGTTTTGATGATGACATGGTTGAGTATGCTGTGGGAAGGGTAGTCGGGTCTCAGGCTGAGTTGCAGAAACTCAAGGATCAGGTAGAGTCGGTTTCCCGCAAGATGAGGGGTAAGCATGAGGACTTGCTGGACTACGAGACGATGACTTTCGAGGAGCAGCTGTCTTCTCAGTTCAAGATGCCCGACATAGCCAAGTTCAATGGGAATGGGGATCCGAGGGTCCATCTTTGACAGTATGTTTTTGTGATGAGTTCGGTGGGTCTGTCGAAGCGTCAGGTTTAGAAGATGTTCGGGATGTCACTTGAGGGAGCGACCGTAGTGTGGTATCATGGCCTTGAGAGGAAGGTCAATGATGATTGGAGGGCATTGTCAGAGGCCTTTCTGAATCGGTATGTCACGGATTTGGAGATCGACTTGTCGCTCTGTGACTTGGAGAATACCAAGCAGAAGCCGGAGGAGAGCTTCAAGGATTATGTAGATCGCTGGAGGAGCCAGCTTTTGAAGATGCAGACTCGGCCCTCGGAGAAAGACCAGATCAAGATGATCATCAAGGGTACTAAGCCTTCTATTTATGGAAAGCTGAGGAGGATGACATCTATGATTGGTGATTTTCGACAGTTGAGGGAGACTGTTATGGACATCGAGGAGGAAGAAGCTGAAAACAAGAAGTTTTATGGCCTGAATAGAAGGAACATTGGGGGGCTGTCGGGAACCAAGCCCGTTTCTGCTGAGGTTGTCGCCATCAGAAACATGCATTTTCCTAACCTTGGTAAGCCTTTGTCTAAGGTGCTTGAGAAGTTGAAGAGGCAATGACTCCTAAAACCTCTAGAAGTTAAACCACTTCCACACCCTCCACCGCCACACCTTAATCTGAACCTTTACTGTCACTACCACCAACAAAAAGGCCATGACATCGACAACTGTGCCCACCTAAGACATGAAATCCAAGACCTCATTGACTCCCACAAAATACCCGACCCAGAAAAAGAAAAACCCAACACACAGAGAAACCTCTTACCTAACTATCATTTTGTTCCACCACCCACCTACATGATTAGCTCCGGCCTACCCGAAAGCCTTGTCCTCCAAAACTTTGACCACCAAGCCTTTTGCCTGGGGATTTGGGATAGCAATAGTGAAGAGGAGATGAAGATGAAGTGAAGGGAATGACGCGCAGTGGATGTTTTTACGGTGATATAGTGGACAAAGGCAAGGAAGTGTTGGCAGAAGGTAGGGAAGTGACAGAGAACATGGATAATGTTGAGGGAGATGTAGTGCTATGTCAGTTGAAGAAGACGCAAGCACAAGTGAGCATTTGGGAGTTGTTGTGTACATCTCATGAGCACAGGTGCGCCATAGTGGAGGCTTTGAGTAAGATAGTGGTATTGGAGGATGCTAACCCAACAATGTTCGTAGGATCGGTGTAGAAGGAAGCTTTGCAGGTGATAACTTTCTCTGAGGAGGAACTCTCGTTGGAGGGAATAGGTCACAATAGGCCACTGTTCATTAGAGCGGAAGTGAGGGGAAAGAGGACATCTTGTGTGATGGTGGATGATGGCTCATCTATTAATGTGTGCCCTTTGAAGATTTTGTCGAGGTTGGGTATGAAGGCGACAAATTTGAGTCCCTCCAACATGACTATTAAGGTGTATGATGATAGTAAGCGGGGAGTAGAGGGAACCTTTGTGGCGGTAGTCAAGGTAGGCCCAATTAAGGATGAGGTTGAGTTCACGGTGCTTGATATTCCGGCCACTTTTGCTTTGGTATTGGGGAGACCTTGGTTTCACAAGCTTGGGGGCGTGCCCTCCACTTTGCACCAGGTCATCAAGTTTCCGTATGGAGGGGAGATCGTCACTATTAGAGCTGAGGTAGACAATGTTGTGGCCGCCTTGGAGATACAACCTTTCACAAGGTTCCAAGTGGCAGCAAACTTTGAGGAATGGGTGGATCCTAAGGTGGCTAAGATCATGGAGAAGATGAAGTTTCAGCCGGGCACATGTTCGAGTGTTGGAGGAGCACTGCCGGACTTCAAGGGGTAGACCACCAGGAGAGGATTGGGATACAAGTCTAACGAGGATAAGTCGAAGACTAAGAAGAAAAGGTTGAAGCTAACAGAATACTTCGTGAAGGCTACGAGGTACCAAGGAGAGCCTGAACCAGTGGAAGTCAATGAGATCATGGTACCCGGATTTGAGATCTTCCAGGACGTGATGGGCAAGGAGCCGCAAGTAGGAGAAGTTGCCAAGGAGGAAGATAAGTGGGAAGAGAAGCTGATGCAGCTAGAGAGCCTGACGCTCAAAGAGAGTAAGGAGATCGATGAAGGCAAGGCGGCAGACGACGAAGATGTTTATTTCCCCGATTTATTTGATTGTACTCATGCATTCGCTAGTAATAAAGACATTTATTTCGCTTACTTGTCTGAGTCTCTTCCTTTTAACTTGCACGACTTGAGCATATTTGACATTAACTCAATCGAAACAAACAAATTTAACCTTGGTACGTCTGAAAGCCCCAAGGAAATTCTAATTGCGAGTGAGGTTACCTCTGAGGAGCGGAAGGAATTAGAGAGAATGTTAATCAAATATGCTAATGTGTTCGCTTGGTCCTACGAGGACATGCCCGGAGTAGATAGAAGTATCACCCAACACACAATACCAACTTATCCGAACATGAGACTGGTAAAGCAGAAGCTCCGAAGGATGAGACCTGAGTGGGCCGAAAAGGTTAGAGAAGAAGTTAAGATGCAGATAAACGTGGGATTTCTAGAAGTAGTGAAGTACCCCGAGTGGTTAGCGAACATTATGCCGGTACCGAAGAAAGACGGGAAGGTCATAATGTGCGTAGACTACAGAGACCTTAACAAAGCTTGCCCAAAAGATGATTTTCCTTTACCCCATATTGACGTACTGGTTGATAGCGCGGCTTTATCTGCCATGTACTCATTCACGGATGGGTTCTCAGGATATAATCATGTCCTTACGGCTGAAGAAGACAAGCATAAGACTGCTTTTGTCACTGAGTGGGGCACGTATTGTTACAAGGTTATGTCGTTTGGGCTCAAGAATGCGGGAGCCACTTATCAACGGATGGCCACTACGTTATTCCATGACTTGATGTATAAGGAGATCGAAGTATATGTGGACGACATGATGGTGAAGTCAGAGATGAGAAGCGGACACGTAGATGCGCTAGAGGAGTTCCTTCAAAGAGTCGACAAATACAACCTGTGACTAAATCCCAAGAAGTGTATGTTCGGGGTAACGTTGGGAAAGCTGCTAGGACATACGGTAGGAATTGGAGGAATAGAAGTATACCCTGAGAAGATCAAAGCGATTACCGAGATGCCCGCACCGAAGACGGAGAAAGAAGTTAAAGCCTTCCTCGGGAAGATTCAGTATATCAGTTAATTCATCGCCAAACTGAAGTTAGTGTGCGAGCCCATCTTCAAGCTGTAGAGAAAGGACCAGCCGGTGAAGTGGAATGAGCAATTCTAGGAAGCCTTTGACAAGATCAAAGAATACCTAATGAGGCCTCCCGTCTTCAAACCTCTAAGGCCGGGCAAACCCTTAGTGTTGTATTTGGCCATAGAACCTGAAGCGCTAGGGGCGATGACGGTACAAGCAGATGAGACAGGGGTGGAACATACAATCTACTATCTCAGTAAGAAGATGCTTCTGTATGAAGCCCGCTATCAAGAAGTTGAGAAGATCTGTTTGGCGGTAGTATGGGCTTCCATAAAGTTACATCATTACTTCCAGTCTTACAAGATCCAAGTGGTAGCAAAGGAGAATCCCTTGAAGTACCTGCATTCGGTACCTTCGATAGTAGGGAAGTTAGGTAGATGGTTGGTATTGCTGACGGGGTTTGATATTGAATATCTCACTTCTAAAGTAATCAAAGGGCGAGTCGTAGCAGAGTTCCTGGCATTACAACCCATAGAAGGAGACCAATACAAGTTTCAATTCCCAGACGAGGAAATTCAGGCAATAATGGTCCAAGGATGGAAGATTTATTTCGACGGAGCAGTGAAATACAAAGGAGTCAGGATAGGAATCGTGATAATAACCCCCGAAGGAGAAACCCTGCCTATGGCCAAGAGGCTGACGTTCGGAGTAACCAATAACATGGCCGAGTATGAAGCGTGCACCTTCGGATTAACAACACTGATAACCTTAGGAGCTAAGAACGTAGAAGTCTATGGAGACTCGATGTTGGTAGTCCGACAGATGCAAGGAGAATGGTAATTGAAGGAGGAGCGGTTGAGACCTTACCTATTTCATCTCAGGAAGCTGGTACAAGCTATTCCCGATTGTGAATTCCAGCACTTGCCACGAGAAGAGAACCAAATGGCAGACGCGTTAGCCACCCTAGCCGTAACTTGGGAGAATCCAGAGAAGTTGGTGATGAGACCTCTAGTGTTGACGATAGCAAGTAGGCCCAGTTACGACATCGAAAGAGTCTTAGAAATAGAAGTCAACGATGGGAAACCTTGGTACTACGATATTCAGCGATACCTAGAACGTGGGGAATTCCTAGAAGAAGCTGGTAGGAAGGACAGGATAGCCCTTCAGAAGTTGGCTTCCCAATACGTGAGTTTGAAGGGAGAACTATACAAGAGACAAGCGAATAGCATCCAACTGAAGTGTTTAAGGAAGGAAGAATCTCAGAAAGCGATGGAAGTGTTGGTTTCTAATGTGGTCCCAAGATCATATTTAAGCAATGAAAAGAATGAATAATCAAATAAGTGGGGCGGAATCACACTTACATTGAACGGATTTTGAAGACGAAGAACACAAAAATTCCTTGTTGTATTCGGCCAAGCTCAAAGTTTGGTTGAAGATGAACAAGCTCCAAGCTTTGAGAGGATTCCAAGCTCTTGAGATGGTTTCTCTATCACCTTGAATGATTCCTTGAATGTGCTAGCAAGATTGAAAGAAAAACAATTTTTCTTTCCTTTGATATGGCTCACGGTTTTGAGAGCTATTGGGAGAGAGAGAGTTTTTGATTTTGTTTTCTAAAAACAAGTAATGCAAAAAGGTGTTACAAAAGTTTGGTATATGGCTTTCAAAAATTTAAACCAAATTTTGGAGCCAAAAATGCATTAAAGGCTCACAACCACCTCCATCATGAATAGTGACTAGTTGTCACTCACCTAAAAGGTGAATTGACATCCATCACTAAAGTGACATGTGATGTGACGAGTGATGTGACTTGTGGTCGCACTTGATTCAAAATCGGAGTCACCTCGCAAACACATCTCGGGCTCGGTTTCGTTAATTCCAAATTAATGAACTTTCCGTTGCGACGTAATTAAATCAAATTTAATTAAATAATAATGCCAAGCAAAATTACTATTCACGTCGCTAGCGAATTAATTCTAAATTAATTCGTTAGCCCGAATTAAAATCCAATTTCAATTCCGCGTTGAAATCTAATTTTATTAAATATATCGAATATATTATTTTATCGATTAATTCCAAATTAATCAATCTCTCTCTTCAAATGGCATTTTATCCTAGATAAAATCTCTCCGTAATTAATCACAGATTAATTATGCTCGAATCATACGTCATCGGTGAATCTTCGGGAAGCGACCCAAGAGATCCCTGGATATGTTGGTAGTAAATCAGGTCGTCGGACTATCCGAACACGTACGTACCTCATACTACGTTTTTACCGATTTACGAGACATGGTTGGCTTCTAGCAAAGCACCGTGCCTACCCAATTCTCCAGAAATATTCTTAATGGAATTTATAAACTATATCAGGCGTAGTATACGTAGTATTGCGTATTGAGATCCAGTATCGGATGTCACATGCAAGGCCTGGTGTAGGCACTGTATTTTTGCATATAAGTCCCTATGATGAGTCTCATATGGAGACACTACCTTTTAAATTGCGGGAGTCGCGAGAAACGGACGTTGGAAGGGTAAAGTTGGAAATTGGCATTTTTGATGGAATTAATTTGGTTGTCTAGCTTTGGTTTGCACGTTGGATCTCTGTTTCAAAGTTTATCCTCGGCCCAAAACCCCATAAGCCACTCATCAAACCATATACCAAACCCAAATACCCAAGCCTACCAAAAACCCAAACCCCACGCCCAAGGAGACCAACTTCACGCCCATCACTCTCCTAATTAGCCAAACGCACATTTAACACATGAATAAATCAAGCCAAATCCTTTCCTTAATAAAAGAAATCTCATGGATCCCTTTCCTAATCAAAAGAAATCATTATCCTAAATTAAAGAGATTCATTCCTTATGAGATACTAATTTGGAGATGTCACCATCATTAGAATATCCTTTCCTATTCAAACTAGGATTGCTTCCAACCATTTGCCTATAAAAAGAGGCATTAACCCACCTTTCCAAAAACCTGGAGCATTCACGTATATTCACAAGAAACCTAAAAGCATTCACGCCATTAGCCTCAACTCACGCACAGCCCCCCATTGACCTAAAAATCACACAAGCTAAAATCCCATTCATGCCTAGCCACACGTCCCCACTACTTCACGCCAACATAGCTCCTTTCAACGCCACCAGCCCCTTGACCACACAAGCCACTTGCCCCCTCAACATCATTTACGTTACAGCCCTCATTCACACCCATTTCCTCACGCACAAACTGACATAACACAACCCTCAAATTAACGCCTAAATACCTCTGCAAACACCCGCGAAATAGCCGCAGAACTAACCCTCAAATTGCCGAGAAACTGCCCACTGCACTGCCTAAAACTGCCGCTAATTACACCCTCATAAAACTGCCCAGTTTACCACAAATTTAACCCCTAAAAACGCCGTCAAACAGCCCAAAAAATGCACTGAAAACAACCAAAACTACACCAAAATAGTCCATTCTCACCCACAGCCCTCGCCAAAATAGCCCCGTTACTACCGCAAAGCAGTCTCGTACTACAGCCTCCCTCATTACCGAATATTACCCTCAAAATAGCCCATATTTTACCCCCTTAAAACCGCAAAGAACCAGCAGCAAAACAGTGAGGAAACAACAGTGAAACAGAGTGAAAACAGCAGCCCAAACAGCGAAACAGCGAAGGAAAATGTTGAGTTAGTGAACCGGAGGAGTTGCGGATCATCAACCCTTCCAACGGCCGTGTAACGCACTTCCGAGAAGTGACATAAAAGGTTAGACCTGAGGGCACCTTCTTTATTTATTATCTTTCATTTTTTTATTTATTTTAATATATCTTCGCATGAGAGTCGTTAGTTGATTTGTGTTGTGGCCGTTAGGTGAATGTATATGTGTTCTTTCTTGTGGTATATCGGATGGAAACCCAAACATAAATTTCGTAGTCGAATTCGAATGGACGGTATTACGATTTGCACTCAGGATACAATGCCACGTACCGCTTAAGAGATACACATATTTCATTCATCCAATATTATATTCGAGCATGATTAGGTTGTTAGCATGTTATTTATCTTAAGCATGATTTAGTCGATAGTATTTTCTTTCTTCATGCATGATTAGGTTGTTTTATATCATATTAGGGATTTAATTTATATTTATGCTTAGATTCTTATTTATTTTTCGCATTAATAATTGAGCATGCTTGTGTGATGATTGTATGTTATTGTGTGTTTTCCGTTATGACAACTTACTTTGAAGCATGCGAACTTAGATATAGGTTCCATCATTATTCTTATACGTACGAACTTAGGTGTAAGCTATCTTTGAGCATACGTGTTGAGTAGATTCGGTTAGTTTATTGCATAAATCATTTCATTACATGTGGCATAAGTAAGGGACCATTCCGAACCCAACGGTTTGAGGTATTCCCTTTTGAGGGGTGAGTACAGCCTTAAATTATTTTCCCGGTTCACACCGGGTGGCGACTCCATGTTATTTCTCCGGTTTAGTTCCCCTATGGGCTACTCCATACTCCCAACTAGGCTGCGAGCCTAGAACAACGTCGCCGATTTCTATGTCCTACAGTCTGGCGACTCCACTAGGGATAGAGAATCGGCCCTAAAATAATGTCTTGTAGTGATTGTGATTTATGCTCTAGTTAACCGTGTCTATAGTGGGTTGAAATGGGTTTAATTGAAGGCATTATTAAGGCTAGGTGATGGTTTGGTGTCTTCCTTCATTCACTACCTTTTTAAGGAAAAGCTGTGAAGGCACCTAGATAATCATTTACCTGTAGCTTACTGTGATGGATTAATTTGGAGGACTTGTTGTTTATTCCTGTCACCAAGGCGATAAGAGCCTAAGAGGCTTGGGTATTTAAGAGAGTACGCTCCACCCTCCCTCTGGGGAATCTACAATGGGAAATTCATTTGACAGTCAGTCACGTATCTTAACTCGTTGGCACGTACCGTAAGGTATAAAAAAGATGCGCTCATTTGGTAGCTTGAACCCTTGAGTGGGGAGTCCTAGTTGTGGGCAATCCTTTGTAAGCAGGAGCCTTTGTCTACATCCCTATAAATCCACGTGTGAACTGTAGTTGTAGGACTAATAGAGAATATTCCTTTATATTTGCGTTTAGGACTATTGTCATTTGGATTCAGTTGGAATTTTTGTCATGAGGTATGAGCTTGTTGGGCCATTTAAACTGGGACGAGTCCGTGCTTTTTGGAAATTGGGCCTACAATATTCTAAAATATCGATGAGCCACTTTATGTTTAGGCCTCTTATCATTTGAAGTTGTTTAGTTATGTTATCGCAAAAGTGTAAACCTGTTGGGCCTTTTTCAACTGGGACTAGTTTGCACCGCACAATAGTATGATTGAATACTTTAAAATGATAATGGGCCGACTTATATATCTCATACATTACACGCATCTCATGCATCTCATGCATTCACGCATCATGTTAACCCCCGTGTCTTAAAAGCCATCATAGATATTCGTTGGGTTAGGAAAAAGAAGACTTGTCAAAGAAGAGTTTAGCAAACATGGATATCGTGGAAAAGGAAGTCGAGAAACATAAAATTTTACGGCAAGGATAGAAAGACCATGGTGAGCCCAAAAAAAAGAGAGAAAAAAAAAGAGAAAAAAAGAAAAAAAAAAAGAAAAAAAAAATTGTTTGTTTTTAGTTCTTGATAGTTAGACATAAGTCCAATGATGAAATCGTTTGCTTTAGGGTGAATCTTAGAAACGATAAACTCTTGATGTGCTTTTATCTGATATTTTGAGTAATTGATCTTTGTTAGACTCGTAAGCACTTCACTACAGGTTCTTAGCGGTGAAAACCTGAGTAGTCGGCAAGGTAACTAGTTGAAGAAATTGTAGGTCGGTGAATGACCATTTGCTTAGATGTCTATCTTGATTTTCTTATGTTATGATGTGTGGTATGGTTGAAAATGAAAGAAAAGTCTCTAAAGAAAAGAAATGAACCACCTATAACCGATAAGCGTGAAGCTACCCATGGGCGAGTATTATGACCACCATGAGGGGAAATGCTACCTTAAAGGGTAGGTGTGTTAAAAAAGAAAGAAGGAAAGAAAAAAAAAAGAAAAGAAAAAAGGAAGTTCAAAATGAAAAGAAAAAAAAAGACAAAAGATAAAGAAAACCATACCACAATGAGCACAGAAAAGCAACTGTAGGCATAATTGAGACATCTAGGTTGGTTTGACCCATCGATCCCATTTTTTTTTACGAAATCATTGAGTTGGCTCACCTGGGGATGAATCTGCAAAGGAACCTTTGCACACACACTTTGAGTCTGGCTTAGATTATTTATTCAGAGACTTGGATTTGAGTTGCGTTGAATGTTTTGAAGGTTCTTTGGTTTCAATACTGGGAATTCTTTGAGGGCAATAATATGTGTAACCATTGGGACTATTTCGTAGCATGTGATATAATATGGTGATATAGAATTCCATATCATGTGGACCACCTTGACCTAATGCAAGCAGCAGAGAGCAGATTGCTAAATCAAGACTGGGGGCAACCAGTCTACCACCTCGCGAATCAGGGACATAACGAGATATTGAGTCATGAGACCAAAGGAAACTGAGCAATCACCAGAAGAGAACTGAAAGGAAGAAACCGTATGCAGGCCCCAGGGGCGACCAAAGACAGTTATAAACGAGAAGCACGGAAGAGCACAAGGAAGACCTAACCCATCGGAATAGGAAACACATTCATGCATGCATGCATACACGTCATATACACGCAATCTTTGTCTTGTTTTTATTCACAGGTTTTAAAAAGAAGGAGAAAGCAGTAAATGTAAGCCTACGAGAATCAGCAACATATCAGTATCAGTTTTGGGGATGAGTCCCAGGGCCGAGGCCCATATCAGTTTCAATTTTGGGGATGAGTCCCAAGGCCGAGGCCCACATCAGTATCAGTTTGGGGATGAGTCCCAGAGCCGAGGCCCACATCAGTTTCAGTTTTGGGGATGAGTCTCAGGGCCGAGGCCCACATCAATATCAGTTTGGGGATGAGTCTTATGGTCGAGGCCCACATCAGTATCAGTTTTGGGGATGAGTCCCAGGGCCGAGGCCCACATCAGTTTCAGTTTTGAGGATGAGTCCCAAGGTCGAGGCCCGCATAACAGTAGCAGTTTTGGGATGAGTCCCACGGTCGATGCCCACATCAGCGGATTTTGAAATAAATCCGGGAATGAATCACAGGGTCGAGGCCCATATCATCAGAGTTTTGGAATGAATCCCAGCCCACATCAGCATCAGTTTTGGGGATGAGTCCCAGGTCGAGGCCCACATCAGCAGCAGTTTTGGGGATGAGTCCCAAGGCCGAGGCCCACATCAGCATCAGTTTTAGGGATGAGTCCCAGGGCCGAGGCCCACATCAGTGTCAGTCCGGGGGCGAGGCCCACATCAGCATCAGTCTGGGGGCGAGGCCCACATCAATATCAGTTTTGGGGGTGAGGCCCACATCAGTGCCAGTTTAGGGTCGAAGACCTACTACATCATCAGTTTGAGGGCGAGGCCCACATTGTCAGCGGTATTGGGATGCGTCCCAGGGTCGAGGCCCCCATTGTCGGTTGAGTTCCGGGATGCGTCCCAAGGTCGAGGGCCCACTGGATCATCAATTCGAGGGCGAGGCCCATATTAGAAATGGTATTGGGATGCGTCCCAAGGTCGAGACGCCCCGTTGTCGGTTGCAGTTCCGGGATGCGTCCCAGGGTCGAAGGCCCACTGCATCATCAGCACAGTTCGAGAATGAACTAGCCAGGAATGGCACTCTGAGAATGGAGCACAATTCGAGAATGAAAAAGCCAGGAATGGCACTCCGAGAATGGAGCATAGTTCGATAATGAAAAAGTTGAAAATGGCACTCCGATAATGGAGCACTGTTCAGGAATGGACCACATCACAGTAACGTTCGGGAATGAACCACATCACAGTAACGGTTCGGGAATGAACCACCTCACAGTAACGGTTCGGGAATGGACCACCTCACACAGTAACGGTTCGGGAATGGACCACCTCACAGCATGGTTCGAGAACGAACCATCACATTATCAGTATTAGTCTTGCCAGGTATGGCACTCTGAGGGCGAGGCCCACATCAACATCAGTAGCAGTCTTGCCGGGTATGGCAGGGCGAGGCCCACATCATTATCAGTATCAGTCTGGCCAGGTATGGCACTCTGGGGGCGAAGCCCACATTAGCATCAGTATCAGTTTTGCTGGGCATGGCACTCTGGGTATGGCACTCCGGGTATGGAGACATCAGTTTCAGTTTTGCTGGGTATGGCACTCCGGGTATGGAGACATCAGTTTCAGTTTTTCCGGGTATGGCACTCCGGGTATGGAGACACAGTATCAGTTTTGCCGAGTATGACACTCTAGGTATGGAGACACAGTATCAGTTTTGCTAGGTACGGCACTCCGAGTATGGAGATATCACAGTGATGCCTCGGGTATGGGGTTTAGCATGCTAGGTACGGCACTCCGGGTATGGAGACACAGCATCAGTTTTGCCAGGTACGGTACTCCGGGTATGGAGATATCACAGCGATGCCTCGGGTATGGGGTTTTGCATGCCAGGTACGACACTCTGGGTATGGAGATATCACTGCGACACTTTAGGTATGGAGACGCAACCGCGAAACCCTAGGTACGGGGTTTAGCACGCTAGGTACGACATGTGGACTATTGTGGACTATTGTGGACTACCGCGACACCCTAGGTACGAGGTTTAGCATGCCGGGTACGGCATATGGACTATTGTGAACTACCGTGGACTACCGTGGACTATCGTGGACTATCATGGACTATCATGGACTATTGTGGACTACCGTGGACTATTGTGGACTATTGTGGACTACCGCGACACCCTAGGTACAGGGTTTAGCATGCCAGGTACGACATGTGGACTATTGTGAACTATCGTGGACTATTGTGGACTACCGCAACACCCTAGATACGGGGTTTAGCATGCCAGACTATCATGGACTATGTAGACTATCGTGGACTATCGTGGAGTATTGTGGACTATCGTGGACTACCGTGGACTATCGTGGAGTATTGTGGACTACCGTGGACTACCGTGGAGTATTGTGGACTATGTGGACTATGTGGACTACCGTGGACTATCGTGGAGTATTGTGGACTACCGTGGACTACCATGGGTTATCATGGACTATGTGGACTACCGTGGACTATCGTGGTGTATTGTGGACTACCGTGGACTAGTGTGGACTATTATGGACTACCGCGACACCCTAGGTATGGGGTTTAGCACGCCAGGAATGGCACATCATCAAATCAGTTCAGAACAAAAGGCAAGCCAAGTGGCAGCTGGCGAGCCAGGTAAGTGAAAATGCATTGCACGTACTTTAATATGATTGTCATTGTCACATACTGCACAAGTCCCATCAAAGTGGGGGCGACTGTAGGCACTGCATTTTTACATATAAGTCCCTATGATGAGTCTCATATGGAGACACTACCTTTTAAATTGCGGGAGTCGTGAGAAACGGACGTTGGAAGGGTAAAGTTGGAAATTGGCATTTTTGTTGGAATTAATTCGGTTGTCTAGCTTCGGTTTGCTCGTTGGATCTCTGTTTCAAAGTTTCTCCTCGGCCCAAAACCCTATAAGCTACTCATCAAACCATATACCAAACCCAAATACCCAAGCCTACCAAAAACCCAAACCCAACGCCCAAGGAGACCAAGTTCACGCCCATCACTCTCCTAATTAGACAAACGCACATTTAACACATGCATAAATCAAGCCAAATCCTTTCCTTAATAAAAGAAATCTCATGGATCCCTTTCCTAATCAAAAGCAATCATTATCCTAAATTAAAGAGATTCATTCCTTATGAGATACTAATTAGGAGATGTCACCATCATTAGAATATCCTTTCCTATTCAAACTAGGATTGCTTCCAACCCTTAGCCTATAAAAAGAGGCATTAACCTACCCTTCCAAAACCCTGGAGCATTCAAGCATATTCATAAGAAACCTAAAAGCATTCATGCCATTGGCCTCAACTCACGCACAGCCCCCCTTGACCTAAAATCACTCACGCTAAAATCCCATTCACGCTTAGCCACACGTCCCCACTACTTCATGCCAACATACCTCATTTCAACGCCACCAACCCATTGATCACACAAGCCACTTGCCCCCTCAACCTCACTTACGTTACAGCCCTCCTTCACGCCCATTGCCTCACGCACAAACTGACATCGAACAACCCTTAAATTAATGCCTAAATACCTCTGCAAACACCCCCGAAATAGGCGCAGAACCAACCCTCAAATTGCCAAGAAGCTGCCCACTGCACTGCCTAAAACTGCCGCTAGTTACACCCTCATAAAACTGCCCAGTTTACCACAAATTTAACCCCTGAAAATGCCCCCAAACAGCCCCAAAACTGCAATGAAAACAACCCAAAAACTACACCAAAATAGTCAATTCTCACCGCACATCCCTCGCCAAAACAGCCCCGTTACTACCGCAAAGCAATCTCGTACTGTAGCCCCCCTCATTACCGCATATTACCCTCAAAATAGCCCCTATTTTACCCCCTTAAAATCGCAAAGAACCAGCAGCAAAACAGTGATGAAATAGCAGCGAAACAGAGTGAAAACAACAGCCCAAACAGTGAAACAGCGAAAGAAAATGTTGAGTTAGTGAACCGAAGGAGTTGCGGATCATCAACCCTTCCAACGGCCGTGTAACACACTTCCGAGAAGCGACATAAAAGGTTAGACCTAAGGGCACCTTCTTTATTTATTATCTTTCGTTTCTTTTATTTATTTTAATATATCTTTGCATGAGAGTCGTTAGTTGATTTGTGTTATGGCCGTTGGGTGAATGGATATGTGTTCTTTCTTGTGGTATATCGGATGGAAACCCGAACGTAAATTCCGTAGTCGAATTCGAATGGACGGTATTGCGATTTGCACTCAGGATACAATGCCACGTACCGCTTAAGAGATACACATATTTCATTCATCCAATAATTTATTCGAGCATGATTAGGTTGTTAGCATGTTATTTATCTTAAGCATGATTTAGTCGATAGTATTTTCTTTCTTCATGCATGATTAGGTTGTTTTATATCATATTAGGGATTTAATTTATATTTATGCTTAGATTCTTATTTATTTTTCGCATTAGATAATTGAGCATGCTTGTGTGATTATTGTATGTTATTGCGTGTTTGCCATTATGACAACTTACTTTGAAGCATGTGAACTTAGATATAGGTTCCATTGTTATTCTTATGCGTGCGAACTTAGGTTTAGGCTATCTTTGAGCATACATGTTGAGTAGATTCGGTTAGTTTATTCCACAAATCATTTCATTACAGGTGGCATAAGTAAGGGACCATTCCGAACCCAACGGTTTGAGGTCTTCCCTTGCGAGGGGTGAATGCGGCCTTAAATCATTTTCCCGGTTCACATCGGGTGGTGACTCCATGTTATTTCTCCGGTTTAGTTCCCCCGCGGGCTAATCCGTACTCCCAACTAGGCCGCGAGCCTAGAACAGCGTCGCCGATTTCTGTGTCCTACACTTGGGGCTGGAATAGTGTCTGCCCCGTACGAAGCATATATCGGATTACAAGCAACTAGTCTCTTTAAATCGGATAATCATGACCTTTTCATATTATCCCGATGGTTGCAACCATTTAGAGTACCAGTTATGTATCCATGTGTGATCATCATCTCCATATGACTGAAGTGATACTTCCATCTTGACATCACACCCAATACACTACGATTCTCAATAAACCAAGAAGAGTCATACACAGAACCTGTTAAAGTCCTGGACGACCAAAACCAAAAGCATATTGATTGTCGCAAGTACTAGCGATGTAAGTCTCAGGTTAAGACCAAATACACCTACCCTGATGCGGATTCCCATTGACACATAGTCATACTACCAATGGGATTCCGCGGGGTCTATCCAGAGCGAAGCTGTTTCCATACCATCGGTAAACACAACCTCCTATCACACTCGCATAAGTATCCAATACTTAAATATATGAGAACTATGTTGTTACGCTTCCATAACACGCACAAGTGCAATACTAGTCTTTTCCGCATTATCGATGTCCAGTCTCGATAATACTACGACTAGGGATATTTCATGATTAAACCTTTATGGATTGATATTGTCTCATATCTTATAATCTGGAACTAATCATAGGGACTTTTATCATTTATATATTTAAGTAATCAAATTACAAAATGATAAAATGCAATTTCATTGCTATATAATTAATTTGTACAAAAACCACAATGTCTTTTACAAATAATTGTCTAACAATCTCCCACTTGGCCTATAGCCAGTCACTCAAGCATCTAATACCTGAAATATGTACATATCGCTCAAACTTTTGCTGAGGAATAGCTTTCGTCAGCGGATCTGCAATGTTGTCCTCTGATGCGACCTTCTCGATCTTCACATCGCCACGATGTATGATCTCACGAATCAGATGAAAACGTCGAAGAACATGCTTGGATCATTGATGAGACCGCGGTTCCTTAGCCTGCGCTATAGCCCCGTTATTGTCACAATACAATGGAACGGGCTCAGCTCATAACGGAACTACTCCTAATCTAATTAGGAATTTTTGAATCCAAACTGCCTCTTTTGCTGCTTCAGCTGCAGTAATATACTCCGCTTATGTTGTTGAATCGGCAACAGTCTCTTGCTTGGAAGATTTCCAACTTACTGCTCTGTTATTTAAACAAAATATGTGTTGAGTTTTTCTAAGGTCCCATGATCAAACAAGACATGAAATAATGCGTGAATACACCAACGAAGATAGCGGAATACTTACATTGGTTGGTAGAGTCGATTTGAAGATAAATGAACCCAAAAAACGCACTGCCATGTAAGCTTACTGCATGCAGTCCACTGCCTCCAAAAACAGAATTTTGAGATGAGAAACGCAGCTCCTAGCTTCGTTGGATGGATCCCGGCTCATGGTCGAACCTCCCTACCACCTTCGCAAGACTTGTAAGTGTGCTAGCACTTGAATTTTCACCATGAAAATCCACTCTTGCTTCCCTATTGTTCACGCCCAAACTGGTTCAAAACCAGTGAAGAACAGCCACACTTTGGCGTGAGAGAGATGAGAGAGTTGAATGAATTTTTTGTTACAAAAAAATCAATTTATATTTATGCCATAATATTTATTAAATTAATAATAAACTTATGACACAAATCATGCAATGGCTTAGAGTGTCAAACACTCAATTTCCATGCAAAACCATTGAGTGCATTGTACACTATCTCCATGCAATGCATTAGAATTAAATAATGCATAATATGACATGTGTCATGTGGGCCCCACACGTTTCCAAATGAAAGTGGGCCCACGTGCACTCACGCGTTCGGGTTCGATATTTCCGAAATACCGAACTTACGTCGCGACGTTAATTAAATCGAATTTAAACAAATAATTGCGCCTAGCGAAATTATTATTTACGTCGCTAACGAATTAATTCTAAATTAACTCGTTTGCCCGAATTAAAATCAAATTTTAATTCCGCGTCGAAATCTAATTTCGTTTAATATATCGAATATATTAATTTACCGATTAATTCCAAATTAATCGTTATCTCTCTCTTGACGATATTTTATCCTAGATAAAAATATCTCCGTAATTAATCCTAGATTAATTTTCTCTCTCATCTATATAATCCCAGATTATTCAAGAGTGCAAGTTGTGCGTCATCGGTGGATTATTGGGAAGCGACCCATGAGATCTCCGGATAAGTTGGCAGTAAATACGGTCGTCGGAGTATCCGAATCACGTACGTACCAAGTACTACGTTCTACCGATTTACGAGACAAGGTCAACTCCTAGCAAAGCACCAAGTCATCCCAATTCTCCGGACATATCCTTTTAAGAATATTTAAGATCTGTATCAAGCGTAGTATACTAATGTATTGTGCATATCGGCCCAGTATCGGATAGTCACGTGCTAGGGCTGGGGCTGGATAAGTGTCTGCCCCGTCCGAAACACATATCGGATGTCTGGTAACTAGTCTCTATAATCGGATATTCATGACCTGGTCATAATATCACGATTGGATGCGCATCACTTAAGAGCACTAATACCGTATCCTGCGTGACATCATCTCCACTATGACTGGAGTGATACTTCCGTCTCGACATCACATCCAATACACTACGATTCCTGATAAACCCAGAAGAGGTGAACACAGAACCAGTTAAGATCCCCCAACCACCAAAACCAAAGTTTACCGATTGTCGTAAGTATTAGCGATGCAAGTCTCAGGTTAAGACTATACACACCTACCTTGATTTCGGCCTCCCATAGACACCTAGTCATAATACCAATGGGATTCCGAAGGGTCTATCCAGAGCGAAGCTGTTTCCCGTACCATCGGTGAAACACGACCTCCTATCGCACTTGCACAAGTATCCAATACTTATATATATGAGAACTATGCCGTTGTGCCCTCACAACGCGCACAAGTGCAATACTAGCCTATTCCGCATTATCGATGTCCAGTCTCGATAATACTACGGCTAGGGATATTTAATGATTAATCCTTCGTGGACTGATACTGTCTCATATCATCTCAATCCAGGAACTAATCATAGAGACCTCTCTTCATTTATATATCTATGGTGATCTAATCACAAATGACGAGAGTGCAATTTCCTTGTTACATAGTTAATTTGCTACAGCAACACAATGATCTGTGCAAATAGTGACGCTATGGGTCATATTATCCAACAATATGTACCCAGATTGCGACTTACAGTCGTCTTTATCGGTTTGGAAACTTGCATCGGTATACCCAGTACCTCAAGTTCTTCATCTCCATATATTAAGAAAGCATCCTTAGTTCGTCTAAGATATTTTAGGATATTCTTAACCGCCATCCAGTGACTATCACCTGGATCGGCCTGATAGCGACTACACATGCTCAAAGCATAGGAGACATCAGGTAGCGTACATATCATGGCATACATGATCGATCCGACTGCCGAGGCGAACGGTATCTGACTCATGTTGTCTCTCTCATCTTGAGTTTTAGGACACATGTCCTTAGATAGAGTGATGCCATGTGACACTAGCAATAGTCCCCTCTTGGACTGATCCATGTTGAATCGCTTCAACACTTTGTCAATGTACGTGCTCTAGAAGAGTCCAAGCAGCTTTCTAGATCTATCCCGGTAGATCTTTATTCCCAGAATAAAGGCTGCTCCCAGATCCTTCATGGAGAATTTTAATGAAAGCCAAGCTTTCACCGATGTTAACATGGGAATGTCATTGCAAATAAGAAATACATCATCAACGTAAAGGATAATGAATGTCAGTGCACTCCCACTAACCTTCTTATATACACAAGAATCATCCTCGTTTTGAACGAAATCATATTCTTTTATGATCTCATCAAAATGTTGGTTCCAAGAACGCGATGCTTGCTTCAATCCATAAATGGATCGATTTAACTTACAAAACTTGTTTGCAAGTCTAGGTACGACAAAACCATCAGGCTATTGCATATAAACATCCTCCAAAATGTTTCTGTTAAGGAAAGCGATTTTGACGTCCATCTTCCATATCTCGTAATCGAAATATGCAGCAATAGCAAGCATTATCTGAATGGATTTAATCATGGCAACGGGTGAAAAAGTTTCATCGTAATTGACACCATGTCGTTGACGATACCCTTTCGCTACAAGCCTAGCTTTGTAGGTTTGTACGTTGCCATCCATGTCGGTCTTCCTCTTGAAGACCCATTTGCAACCAATAGGCTTTACGCCTTCTAGTGCATCAACCAGTGTCCAAACTTGGTTGGTGTACATTGAATCCATTTCAGAATTCATGGCATCTTGCCATAAACCGGACTCGATACCTTGTATCGCTTCCTCATACGTAGCTGGCTCATCTTCCTCAATAAAATTAATATCTACATGAGGTGAGATCAGAAACTCATACCTCTCAGGTTGTTTTCTGACTCTCTCCGACCTACACGGTCCTTGTGTATTCGAAGATTGTGGTACAGTCTCATCCCTGATGGACTGTTCATGTTCCGTTGAGGATTCTGTGCCAGGAACAGTATCACTCCGATTTCCATCGAGTTCTACTTTCCTCCCACTTATCACTGCATTTAGGAATTCCTTTTCAAGGAAAACCACATGTAGAGCAACAAATATTTTGTTCTCTTGTGGGTGATAGAAGTAATATCCTTTGGTTTTCCTAGGATATCCTACAAATAAGCATTTATCCGATTTGGGTTCAAGTTTGGTACCTTCCAAATGTTTGACGTATGCCCAGGAACCCCAAATCTTCAGGAATGAGAAACCCGGTTTCTTTCCTGTCCATATTTCATACGGAGTCTGTTGAACAAACTTTGACGGAACCTTATTCAAAATAAGTATTGCAATGTTCAATGCATATCCCCAAAAGAAAATAGGTAGCTCTGTGCGACTCATCATAGACCTTACCATGTCTAACAAAGTTCGGTTTCTCCGTTCGAACACACCGTTTAATTGCGGTGTTCCAAGAGGAGTCCACAGTGAAAGAATATCATATTCTTTCAAGTAATCAAGAAACTCATTGCTTAAGTATTCGCCACCACGGTCCGACCGTAATGTCTTAATACTTTTGTCGGTCTGTTTTTCTACTTCGTGTCGAAACTCTTTGAATTTCTCAAAATTTTCCGACTTGTGTCTCATAAGATACACATAACCATAATGCGATGCATCATCCGTAAAGGTTACGAAGTATTCATATCCACCTCTAGCCTGGCTAGACATGGGCCCACATACGTCACTATGAACGAGGGCTAACAGTTCAGTGGTGCGTACACCTTTACCGCTAAAAGGTGATTTAGGCATCTTGCCTAATAAACAAGATTCGCAGACGTCATATAAATTTGGATCAAATCCGTCCAAGTACCCACTCTTCGAAAGTGTGGATATACGTGTCTTGTTTATGTGTCCCAGACGACAATGCCACATATAACTTTCATCTTTGTTACTTACTTTAAGCCTTTTGTTTGTTACATTATATGTTTGAGATTGATTTATATTCAAAATATAAAGACCATTATTTGCATCAGCTGTGCAAATTTCTATATCATTTTTATACATAAAACACCCAGTGTTTCTAAATACAAAAGTATACCTGCATTGGGTTAACATAGATACAGAAATTATATTCCTAGTCAAACTAGGTACAAAATAATAGTTTATAAGTTCAAGTACATGCCTCGAGGGCAGTTCCAAAACATAAGTGCCCACGGCCAAAACGGCAACTCGAGTCTCATTTCCAACACTGAGGTCAATCTCTCCAGAGGCCAGTCTCTTGCTAATCCGCAGATCCTACACATCAGTACATATATGAGTTCCACAACCAGAATCAAAAAACCAATTTTTAAAACTAGAAGTAGACATGTTTATTTCTATAACAAACATACCTGAAGCCGGTGCCTTGTCCGCTTGGATTTCCTTCATGTGTGCCTTGTACTTGCGGCAGTCATGCTTCCAGTGACCCTGCTTCTCACACTGCAAGCATACATCTTGGGATTTGTCCTTGGGTTTCCCAGAACCCTTTAACGATTTGGCCTTGCCCTTCTTCTTATGCTTCTTCTTCTTAACACCTCCAGTTGCCTTGGGCCAAGCCCTCGAAGTCTGAGATGTTGAAGCATAGTGCGCCTCGCACTTCTTGCCCTTAAGGAGCTCCTTTTCTGCCTCACACAGAGTGGACATCAACTCTCCAAGAGTGATTTGTTCTAGGAACAATTTGTGCGATATCCATCCGCATATCATTATTATTTTATTTCCTAGCATTATTCTAACTTATACTCAATTACATAATACAATAATAGAAACCTCATTAACATTGAGGGGAATTAGGTGAGAAGAAAATACAAAGAATCAAGAGAGATAAGGCTGGACACGCAGGTCCAATTTAATAAATTATAAATTTACAATAATTTCCAAAAATTGCCATTTCCCTTCTAATATCCATCTGATATACATTATTCATTCAACACATCCATGTATTCATTCATAGCATGTTATTCAATCAATCTAATCCAATTAATTAATCTTTGAATTAAGTGATCATCCAATGTTCAAACAATGATTTGATTTGCGCGAGTCCAACTCGTTTGAGAATAAGTACTCGAAGTACGAATTCTTGAATTATATCGAACTACTCTTTAAATCTAATTTAATTCGTATTCAATACTAATTCATTTATTTAATTCCAAATTAAATATCTACACCTTTTAATGCGCTTTAACGACTTAGATTTCAAATCTAATCTAAACGGGTCTCAAAGCCCAATTAACATCTAATGTTGTTTAATTAAAGTCCAATGGGCTTTCCATTGATTTCATAAGGCATGGACTTTGGTCAATATGGGTCAAACCCAAATACCAAATCCCAATTAAGGAATCACCCTTATTTGCCAAGAAACCAATTTCGGCCCATTAGGCCCAATTAAACTTTTAAAGCCCATTTGTTATATTTGGACTTAATGGAATGGTTTAGGCCCAATTTGGATCCAATCCATTTAACCCAAACCAACTTGGCCCAACCAAGCCCATTTGCCCAAATACAACAATTATAAGCCCAATTCAAAATCAAGCTCAATTTATTAAATTCCAATTTTCCAAAATTCATAATTTAATAAATCAAAGTGTTTAGCCATGATTAATCTTTTAAATTAACATTTCCAAAATACTAATCTAATCCATTAATCATGCTTTTCATCATCAACACATGTCCAACATAATTGATTCAAAAAATCATCTCATTTCATGCTATAAAGCTCACGGCATTCTAGGGTTTTTATTTCGATTTCGTTTTCAATCTGATTGAATTAAAAATCAACATTATCACAAGTCTTTAAACTCATCCAATGATCAAAAGAACAAAAAAATACCATGACTTTATTAGGGCATATACATTCGGCCAACATAAGCTAATTGGGGAAAATTTATCCAATTCATTTTTTATGAAATTGATCATGTATAACACTATGTTATCATCATTCAAGCATACTCAATCAAACAATTTCATCAAATCATGCTCAAATCAATTTTACCCAAATTTCATGTTATGAACCCTAATCATATTCATGCTCAAATTAGGCTCATTGATACCATTGTTGGTTTCTAATGTGGTCCCAACATCATATTTAAGCAATGAAAAGAATGAATACTCAAAGAAGTGAGGCGGAATCACACTTACATTGAACGGATTTTTCTTTCCTTTGATATGGCTCATGGTTTTGAGAGCTATTGGGAGAGAGAGAGTTTTTGATTTTGTTTTCTAAAAACAAGTAATGCAAAAAGGTGTTACAAAAGTTTGGTATATGGCTTTCAAAAAGTCAAACCAAATTTTGGAGCCAAAAATGCATTAAAGGCTCACAACCACCTCCATCATGAATAGTGACTAGTTGTCACTCACCTAAAAGGTGAATTGACATCCATCACTAAAGTGACATGTGATGTGACGAATGATGTGACTTGTGGTAGCACTTGATTCAAAATCGGAGTGGCCTCGCAAACGCATCCCGGGCTCGGTTTCGTTAATTCCAAATTAATGAACTTTCCGTTGCGACGTAATTAAATCAAATTTAATTAAATAATAATGCCAAGAAAAATTACTATTCACGTCGCTAGCAAATTAATTCTAAATTAATTCGTTAGCCCGAATTAAAATCCAATTTTAATTCCGCGTCGAAATCTAATTTCGTTTAATATATCGAATATATTATTTTATCGATTAATTCCAAATTAATCGTTCTCTCTCTTCAAATGGCATTTTATCCTAGATAAAATCTCTCTGTAATTAATCCCAGATTAATTATGCTCGAATCATACGTCATCGGTGAATCTTCAGGAAGCGACCCAATAGATCCCTGGATATGTTGGCAGTAAATCAGGTCGTCGGACTATCCGAACACGTATGTACCTCGTACTATATTTTTACCGATTTACGAGACATGGTTGGCTTCTAGCAAAGCACCGTGCCTACCCAATTCTCCAGAAATATTCTTAATGGAATATATAATCTATATCAGGCGTAGTATACGTAGTTTTGCGTATTGCGATCCAGTATCGGATGTCACATGCAATGCCTGTGGCTGGAATAGTGTCTGCCTCGTATGAAGCATATATCGGATTACAAGCAACTAGTCTCTTTAAATCGGATAATCATGACCTTGTCATATTATCTCGATGGTTGCAACCATTTAGAGTACAAGTTATGTATCCATGTGTCATCATCATCTCCATATGACTGAAGTGATACTTCCATCTTGACATCACACCCAATACACTACGATTCTCAATAAACCCAGAAGAGGCGTACACATAATCTGTTAAAGTCCTGGACGACCAAAACCAAAAGCTTATTGATTGTCGCAACTACTAGCGATGTAAGTCTCAGGTTAAGACCAAATACACCTACCCTGATGCGGATTCCCATAGACACATAGTCATACTACCAATGGGATTCCGCGGGGTCTATCCAGAGCGAAGCTGTTTCCGTACCATCTGTAAACACAACCTCTTATCACACTTCCATAAGTATCCAATAATTAAATATATGAGAAATATGCCATTACGCTTCCATAACACGCACAAGTGCAATACTAGTCTTTTCCGCATTATCGATGTCCAGTCTCGATAATACTACGACTAGGGATATTTAATGATTAAACCTTTATGGATTGATACTGTCTCATATCTTATAATCCGGAACTAATCATAGGGACTTTTATCATTTATATATTCAAGTAATCAAATTATAAAATGATAAAATGCAATTTCATTGCTACATAATTAATTTGTACAAAAACCATAATGTCTTTTACAAATAGTGACGTTATGGGTCATAATTGTCTAACAGAAAGAATTACACGCCGGAGTATGTGGACCGCACATGAATGGATTGAATTTATCCCGTAAGATAGTGAGGCAAGGCTTCTACTGGTCGACCATGGAAGCTGACTGCGCGAAGCTGGTGAAGCATTGTCACGATTGTCAAGCGCACGGTAACTTGAACCATCTGCCGCACACAGAGTTACACGGGCTATCGGAGCCGTGGCCTTTCTCAGCATGGGGAATTGACATGGTCGGAGAAATTCGACCACACGCGTCAAATGGGCATCGTTTCATAGTAGTGGCGGTGGACTACTTTTCAAAATGGGTAGAAGCCGAGTCGTTTCGTAATGTTATGGCAAAGCAGATGGCGAAGTTCATAGCCCGAAACATCATATGTCGATACGGAATGCCGCATCACGTAGTAACAGACAACGGAGTCCAGTTTCAATTAGAAACAAAGGCAATGCTACAGGGGTACGGGATAGGACATCACAAGTCATCACCTTACAGACCACAAGTAAATGGGGCAGTCGAGGCAGCCAACAAGACGATAAAGAAGATATTAGCCAAGATGATGAAAAGTTACAGAGATTGGGCGGACAAACTGCCGTACGCCCTGTGGGGGTACAAGACTTCTGTGAGAATGGCAACGAGAGCCACGTGATATTCGTTGGTTTACGGAATGGAAGCTGTATTACCGGTAGAAGTTGAGATACAGTCAATGCGGGTACTAGCGGAGGTAGAGTTACCTGAACAAGAATGGGCCTCGCAGAGATTCGAACAATTAGCATTATTAGATGAGAAGAGAATGAAGTCCTTGTATCATATGCAGATATACCAGAAGAGGTTGGCTCGAGCATTCAATAAGAAGGTGCGTCCTACCAAGATCAGAGAAGGTGACCTAGTACTCAAGCAATCAAAGCCGTCAATGATGAACCCGATAGGAAAGTTCAGACCCAACTGGGAAGGACCCTACATAGTTAAGAAAGTGATGGGAAACAGGGTAGTGAGACTGTCAGATTTAGAAGGAAACGAGTTCACTGAGCCAATCAACGTGGACAAGTTGAAGCAATATTTTGCCTGAGGGAGAGGAGACCGAACGATCACCAGAAGAACTGGCGGAAGACCTAACCCAATGAAATAGGAAACACATCTATGCATGCATACATACATGTAACGTACTTGCATTTTTTTGGTTGTTTGTTTTGTGTTCGCAGGTTTCGAAGAAAATAAGGAAAAAGCGGCAAATACAAGCAAGTCGGGAGCAATAACACAGCATCAACAGTTTCGGGAATGAATACCAGGGTCGAGGCCCACACAGTATCAGCAGTTGCAGGAATGAATCCCATGGTTGAGGCCCACACTATCATCAGTTTCGGGAATGAATCTCAGGGTCGAGGCCCATATTATCAGCAGTTGAAAGGAAGAATTCTAGTGGAGTGAAAAAAAAAGTGGGAAGCCCTTGATAGTTAGGCATAAGTCCGATGATGAAATTGTTTGATGTAGGGTGAAACCTTAGAGACGATAAGTGCGACAGGTACTCTTATCCGACATTTTGAGTGCAAGCAACAAAATAATAAAAATATAAACCAAGTCTGGGGGCGACCAGTCTACCCCTTCTCATGCAGTTACGGTTCGGGAATGAACCATCACATCAGCGACACCTCGGGAATGAGGATTAGCAAGCTGGGAATGATGCTCTGGGAATGGAGCACGGTTCGAGAATGAACCATCAAATCAGCGACACCTCGGGAATAAGGATTAGCAAGCCGGGAATGGTGCTCCGGGAATGAACAACCACATCAGCGACACCTCGAAAATGAGGATTAGCAAGCCGGGAATGGCACTCCGGGAATGGAGTAAGGTTCGGGAATGGACCACCTCTCAAGCACGGTTCGGGAATAGACCAGGGGCCGAAGCACCTCACCACAACATCAACACAGTTTGAAGCATCTCATAGCAGTAGGTAAGTCAGGCAGCAGCTGGCGAGCCAGGTAAGTAAAAATGCATGCATGACTTTGATAGGATTGTCACTGTCACACACTGCACAAGCCCATCAAAGTGGGGGCAATTGTAGACACTTGCATTTTTGCATGAAAGCCCGATGATGAGCCTCGTTGGGAGGCACTACTTGATAAGTTACGGAAGTTGCGGGAAATGGACGTCGTAAGGGAAATAAGTATATTATCAGATTTAATTCGTATGTTCACTGCATGCGTGTTCGTCCAGCATTAGGAAACACGTTCGAATGGCGAACAGATTGCAAGCGTTCGTGTAGCGTCTGGAAACACGTTCGAACGACCAGCTGTATTTTCATTTTACTGTTAGCCTAAACCCAAAATTCCCACAAGCCACACGCCCAAGCCCAAAGAACCAAGCCACACGCCCAAGCCCACCAAAGATCCAAGCCCATAAATCCCAACCAAAAATATTCAACACATTAAAAACATGTCTAAATTAAATCTAATCCAAATAAATATCCTTCCTAATTAAAGAAAATCCCCACCAAATCACATTCCTAATTACCAAAGATTTAAATCCAATCAAATCCAATCACATCCCAAATTAAAGATACTCCCCCACCAAAAATACAAATTTCATTTCCTTTAATAAACTAACCAAATCACCTCTCATATTTGCATGATTTCCTTCCTTAACTAAAAACCCTAGCATGTTATTATAAAAAGAGACCCAAGCCAACCCTATTCCCCCTTGGACACTCTTTTATTCTCTTCTTTCTCACTCGCACGCCACTTCAATGCCCACACACAGACCATAATAACATAACCACAAGCATCACCCCTCCACCGATCACAAACTGCAACACACTGATATAGCCAACAGCCCCCCTCCACCGAATATATTAAAAAAATACACGCAGTCGTGACATAAAACAGAAAATAAAGCACCCCCCCTGCAGTCCAAAAAAAATTCATAAAACTCATCCCTTGAACCACACAAAAACAGCCCCAAAATAAACTCAAAGATACCTTAAAACCGTGACCCATTACACCCCAAAACCAGTCCCATATATCACCGAAATTCACTCACCAAACAGCAGCAAAGAAACAGCTAAAAACAATGAGGAAAGATCGAGAAAACAGCAGTGAAAACAGCGGAACAGCGAAGGAAAATATTGGACCAGAACACCAGGAAAGTTACGGAGCATTAACCCTTCCGGCGACGACGTAAGGCACTTCTGAGGAGCAACTTAAAAGGTAAGACCCGAGGGCACCCTTTATTACTTTTTATTTTGTAGTTTGGATGCGACACGCTCGGTTGGACATGAAATATGTCCAACCGGGTGTGTGAGGTCCTATATCAAAGACGACCAAACTCTTGGTCATATCTTTCTTTAACGTTCCGTTATTTATTTATCGCACATTTATTTCATATTATTAGCTTTTTATCATTCTGCATGTTTGTCTCTTCGTTTATGTGTTGTTATATGCATTATCATACTTCACGTCTATTTTTATGATTGCATTGTGTTAGCGCTTGAATGTTTCCTCGTGGTATATCGGATGGAAACCCAGACATTAATTCTGTAGCCGGATCCGAATGGACGGTAGTACGGTCTGTACTTGGGATACAACTCCACATACCGCTTGTGGAAATATTCATGCATGTGTTTATCGCATTACAGATGTCACGTTTATCATCACATTCGAACGAGTTCCCGAACGCTACTCAAACACATGTATTCTACCTTGCCCCCGTTCGAATGTGTTTCCGAACGCTACACGAACGCGGGCATTCTGGACAGGTTTCTTTATCATGTCTTAGGCATTTTCGTGTTCATTGTTCCGCTATTTATTTTCTATGCGTTGTTTCTTTATTGTTAATCTAATGCGCATGGGCTAACTAGGTCGGATTAAAGGTCCTCTATTCGAGGGAAAAGCCAAAAGGCTACCTTTACCACATGTTATGCGGCGTCAGACAAAGTACACTCGATTGAATGTGAAATATGTTCAATCGGGCATACGAGGTCCCACATAGATGTTGGCTTTGGTCGCATCTCTTTTATTATTATGTCATTTACTTTCTGCTTGTCATAGCTTTATTTATTCATGTATTGTTAATCCATTGCGCATGGGCTAATCTTGATGGATTAAAGGTCCTCTATTTAAGGGAGAAAAAGCCTAAAAGGCTACCTTTACCACGATGTTTTGCCACGCCTTTTTATTATTCCGTTATTTACATTTCGTATATTATCTCTTTGTTTATTCACGCATTGTAATCTAGTGCACATGGGCTAATCATGTCGGATTAAAGGTCCTCCATTTGAGGGATAAAAGCCTAAAGGCTACCTTTACCACGATGTTTTGCCACGCCGGATGAAGTACACTCGATTGAATGTGAAATACGTTCAATCAAGCGTACGAGGTCCTATATTATGTATTTGTTTATTCATGCATGGGTTTGCGACGTTTCAGATACCATTTTGGTAATCTCGTTCGAACGCATTTCCGAACGCTACACGAACGTATGCATTTTGCCTCACTCCGTTCGAATGCATTTACGAACGCTACTCGAACATGTATGCATTTTGTTTTATCATGCATCAGGTCTTATCTTGTTCGAACGCTATACGAACGCGGACATTCTGTCTCATTTACGTTCGAACACTTTTCAGAACGCTACTCGAACGCGCATGTATTCTGTTTTATCATGCATCAGGCCTTAACTCGTTCGAACGCATTTCCGAACGCTATACGAACGTGAACATTCTGTTTACTGTTCGAACGCATTTTCAAATGCTACACGAACGCACATACAGTGAACATATTTCTTTTCATCACATCTCATGCATGTTCGCTTCTTTGGTCATTTCTTTTGCATTACATAATTAATCATATCATTTCATTATTGACACTTTTACCGTCATTAGTTATTTATATTTCTGCATTTATTTATTTGATATGCTTATGAGATTGTGTGCTCGCTTTTATTATTAATGCCTTTATAGTTGTTATTAGTTACATTATTGCGCTTCATCGTTTAATGCGTTTATGAATTATGCGTTTTGCCTTCGTTTTTTTATTTGCGATTATGGTGTGCAAACCTATTTGTAGATTAAGTTATCTTGCATGTGTTATATAAGACTTGGTTATACTATTGCATAAATCTTTTCATTACAATTGGTATAAGTAAGGGACCATTCCGAACCCAACAGTTTGAGGTCTTCCCTTGCGAGGGATGAGTACGGCCTTAAATCATTTACCAGTTCACACTGGGTGGCGACTCCATTTTATTTCTCCGATTTAGTCCCCCTCGGGCTACTCCGTACTCCCGACCGGGCCACGAGCCCGGACAGCGTTGTCCACTTCTGTACCTCGTCTACATCTGTGTTGTTGCTTCAAAACAATATACGAACTTTGCTTCTGTAGTTGAAGTAGCAACTAAAGACTGTTTTGCACTTCTCCAGGAAATTGCCCCTCCAGCTAATAAGAAGACATATCATGAAGTTGACTTTCTAGTATCAGAACAGCCAGCAAAATCAGAGTCTGAATAGCCAATCACCTCCAAATGATCAGATCTCATATAGGTAAGCATATAGTCTTTGGTTCCTTGAAGATACCGCATCACTTTCTTTGCAGCCTTCCAATGATCCAAATCTGTATTAATTTGATATCTACCCAACATTCCTACTACATATGCTATATCGGGCCTTGTACATGTTGGGGTTTTAAGGGGGAATACCGGTAATGCAGCGAAAATGCGGAAAATCAAAATTTTCCGATTTCAAAATTTTTCTTGGATCAATAAATAAACTTATTTATTTAATTACCCAATTATCAAATTTTGAAAAATTACACAAGAAATCAAATTTCTTGGTAATTACCGAATTGCCCTATAACTTTGCAAATTTATCATTTTAGTCCTAAAATTGTCAAATACAATTTTGGATGATTCTAAATCACTTCTAAAATTATTTTCAACATATCAAATACATCAAAATCAGATTTGCAACAAATCCCCAAATTTTAGTCTAATTGCCGAGAGCACCCTACATTTTCGGTTTATTGCAATTTGGTCCTTTTGTGTTCTAAACATGCCAAGATCAAATCCAATCAACCCAAAAATTTACATGCATCGTATTCATACCATAATACATCACATATATGAAAATCCCCAAATTTGGAGTGGGTTAAGAACCCTAATTATTCAATTTCAATAAATTGTCCAATTTCACCAAATCTTTAAAATCCAACACTTTAATCCATTCAATACTTCACCAATCTAGCCTCACCACTTTGAAACAACTCTATAACAATTCTAGGTCACCAAGGAGTGGCTTACCAACTATAGAATGGCAACTTGATTTTCCAAGAATCAAAAGGTAAAGCTTTGAAACCATTTCAAGCTTACTTACATGCATCAATCTTTCATCAAAGTTCACAACCAAAATAAACACAAACTATAAGAAGAGAGACAACACCAAAGCAACAAAAATGATTCTAAGCATGTTAGAAACAATTTTCATGTTGAAGACTTTGAAGAAAAACTTACAAAAATATGATTTTTCCAAGCATCATTCTTTAGGCCTTCAAGCTTTTCTCTCATCTTCTTTTATGTTTATTTGGTATCTAATGAACTTGTTAAACCCTAAAAGATGAAACAAAACAATATATACTCCACAAAATTAGCCTTGGCCGAAATTTAGGTGTATATACTAATATCTAGATATTTTTCATTTCATTTAATTTTGCTTTATCAACTTGCTTTAATCATCATCAAACCATTTAATGATTTAAAGTAAGTCAATAATTACAACTCAAAAATACAACAATTATATTTAATTAGGGTGTTGGCATAAAATTCAAAAGAAAAAAGGAAATAGATATTTTTCATTTTAAAAAATTTAATCAAATATCTAAAGAAGTCAAAACCATTTTGACAACCTTTTCTTTAAGTATAAAGTCAACAATTTACACTTATAATCATTTCATAACTTTATCATTTGGTGAGATATTTATATTTTAATTATATTAATCATTTAACAATTAAATAATTAAATACAAATATCTCAAATATATGTATTATATTTACTTTAAATATCTCAAATACATATATTAATGATATATGTCAAATACCTTTATTTGACAATTTATTAATGTGTATTTAATAATATCATATATTAAATACAAATACACATTAATTAGGAAATGACGGTTCGGCCCGTTTGCATGCATCTTTCGTTTAACGTTTAAACGATTTATAAATAATCACCATTATTCATAATAGTCGCCCTAGTGCTCTACGAGTATATTTCATTAGTGAGACTCTCTAGATTTAGGTATATCCGTCACAAAATCCAATTTCATGTCCATAATTTACCCACTCGTAAATTATGACGACCACAGATAAACTGGTTGAATCATACAGGTCGAGGTCATTGCATACGTATAATTCGTCTGTCACATGTATCCGGATAATCCCAGAGATATAGATCTAAACGTCAAATCTCTATAGGTATTATCCCGTCGACGATTCTATTAGAAATCTATAAATAACATTTGGAACTCACTTCCGAAGTATACTATGGCCATAGATTTAACTGATTGCTAATCACATATGGACTACCTATTCTTTGTACACAGAACTGACAGATCCTATCTTGACACACACAGGATATCCTGAGGATCGGTCCACACCCAACGAACAATCGGAGGCCTGATCTAAATAAATCGGTGACGTGACTGCCATCTAAGTGAGGATGTCTCATACATCCACAATGGTATCTCAAGTCGAATGACCATTATGCTACTCAACCCGAGAAGATTCTTATTGATGTTGGTGTACCATCCATTAAGAATCTTCGGTGAGTCGTTCAGTGTTTATCCACTATAAACACCTACACGTCTATACGAGTCTCCCCAGACTCATGGTTTATTGGGATAAATCATCGGACCAAGTCTCGATATACGACATGTACTGGTCTCAACGGATTTGACTAACCGACCCGTGTTAGTAAATCTTAACCAGGAACAATATTTGATAATATACATTTAGCAGTGACACATCCCAATGTCAATTACAAACTACCTTTGTAATTGTGTACTGCAATATATATTATCGGGCCTTTGTCTAATATATACATATCACTAAACCACATTTAGTTTTAATCTAATCGTAATCAGATCGAATACGTATATAAAAACAAGAGGTGCAACTATAAATAAGTAATATTATGGAAAAATGAATTGATCGTATTCATGAATCAGACATAAATACGATGCGGATTGGCGCTCTGAGCACCAACCCCAACAATTTCTCCCACTCGCTCTTGTGCCAATCCACGGTATCATATACACATCTCAATGTGTATCGTATATTCATGGCTCTCAAAAGCTCACCTAGCACTTAAGAGGTAGGCAACAAAAAGTAGGTATGTTATAACATATTGAGTTTGTCAAACAAACCCAATCGTTTCCCATAGCCAGCATCATTCATATTTTGTAGAATCTAAATTATACATTAATATGACTCTGATGCTACATCAGTATTGTGCTACAACTGTCCAGGTATTTAGGGATCAAATCCAAAATACTATGCAGACAACCACAAGCACAACACCAATCCAAAACTTCTAATTTATAAGGTCATTATGCAACTTCATAAGTCGATACTTCATAAGTTGCATCTAATTCCACTCAAAAAGTAGAATCCTCTGTGACATTCTCACTGCATCTTTTCTGAATCTTTATGACGTAGACAATCTAGCGTCATAATTAGTCTCAAAACTAATATGACCCTAATGGTTGCAGAATGTATTCTCCATGAATTAGAAACTCATTCTTAATATCTCAAAGATCATAAAGAACGTGTTTCAAGATCCATCCTATGGTCTATAGGATATCAAAATAACTCGTAACAATTACGATTAAATCGATATCTTTAATCACATATAATAAAGTATTCATTATGTCATCATCAAATGATACATAAGATTGATTAGACATTCTAATCAATATCTCTTTTGAAAAAGGAATCATCCTTTACGAAAGATGAATACTATATACAAGACACACATTAACTGTCAAACAGTTATACTAACTGTCATACAAATAGACTAGTTATGTCCTTTATTAGATCATATAATGTACAACTAATAGGATTATCTCACAAGTCTCTTAATCTTATATCTTATATATAAAACTTTATATCGTATATAACAGAGACTACTCCCACTGCTTTCACGGAGTAAAGAAGACTTAGGTAAACCTTTTACCTTACAAACATCTCAATATTACCATAATAATGATAATTTCGTTAGGATATATAATACTAGAAAGTCATTTATACGCTCCCACTAACCCTTTAATCACATATGTATTCTCTATACTTTGACAAGATCAGACAATATGACTGATATCAAAAATAGAGAACACGGATTTCCGGAAGACTTATTCAAGTATACAATATGCTCTATAAGCTAGCACACTAAACTGCAATCTCAGCAGAACACAAACTCTAGGGCCATTCCAGAATGAACTCTTCAAACAAAGAAATCACAACTGATCTCTTATCTGAATGAGTCATTCAAAAAATGCCACTTTGCATTCTTTAGCTAAAATGTACAGTTTAATATCAACATTAACCAATATATCTTTAATTGTTCAATTAGCGTGACTAGAGATAAGTTTTCTCAAAATCTACAATAGATTGCTGAGTATAACTTTTCTCACTGTCATACTATAAAGGTCAAACCTTTAATAAGCTCACACTATTTTTGCTGCGCAAATAATTAGCACATATCATGAACTAATTCATAATTAAAGCTTAATCAAGTTCAAAACTTGATTGTAGTAAGCTACGAACAATCTTAGATCTATGGTTCAATAGTGAACTTCCAGAATCGATATCAAATATCGCTTCCATTAAAAGTTATAGGATAATTTTCTTCGGTAAGAAAACAACAGAACCATTAAGTATCAAATACTCGTAAATGATTCTGATATCCTATTAGACTTATATAGAAGATGTATAAGGGTTGTTTCATCTTATTAATTACGTAGTTCCATTTCTAATTTATCATTCTCACATTTGACTTTAATAAGTCAAGTCTTTTCTACAATTGTTAACATTCGATGTTACACACCAAGTAATAAAATGATTTTATTACTTAGGATCGTAGGAAAGATATTCTATCAAATAGAATACAATTTTCTATTAAACAGAATAAACGATAAAATTTTACTTATACCTCTGAGGTGTAAGTAATTTCCATTATATAACTATTATATAAAAGAAAGATTCAAATCTCAAACCTTTAGATTCGAATTTTCTACATATACATATCATATATGTAACTGTAGAAATTAATGGAATCTAAATTAAAAAGATGAACTAGTGTTACTGGAGAATATCCCCAAGAGTATTGAAAACTAATTCGGTAACATTCAATATCAAACGAATCAAATCATACAAGATTCGATTACTCCCACTAACCAATTCCATCAAGATGGAATAGTGGAAGAATAATATTGAATAAGAATCATATTCACTTAATAACCTTAGAACTAATTGTTTTAAATTCATATGTTTGATCGTATCAAAGATCTTTGAACAGTTCAAAGACATGTAATGAATTTTAAGGATAGGGTTCTCAAAAAAAACTTCAGATTGAATATATTTAAACAAGTCAAAAATGTTCAATCTACGTTTCATCAGAACAGATTGAAAGTTCTTGATACTTTCAAGACGTTCAATATGTGTTCCTTCAGAAACACGTAACTAAGTTATGACAATTCATAAACTAAGTTACGAAGTAAAGAAAACTACCTTAAGCAATTACAATTCATTAAACTACATACATCTAATGTATCAGTTTAATAAATCTGGTGGTCCAATGACAAATCATTGGTTAAACGAGATTTTAATCACCTTCCCGAATACAATATTCATTAAATGGATAAGGATATGTGGTATGATCTCGTATCAAACCATCATTTACCATACGGAATAAGCATCTAATGCTTAAGTGATTAAACTCATAAAGCACCGTTCCAAATTATTTATTTTACCGAATAATTTTTCTTAATGTTTATCTCTACGTCAATGACACTACTAGTCATATTTAAAATATATAACAACTATTTATAAAGAACAAGTAACTATCCAATAGTTGCAAGTTCTGATATCAAATATCAAAATAATCATTAACTAATATTTTAAATTACTAGACGGGAGATCTGGTATCCAATACCTATAGTTGTAGTATTGTGAAAATCGATATTTTCTATACACAACTATACGCATCTCTTTTCTTTAGCTTTACTATTTGCATTCAACTATTCACAACAATTGCAAATAACTGATTAGCAAATTGTGTCATACACATTGCCTCTAAAGGTCATTAAAGCTAAGAAACGTCATTACTAGATAAACAAATACCTAATGGGGCTTCCTTAATGCCAGTCAAGAATCTCGAGACATGAACTCATTCGTGTCAATTCTTACTACATAATAAACTATTCTCTCTACAGAATAATATCCTAAAAGGGATATCTATCTAGATTATCTGTCATGACTTAGAAACTAAGTCATTAACCATCTTGATTTTTCAAGAAAGTCAGAACAACAGTTCCCGATGATTTAGACCAATCTAATAATATCCTAGTTTATTAGTATCTAGAACCTATTCTAGAATAACTGCAACCCAGAGTCAAGTCAGATAACATATCAAAATATGTGTGCAGTGAATAAAAGTTCAATTCTATATAAACAATAGAATAAGGAAACGAACAAGCGGCAATTTCCATAATAATACACACTGCCTAAGTTATGGAATATTTTAAACTTAGCAGTGCCTTCCACTATTTTACGTAATACTGTTATCCCCATTGGAAAAAAGAGAATTCAATAATTAAATCGAATTCCATAATGGGAATTGGACCTCATGAATATATTTCGACTCACAGCAGAGGCACAGTCTCGCCTACGTATATTCATCAGGTAGACAACTCATTTTTCAATCACTCAATAGTGACTCCTGGGTTCCGGTCTTGGTCGTTTCTCGTTGTGACAGCTAGGGCACATTCACAAGGAGGCGTACCAAGGTTAAACTCACCAATGATAAACTCAAGCTACTTGTGTAACCCTGACAGCTAGGGCACGTTCAGGATTCCGCTTTTGCTTGAATTTATCTAGTATCTGATATACATCTGGCATAAATAAATCTCTATCGGCTACACACTCACAGCAGAGGCACGGTCTCAGATGTAGTCACAGAAAAATATTCATAAACTGTATTGACAAGACGGACCAAGAAACAAGTATTCCAAATACTAGTTACTTTAAAACCTTATTAAGCGGGGATATTCCATAAAGTTTCATACACTTTAAATTTAATCAAATTAAATTAAGCATGCATGTATTAAGAAAAGACAAGAATAAAAATTAGATTTAAAGGGCTAATCATATCAATGGGCCAAGAATCAGACTCGCTCTGATACCATTTTGTTGGGGTTTTAAGGGGGAATATCGGTAACGCAGCGGAAACGCGGAAAATCAAAATTTTTCGATTTCAAAATTTTTCTTGGATCAATAAATAAACTTATTTATTTAATTAACCAATTTTCAAATTTTCAAAAATTACACAAGAAATCAAATTTCTTGGTAATTACCGAATTGCCCCAAAACTTTGCAAATTTATCATTTTAGTCCTAAAATTGTCAAATACAATTTTGGATGATTCTAAATCACTTCTAAAATGATTTTCAACATATCAAATACATCAAAATCGGAAATTATTCAATTTCAATAAATTGTCCAATTTCACCAAATCTTTAAAATCCAACACTTTAATTCATTCAATACTTCACCAATCTAGCCTCACCACTTTGAAACAACTCTATAACAATTCTAGGTCACCAAGGAGTGGCTTACCAACTATAGAATGGCAACTTGATTTTCCAAGAATCAAAAGGTAAAGCTTTGAAACCATTTCAAGCTTACTTACATGCATCAATCTTTCATCAAAGTTCACAACCAAAATAAACACAAACTATAAGAAGAGAGACAACACCAAAGCAACACAAATGATTCTAAGCATGTTAGAAACAATTTTCATGTTGAAGACTTTGAAGAAAAACTTACAAAAATATGATTTTTCCAAGCATCATTCTTTAGGCCTTCAAGCTTTTCTCTCATCTTCTTTTATGTTTATTTGGTATCTAATGAACTTGTTAAACCCTAAAAGATGAAACAAAATAATATATACTCCACAAAATTAGCCTTGGCCGAAATTTAGGGTGTATATACTAATATCTAGATATTTTTCATTTCATTTAATTTTGCTTTATCAACTTGCTTTAATCATCATCAAACCATTTAATGATTTAAAGTAAGTCAACAATTGCAACTCAAAAATAAAAAAATTATATTTAATTAGGGTGTTGGCAGAAAATTCAAAAGAAAAAAGGAAATAGATATTTTTCATTTTAAACAATTTAATCAAATATCTAAAGAAGTCAAAACCATTTTGACAACCTTTTCTTTAAGAATAAAGTCAACAATTTACACATAAAATCATTTCATAACTTTATCATTTGGTGAGATATTTATATTTTAATTATATTAATAATTTAACAATTAAATAATTAATTAAATACAAATATCTCAAATATATGTATTATATTTACTTTAAATATCTCAAATACATATATTAATGATATATGTCAAATATATTTATTTGACAATTTATTAATGTGTATTTAATAATATCATATATTAAATACAAATACACATTAATTAGGAAATGATGGTTCGGCCCGTTTGCATGCATCTTTCTTTAACGTTTAAACGATTTATAAATAATCACCATTATTCATAATAGTCGCCCTAGTGCTCTACGAGTATATTTCATTAGTGAGACTCTCTAGATTCAGGTATATCCGTCACAAAATCCAATTTCATGTCCATAATTTACCCACCCGTAAATTATGACGACCATGAATAAACTCGCTGAATCATACAGATCGAGGTCATTGCATACGTATAATCCATTCGTCACAGTTATCCGGATAATCCCAGAGATATAGATGTAAACGTCAAATCTATATAGGTATTGTCCTGTCGATGATTCTTTTAGCAATCTATAAATAACATTCGGAACTCACTTCCGAAGTATACTATGGCCATAGATTTAACTGATTGCTAATCACATATGGACTACCTATGCTCTGTACGCAGAACTGACGGATCATATCTTGACACACACAGGATATCCTGAGGATCGGTCCACACCCAACGAACAGACGGAGGTCTGATCTAAATTGATCGGTGATGTGACTGCCATCTAAGTGTGGAGGATGTCTCATACATCCACAATGGTATCTTAAGTCGAATGACCACTATGATACTCAACCCGAGAAGATTCTTATTGATGTTGGTGTACCATCCATTAAGAATCTTTGGTGAGTCGTTCAGTGTTTATCCACTATAAACACCTACACGTCTATACGAGTCTCCCCAGACTCATGGTTTATTGGGATAAACCATCGGACCAAGTCTCGATGTACGACATGTACTGGTCTCAACGGATTTGACAAACCGACCCGTGTTAGTAAATCTTGACCATGAACAATATTTGATAATATACATTTAGCAGTGACATTTCCCAATGTCGATTACAAACTACCTTTGTAACTGTGTACTGCAATATATATTATCGGGCCTTTGTCTAATATATACATATCACTAAACCACATTTAGTTTTAATCTAATCATAATCAGATCGAATACGTATATAAAAACAAGAGGTGAAACGATAAATAAGTAATATTATGGAAAAATGAATTGATCGTATTGAATCAGACATAAATACGATGCGGATTGGCGCTCTGAGCACCAACCCCAACAGTACAAACCTGAACATACATCAGGCTTCCAACTGTAGACGCATAAGGAATATTGGTCATCTGTTCCCTTTGTAAATTATTCTTTGGGCATTGTTTCAAACTAAATTTCTCGCCTTTAACAATAAGTGACACACTAGGTGAACAATCCCTTATATGAAATCTCTCAAGAACTTTATATAGGTTTCTTGAGATAGTCCTAATATCCCTTGGGATCTATCTCTCTGAATCTTTATGCCAATGACATAAGAAGTTTCACCCATATCTTTCATTTCAAAACGTTGCGAGAGAAATTCTTTTACCTCATGAAGCAAGCCCAGATCACTTGAAGCAAGTAAAATATCATCTACATAAAGGACTAGGAAAATGATTTTTCTCCCACTGACTTTTTGGTATATACATTGATCCATAATATTCTCCGCGAAATCGAATGAAGAAATTAGATCATGAAACTTTAAATACCACTGACAAGAAGCTTGTTTTAATCTATATATAGATTTATTTAACTTACAAACTAAATGATCACATTTATTTGAGATAAACCCTTCTAGTTGTTTCATATAAATGTCTTGCTCTAAATCTCTGTTTAAGAGGTTGTTTTTGTTAGTGTCCTAGACATGCCAAGGATCTCTAAATCATGATTTGTGTTTGAATAATCAAGTAAAGTTTGCGGAAAGAACTTACATTGATTGGTAGAAAATTTAAAAGTTTCTTGGTTGGATATAGAAGCTCCAAGCCCTTTGTTGAGTTCCAAACTCTTGGGTCAGTTTCTCTATCACCTTAAAATGACTCTTTTAAGTACTAGCTATAAAAATATTTGAAAGATAATTTTCTCCTCCAAGAAGAGCATTTTCGGCCAAGAGAGAAAAAAAATGAGGGAGAGAGTGAATAGTAAGTCCAACTTGATGTGTTGTGTGTTTTAAAGTCCAACAATTAATTAGCCAACTACACCCATCACAAATAGTGACAAGTGATATAAGTAAAGTGGATCCTACCATTTTAAATTCCAAATTTGAGTTGGCTTACACAACACACTTTGGGCCGGGTTCGTTTAATCCAACTAAACGAATTTTCGTCGCTAAATAATTAAATCCAATTTAATTAAATAATAATGTCTCACAAAATTATTACGATAATCGCTCACGAATTAATTCCAAATTAATTCGTTCACTTGAATTAAAATCCAATTTTAATTCCGTATTGAAATCCAATTTCAATTAATATATCCAATATATTATTTTAGCTCAATTAAATAAATTAAATAGTAAAATCTAATTTAACTATTAAATTTACTTTGACGATTAATTCCAAATTAATCGCGTTCTCTCTTCTAGAAGAATTTAATCCCAATAAATTCTTGTCGTAATTAATCACAGATTAATTTTCTCTCTTATAATTAATCCCAGATTAATTCTGTTCGAGTCAAATGTCATTGATGAATCTTTGGGAAGCGACCAAAGAGATCCTTGGATATGTTGGCAGTAAATACGGTTGTCGGACCATCCGACACTTGCGTACTGCGTACCACATTCTCACCGATTTACAAGACATGGTTGGCTTCTAGCAAAGCACCATGCCTACCCAATTCTTCAGAAATATTCAACGAAGAATATATAATTTGTATCAGGCGTAGTATACAATGTATTGCGTAATAAGATCCAGTATCGGATGTCACATGCTAGCAACTATCGGATCACTAGCAACTAGTCTCTGTAATCGGATAATCATGACCTAGTCATATTATCTCGATAGCTGCAGCATTTAAGAGTACTAGTTTTGTATCCCTGCGTGATCATCATCTCCATATGACTGAAGTGATACTCCCATTTTGACACCACACCCAATACACTACGATTCTCAGTATACCCAGAAGAGGCGTACACAGAACCTGTTAAAGCTCCGGACGAACAAAACCAAACTATACTGATTGTCATAAGTATTAGCGATGCAAGTCTAAGGTTAAGACCATATACACCTACCCTGATTCGGATTCCCATAGACACATAGTCATACTACCAATGGGGCTCTGAGAGGTCTATCCAGAGCGAAGCTGTTCCCGGTCCAACGGCTAACAGAACCTCATATCACACTTGCATAAGTATCCAATACTTAAATATATGAGAACTATGTCGTTAAGCTTCCATAACGCGCACAAGTGTAATACTAGCCTATTCTGCATTATCGATGTCTAGTCTCAATAATACTACGACTATGGATATTTACTGATTAAACCTTTTGTGGATTAATATTGTCCCATATCTTATTAATCCGGTACTAATCATATGGACTTTTATCATTTATATATCCAAGTAATCCAATTACAAAATGATAAAAGAGCAATTTTCGTTGTCACATAGTTAATTTGTACAAAAACACCATGTCTTTTACAAATAGTGATGTTATGGGTCATAATTGTCCAACAATCTCCCACTTGGCCTATAGCCAATCACTCAAGTGTCCAACACTCGAACTATGTAAAATGTTTTTGTGTGCATTAAACCTTCACGAGACTACAAAAACACCATGTTTATTCTCTTTTCGCTTGTCTTTTTGCTTTTGTGTGCATTAGTTTTACTACATTTTTACTTTTGTAAAATATTTGTGGGTATCATTGCTGTAAACCTTCACGAGACTACAACTCGTCCACTAGGGACACCTAGGGGTTTAAAGGCTTGTTGCATACGCTAAATGCAATCGTGATCCCTACGAAAGTGGCTTAGTTAAATTTTATTATGTTATTTTATTTTATGTTTTGCTCGAGGACTAGCAAAATGTTAGGTTTGGGGGTGTGATGAGTGGTATTTATATCACTATTTCCCACTCATCTAACCTAATATTTCGTATAGTTTCTCGGGTTTTATGAACGTTTTGATGTGTTTTGTGTTATTTTGCAGATAAATAAAGTTGGGAAAGCATTGGAAGCAATTTGGGGCCAAAATAGAGAAAAATGACAAAAAGGGCAATTTTGTAATTATTCCGCATCGCGACGCCAAGAACCTACGCGTCGCGACGCCTAAAGTGAGCCGGTCATGCTAACGTGTGCCGAGGGACACGTGTCAGAATCTGAGAAATTAAACTTGCTAACATGCGCCGACCTTGCTAACGTGCGCTGTGCCACGTGTCATCATCACAGAAGATCAGCTAAAATGTGTCGTCTACCACGTGTCCAGTTCTCATTGGACCGAATCACCGGCGAATCACATGCTGCCACGTGTTAATCTCTCATTGGACCAATCCTAAACGCGTGCCACGTGTCAGATGTTCATTGGACTGAAAGCTCAGCTAATCACCGTGTGCCACGTATCGATTTCTCATTGCACCACCTTCACTGCGTGACACGTGTCACCTCCTGATTCTGCCGACAGAACATGCGTGGTCAATCCGTGTTAACCGAAGACGCGTCTTGGCGTCGCGACGCCGATTCCAGAAAAAGTCTATAAATTCAGTTCGGTTTCACTTCATTTCTTGTGCTTTCCTTGGGAGTTTTTCCCTGTTTTTAGAGGATTGCATCTAGTTTTGTATATATAAATAATATTTTTAATTATGTATTTTAATTTTCAGTAATAATAGTAGTTATTATTCTTCTTCTCTTTTCTTTTATGTTTTGTAGTTAAATTTCCGCTGGGGTAAAAGGTGAAACATTTAATATAATTATCTAGGTAAATCTCACTTAACTATAATTTATAAATTATAATTTAACCGGATTAATTAATGTCAGACTTTATTACCGCCTATATGGTCGGGTTAAATATAAATTACTTTACCGCCTATATGGCTGGTCTTTATGTGATAGATAATTACCGCCTATATGGCTGGTGTAGTTGGACTAAATGGATTACCGCCTATATGGCCGGTTTTAAATGTTTAACATTATTAATTCCTGAGAAAACAGAATATAAAATAATTTATATATTATAATAAATGAGATTCCTAGATAAGAAATATTAAATGTGGATCCTCTAACCCCAACATTTTATTTTTATTCTAGGGAAATGATGAAACACAATATTACTAGGCTTAATAATTGATTTTCTTTTTATGGGTAATTCTTTAGTTTGTTTATTGAGTCTTAAGCTTAATGCTTCTTGTTGTCTGATCACCAATAAGATTGATTTGGTAAACTTAAAATGAACTAGACATGGGGATTTTAGGTTTCAGCCTTAGATTCAATAGCTCACGATCTTCCTTGAGGATAGATAACCCTTTAATAGATTTCCTTACAGGATAGACATATACCTGTCGGGCGTGGGTAGCCATAATTGGAACTTAATCTTAATGAATCCAAGTAATTTGGTTGACATAGACATATGGTTCAATTGGGTTATACTGGGTATTTACGTCTGACCATCGACAGAGGCTTTTGCATATTTTCGTGTTCCAGGTTAGCAAATTGATTTATTACACATAGATAAGAGAATCAATTCATCTTTATAATAATATTGTGTGGAGTCACGACCCTAGACCTTTGCGTCTTTTCTTTTATTTTCCTTAGTATTTTCTTTTGAGTCTGTTTTTATTTTATTTTGCAATATCACATTCAACCAACCAAAAGCAATCAATTCCCTTCTCCCTATAATTAGATATTTGTAAATAAATAGTATCAATAATTAATAACAACAGTAGGAATTAAGTCATCGTGGGATCGATATTTTTATACTACTTGAACGATACGTGCGCTTGCGTTATACGTGTGTGTTTACGCTGGTCAATTAGAAGATTATGGAACAGTCTCATCCCTGATGAACTGTTCGTGTTCCGTGAGGGGATCGGTGCCAGGAACAGTATCACTCTAATTTTCATCGAGTTCTACTTTCCTCCTATTTATCACTGTATCTATGAATTCCTTTTCGAGGAAAACTGCATGAAGAGCAACAAATATTTTTGTTCTCTTGTGGGTTGTGGAAATATTATCCTTTAGTTTCTCTAGGATAACCAATTACAAATAGGCACTTACCCGATTTGGGTTCTAATTTGGTACCATCCAAACGTTTAACATATGCCCAGTATCCCCAAATCTTCAGGAATGAGAAACCTGGTTTCTTTCTTGTCCATATTTCATATGGAGTCTGTCCAACAGACTTTGACGGAACCTTATTCAAAATAAGTATTGCACTGTTCAATGCGTATCCCCAGAAGGAAATTGGTAGCTCAATACGACTCATCATAGACCTTACCATGTCCAACAAAGTTTGGTTTCTCCGTTCGGACACACCGTTCAATTGAGGTATTCCGGGAGGAGTCCAGGGTGAAAGAATACTATATTCTTTCAAGTAATCGAGAAACTCATTCTCAAGTATTCTCCACCACGGTCCGACCGTAATATTTTAATACTTTTGTCGGTCTGTCTTTCTACTTCATGTCGAAACTCTTTGAATTTCTCAAAAGTTTCCGACTTGTGTCTCATAAGATACACATAACCATAACGTGATGCATCATCCGTAAAGGTTACGAAGTATTCATATCCACCTCTAGCCTGGCTAGACATATATTCAAAATATAAAGACTATTATTAACATCTGCTGTACATATCAAAATGTCATCTTTATATACAAAACACCCAGTGTTTCTGAATACAAAGGTATACCCTCATCGGGTTAAACTAGATACATAGATGATGTTTCTAGTCAAACTAGGTACAAAATAATAGTCACCTTATGTAATTACATGCCCCAAGGGCGGATACAAAACATAGGTCCCAACGGCCAAAACAGCGACTCTCGTCCCGTTTTTGACTCGTAGGTCAATCTCGCCTGAAGCCAGTCTCCTGCTAATTAGCAGATCATGCACATCAGTATATATGTGAGTACCACATCCAGAATTAAAATCCAATTTTAAAACCAGTAGTGGACATGTTTATAATAAACATACCTGAAGTCGGAGCATTGCCCGTCTTCACTTCCTTTATGTATGCCTTGTACTCTTGGCAGTCACGCTTCCAGTGACCCTGTTTGCTACAGTTTAGGCAGACATCTTGGGATATGTCCTTAGTCTTCCCAGAAAACTGTGATGATTTGGCCTTGCCCTTTTTCTTCTTTTTCTTCACTCCACCAGAAGCCTTCGGCCAAGCCTTCGCTTTCTGTGATGTCAAAGTAAGATGTGTCTCACGCTTCTAGCCCTTTAGAAGCTCTAGATCTGCTTCTTTCAGCATCGTCATTAACTCTCCAAGAGTTTTTTCTTGGTTCATCATATTATAATTCATGATGAACCCACCCCAGCAATCAGGCAGAGACTATAAGATCAAATTTATGGAAGTCTCGGCCTCGAAGGTTATACCCAGCTAACCTAGTTATTCGATGTCAGCAATCATCTGCGACACATAGTGCTCGACATATGTACCCTCTGACATACGTGAGCGAAAGAGCATCTTTTGCAATTCATACTTCTCTGATCTAAGGTTAGATATGTGAAGATCCTTCAATTTCAACATCATACTATAAAGATCCAATCCTTTGTTCTGACGACGAAACTAAGGAGTCATTGCGGCAAGCATAACGGATTGAGCACTAAAGTTATCATCACGATGAGTCTTCCAAAGCTCATGCTCTACTATTTGCTCAACTTCTATCTCAGACCTGAGAGGTTACTCTATGACATAAAGTAACTTCTCGGCTCCCAGGACTATCCTGAGATTCATCTCCCAATCTAGAAAATTGGAGCTGTTAAAGACATTATTGCCCAGGATGATGTCTTTAATGCTAATCTTTCCAACCATCTCGATTGCAATAGTCCAACTATCCAATCAACGATATCGAGTACACTCAAAATGTAATGGTTACTATAGTCCAACTATATAACCAACTACAAGTGGAGTTGTAGGCATTGCATTTTCGCATGTGAAACTCGATGATGAGTCTCAGTTGGAGGCACTACTTTTTTAGCTAAGGATATTGCGGGAAACGGAGGTCGGAATGGGAAATTTAGAATAAGTATGTCATCAAGTTCATTTCACAAGCTCACTGTCTTCGTTAGTGCTGCGTTCGTTACTACGTTCGAACGTCAGGCAGATTGCGGACGTTCATGCCGCGTTCGAATTGGCGTTCGAACGAAGTCGGTATTTCTGGTTTTGCTGCTAACCTCACACCCCAGCCCAATTAGCCCCCCAAAGCCCATAAAACACATCCCAATTTAAATAAATAGATATTAATTAAAACATTAACTAAATAAGATAATAATTAAATTAATTAAATAATTAAATAAAACATTTACCAAACATAAAATAAACAATTACCAACTTAAACTAAAATCATGCCTAATTAAAATCAATCCTAACCAATCAAAGCTAATTAAATATTTGACTTCCTAATCTAATAAGACATCTACCAATTTAAATTAGTTGACTTCCTAATTCAATAAGATACCCACCAATTTAGATTAGTTGACTTCCTAATTTAAAATATTTTGTCCCCCCTCAATCTTTTGTATACCATCATTAGGACTCCTAATTTGGAAACTAGATCTTTTCCTTGTGAGACAAGGGCAAACCCTAGCTCTCTTCTATATAAACATGCATTAACCAAGCCCTCTGATCTCTCCATTCTCTCTAATACACGTCCAAGACAAAAAAGAAAACACTTGACATATACACAAAAAGAGAACAAAGAGCCCTAACCATATCTTCCATAGCTGAATCCTCCACAAGCAAATATCCTCTATAGCCGAATCCAAAACAAACCAAACTCACCCTTAGCCGAATCCAGAACACCAAAATCCTTCAAAGTCGAGACCACCACAAGCAATAACCCTCCTTAGCCGAATCAAAACACTCCCCTCCTTCACCGAGAACACATCCCCCCATACAGCCCTTACAATCATTGAAACACCCCCTAAAACACACATAAACAGCCCTTGAATCACTTAAAATAGCAGCCCAAATCCTCTTAAAACAGTCCCTAAAAACCTTAAAAACAGTGACATAAAACTGCATTCATAATCTTAAAAATAATCACACACAACTACACTAAGAACCCACACAAACTTGGAACAGTTCATTGAAACGTCAAAACAGGTGGCCTGAGCAGTGAGCAGCAAAACAGAGGCCGAACAGGATCAGAATGGAGTTCAAACCGCAAGCAAAACAGCAAAGCAGTGAGCTAGGACGCTAAACCAGTGAACCAGAGAAGTTGAGGAGCTGTACCCTTCCGACGTCCGTGAAACGCAAGCCTGAAAGTTGGCAAAAAGGTTAGACCTGAGGGTACTTTTCACACCCGTGTTTATGTAACTTTCGTTATTTATTTTGACTGTATTTTACTTATTTGTCGAATCTTGTTTGTGTATGATGTGTGTTGTGGGTATTGGATGAATGGAAGAGTGTCGTCTCTTGTGGTATATAGGATGGAAACCCAGACGTAAATTTCGTAGCCGAATCCGAATGGACGGTAGTGCGGTCTGTACTTGGGATACAACTCTACGTACCACTTGAGTAAACGCACCCTCTTTTGTTTTGTGTTGCTTTGGTTTATTTATTTTTCGTCACTTAAATTCTGCATGTTGCTTATTTGTGCATTACTCAATCGAGCGCATGGGCTTAGTAAGTGGAATGAAAGATCCCCTACGGGGAGGGGCTTAAAGCCCTTTACCACGATGCTTTGCCGCGCCGGCTGACGTGTGTTCGGTTGGATGTAAGATGTGTTCAATCGGGCATACTTAGTTTGATATGATTGTCTTTATGTTTGTATGCATGATGCGATCGAGCGCATGGGCTTAGTAAGTGGAATGAAAGATCCCCTATGGGGAGGGGTTTAAAGCCTTTTACCACGATGCTTTGCCGCGCCGGTTGATGTGTGTTCGGTTGGATGTAAGATGTGTTCAATCGGGCATACACAGTTTGATATGATTGTCTTTATGTTTGTATGTATGATGTGATGCGACGCGCATGGGCTTAGTATGTTGGTCTAAAGGTCATCTCTTTGAGAGATCAAGAGCCCCAAAAGGCCACATTTACGGCAGTACTTCGCCGCGCCCCTTTATTTTGTTGTCTATGTATTGCGTCCCATTTCATGCATCAGGTCTGTTCCCGTTCGAACTCGTTTACGAACGCAACTCGAACGCGCATGCATTTTTCCTTATCATACATCAGGTCTCATTTCCGTTCGAACGCGTTCACGAACGCCATACGAACGTGAGCATTCTGTTTCATTTCTGTTCGAACGCGTTCACAAACGCCACACGAACGTGAGTATTCTGTTTCATTTCCGTTCGAACGCGTTCACGAACGCCATACGAACGTGAGCATTCTGTTTCATTTCTGTTCGAATGCGTTCACAAACGCCCACGAATGTGAGTATTCTGTTTCATTTCCGTTCGAACGCGTTCACAAACGCCATACGAACGTGTGCATTCTGTTTCATTCCCGTTCGAACGTGTTTACGAACGCTACTCGAACGAGAACGTTCTGTTTACCGTTCGAACGCGTATACGAACGCTGCACGAACGCATACGGTAAACAGATTCTCTCGCATCACATTACGACATGTCCATCTTGGCATATGGTTACCCCTTTTTTACGCTATGCATTTGTATTACATCTCTAGTTGTCTATTTCTGTTATGCGCCTACAATATTATTTGTCGTCATTTTGATTTCCTTTACATTACACGCAAATGTTACCATGACTGTTTGTGTTTATATTTACATGAATGATTGAATTCTTATGACGTTATGTGTTTGTTGTTGCAAAGGCCTACCTTTGAGTATGTGAATTTGGCAATAAGATTTGGTTTCATGTATGTTAGATGTAAACTATACTTTTAAGCATGTGAATCTAGGATTGTGGTGCACTTGGAAATGTATGTCATAGGCTTGGTTGGATTATTGCATAAATCTTTACATTACAAGTTGCATAAGTAAGGGACCATTCCGAACCCAATGGTTTAAGGTCTTCCCTTGCGAGGGGTGAGTGCGGCCTTAAATCTTTGTCCCGGTTCACACCGGGTGGTGACTCCATTACTCTCTGGTTTAGTCCCTCGTGGCTACTCCGTACTCCCGACTAGGCCGCGAGCCTAGAACAGCATTGCGTCACCCCAGATTCTGTGTTCCCACAGGAGTATTGTCTTGTACAGTCTAACTGTTCAAATAAATCAATAAAAGATATTAGTCCAACTAATATATTTATAACAATGATAAATAATTAAAAAAACGCATATTAGCAGGCATTAAACGAAATTGAAAATTTAATATTGGCCTCCCACTATTATTCGGCGAGCCTCTAACCCTCTGTGTAGTACTCGGGAAACCCAGTTTCCTAGTGGGCTAGGATCTCGTTAAATAACACACAACCTTGACTTTGGCCAACAAGCTGTATGAAACTTAACTAGGTAGATCTCTAAGATCAATTAGATCCCATCCAATTCCTAGATCTGGTAGGTGGACCTCCAAGTCCAAAACATATATCCAATATATCATCCTAACCTTTTCCTCTGAATCAACTAAGCATTGGCTTTGGCTCAACAAGCTTAATGATTCTAGTTAAGCGCGACCCATTGACAGTGGGAAAGCTTCGTAATCCACATCGATGTACAGAAGTGACCTTGACTTTGGCCAACAAGTCACAACTGCCCAAGATATGCGATATATAACAAAGCTTTCGTGGTTCAAACACATCCGTGATGGACAATGATCTTGACTTTGGCCAACAAATCAAAGCCAATCTTGGATCTTGAGAAAGAACCACTCAATGGAAGGAAAACGCTTAATATTGTAGTGAGGGTTTTTTTGCGTAAATTGGCAACCAATTTATTATCTTTGATTTGGTCTCATCATACACCCTTAAACATGCATTTTAAAAGCATAATAAGGCGCGATTAAAATAATAATGATATGTTGATGGATATATAATACAATTTGTTCCTAGAACAAATCTCTCTCTTTCTTCTCTCCCGCTAGCACTTTACATACTTCTACCCAATTACATAATACATAAAGAAACCTCATTTACATTGAAGGGAATTGGTGAGAAGAGAAATACAAAGAGAATCGGAGGTGAAAGGCTGGACACGCAGGTCCAATTTCAAATAAGTACCATACTTACAACAATTTCCAAAATTGCCCACACCCAACTAATATCCATCCAATATACATTATTCATATAAATACATCCAAGTATTCACATAAAGCATGTTGTCAATCAATCTAATCCAATTAATTAATCTTTGATTAATGACCATCCAATGTTCATACAACGATTTGATTTGCGCGAGTTTAACTCTTTTAAGAATAAATATTCAAAGTAAGTATTCTTGAATTATATCGAACTATAATTTTAAATCCAATTTAAATTATATCCAATACTAATTCATATTTAATTCCAAATTAAATAATTACACTTATAATAGTGTCTTTAGATTTGGATTCCAAATCCAATCTAAATGGGTCTCAAAGGCCCAATTAGCATCCAATACTATTCAATTAAAGTTCAATGGGCTTTCAATTAATTATTTAGGCATGGGCTTTGGTCATAATGGATCAAACCCAAAATTCCAAGGTCCAAATAGGAATCACCATATGCCAAAAATCAATTTAGGCACAATTAAATTATTAAAGGCCTAAAAATCATATTTGGACTTTATGGAAATGGTTTTAGGCCCAGTTGGATCCAACCTAATTGTCCAAAACCATACTTGGCTCAACCAAGCCCATTAGCCCAAATACAACAAATTAAATTAATATATTATTCCAAATTACAAATTAATCCAATTAAAGTGTAATTAACATAATTAATCAATTAATCTAATGTTTCCAAAACACTAATTAATCCAATTAATCATGCTTAAATATTACAATTCATGTCCAACACAAATTGAAGCAAAATCAACTCATTCAACATGCTTCAATCTCACGGCAATTACATGAAATAACATCCAATTTTGATTTCAATCCAATTAAATCAACAATCAATATTCATTTCATGCATTTAACATATCCAATTGTCAAAATTCAAAAAATCACCATGAGCACTACATAGGGTTCCATTCGGCCATGGCTTAGGATTTGGGGAAATTTTTTATCCAATCAATTTTATAAATCCAATGATGCACAAATCCAATTCATCATCATATAAACAGAACCAAACAACCAATTTGGAAAAATCATGCTCCAAGCAAAAATACCCAAATTAAAGTTAAGAACCCTAAAATTCAAATCATGCTTAGATTGGCTCTGATACCATTGTTAGTTTCCTAGACATGCCAAGGATCTCTAAATCATGATTTGTGTGAGAATAATCAAGTAAAATTTGCGGAAAGAACTTACATTGATTGGTAGAAAATTCAAAACTTTCTTGGTTGGATGTAGAAGCTCCAAGCCTTTTGTTGAGTTCCAAACTCTTGGATGAGTTTCCCTATCACCTTTAAATGACTCATTTAAGTGCTAGCTAGAACAATTTTTGAAAGATAATTTTCTCCTCCAAGAAGAGAATTTTCGGCCAAGAGAGAAAAAAATGAGGGAGAGAGTGAATAGTAAGTCCAACTTGATGTGTTGTGTGCTTTAAAGTCCAACATTTAATTAGCCAACTATACCCATCACAAATAGTGACAAGTGTTGTAAGTAAAGTGGGTCCTACTACTTTAAATTCCAAATTTGAGTTGGCTTACACAACACACTTTGGGCCGGGGTTCGTTTAATCCGACTAAACGAATTTTCGTCGCTAAATAATTAAATCCAATTTAATTAAATAATAATGCCTCGCAAAATTATTATGATAGTCGCTCACGAATTAATTCCAAATTATTTCGTTCCCTTGAATTAAAATCCAATTTTAATTCTGTATTGAAATCCAATTTCAATTAATATATCCAATATAATATTTTAGCCCAATTAAATAAATTAAATAGTAAAATCCAATTTAACTATTAAATTTACTTTGTCGATTAATTCCAAATTAATCGCGTTCTCTCTTCTAGACGAATTTAATCCCAAATAAATTCTTGTCGTAATTAATACCAGATTAATTTTCTCTCTCATAATTAATCCCAGATTAATTTTGTTCAAGTCAAATGTCATTGGTGAATCTTTGGGAAGCGACCCAAGATATCCCTGGATATGTTGGCAGTAAATACGGTTGTCGGACCATCCGATACGTGCGTACCGCGTACCACGTTCTCATCGATTTACACGACATGGTTGGCTTCTAGCAAAGCATCGTGCCTACCCAATTCTCCAGAAATATTCAACGAAGAATATATAATATGTATCAGGCGTAGAATACAATGTATTGCGTAATACGATCATGTATCGGATGTCACATGATAGGCCTAGGGCTGTAATTGTGTCTGCCCCGTACGAAGCATATATCGGATCACTAGCAACTAGTCTCTGTAATCGGATAATCATGACCTAGTCATACTATCCCGATAGCTGCAGCATTTAAGAGTACTAGTTATGTATCCCCGTGTGATCATCATCTCCATATGAATGAAGTGATACTCTCATCTTGACATCACACCCAATACACTATGATTCTCAGTATACCCAGAAGAGGCGTCCAAAACCAAAGTATACTGATTGTCGCAAGTATTAGCAATGCAAGTCTCAGGTTAAGACCACATACACCTACCCTGATTCAGATTCCCATAGACACATAGTCATACTACCAATGGGACTCTGATGGGTCTATCCAGAGCGAAGCTGTTCCCGGTCCAACGGCTAACAGAACCTCTTATCACACTTGCATAAGTATCCAATACTTAAATATATGAGAACTATGTCGTTAAGCTTCCATAACGCGCACAAGTGTAATACTAGCCTATTCCGCATTATCGATGTCCAGTCTCGATAATACTACGACTAGGGATATTTAATGATTAAACCTTTCATGGATTAATATTGTCTCATATCTTATTAATCTGGTACTAATCATATGGACTTTTATCATTTATATATCCAAGTAATCCAATTACAAAATGATAAAAGAGCAATTTCTTTTGTCACATAGTTAATTTGTACAAAAACACCATGTCTTTTACAAATAGTGATGCTATGGGTCATAATTGTCCAACGGTTTTCACATCCATCTGATGTAGCTCTATATCAAAATGAGCTATTAATGCAATGATTATCCTGAAAGAATCCTTCTTAGAGACTGTAGAGAAGGTATCATGATAATCAATTCCATCTCGTTGAGTGAATCCTTTGGCTACAAGTCTTGCTTTATATCTTTCGATATTGCCTAAAGAATCTCTTTTGGTTTTAAAAACCCATTTACAACTAATGGTCTTTGTTCCTTTAGGAAACTCAACAAGATCCCAAACTTGATTATTAGCCATTGAATCCATCTCATCTTTCATGGCATTAGATCACAATATGGATCTACTACTACTCATAGCCTGTGAAAACGTGACAAGGTCATCTTCAACACCAATGTCAACGTCAGATTCTTGCAGATGCACAACATAATCAGAAGAAATCTCAAGTTTCCTTATCCTTGTAGATCTCCTGGAAGCCATACCGACATCTTCTTGAGGAGGATGTTCAATAGCCAGATCTCCAATAATATTCTCTGCATGATGTGGTTCTTTGGGAATTGGTTGTTGATAATCTAATAAATCTTGATGATTATCTTGAATTACGACCAACTGACCTGAAGATTCAGGAGTAGGTTCTAAACTCTTATCTTCCTCAAAAACTAAGTTTCGAGGTTGACTATTCCCTCTAATTACATCATTCTGTATAAACTTTGCATTCCTTGCCTCTACAATTTTTGAAGTATAGGATGGACAATAAAATCTATATCCCTTAGACCTTTCTGCATAGCCAATGAAAAAACCACTAACTGTCATGGGGTCTAACTTTTTCTCTTGTGGATTGTACACTCTAACTTCAGCGGGACAACCTCATTCACGCATATGTCTTAAACTAGGTTTCCAACTCTTCCATAATTCAAATGGAATTTGGGGAACTGCCTTTGTTGGAACCCTATTTAACACATATACATCAGTTTTTAGAGTTTCACTCCACAAGGATAATGGGAGACTGGAGTTACTAATCATACTCCAAACCATGTTCATTAATGTTCGGTTTCTTATTTCTGCTACACCATTTTGAGATGGTGAGCTTGGCATTGTGTATTGGGCAACAATGCCTTTTTCCTTCAGAAACCTAGCAAATGGACCTGATTTTTGTCCTGATCTCGTGTACCTTCCATAATATTCTCCACCTCTATTTTAATTTATTTTCCTAATTATTTCTCTACCTCTGCTTTATAGCACTTAAAAGCATCTAGTGCTTCACCCTTATTATAAAGCAAATAGAGATACATAAATCGCGAATAATCATCAATAAAAGAGAAAGAATCTCTGACCATTTAAGCACGCTTCTAGAAATGGGCCACAAATGTCAGTGTGTACGAATTCCAAAATATCATAACTCCTCCTAGCACCTTTCTTGCCCTTGTTAGTTTGCTTTCCCTTTATGCAGTCTACACAAGTACCAAAATCAGTAAAATCCAAAGTCTCAAGGATTCCATCATTTACTATTTCGATTCAGTCAATGGAAATATGACTTAATCTCATGTGCCAGAATATGGAGGATTTCTCATTTGAAATACTTCTCTTTACACTAATATCACCATGCATAGTCATAAGGTTATAATCAAATGTAGGGTTTAAATAAAGTTTAAACAAACCATCATCCATAATCATATCCCTAATAATAACATAATCTTTTAACAAATGAAAAGATGTTCCAATGAAACTAAAACTAAAACCTATAGGTAAAAGTCTTGAAACAGAAATAAGGTTTCTTGAAAAAGACGGAATATAAAAGGTTTCATCTCGGTCTAAAACAAAGTCAGAATTAAGAAAAAGTTTGTAGGTCCCGACAACTTCCACATGTGAAGGCATCTTATTTCCTGAATAGATTGCACGTTCACTTTCCATTGGTTTCCTTTGGTTTAAGAAGCTATGCATGGTATTGGCAACATGGATTATAGAACAGAGTCAATCCACCAAGTATTATGAGAACCATGTGTGGGGTTTTGGGCGATGGGCGCAGCGGAAGCGCGGGTCGGGCGAAATCATATTTTAAAACTTTTTCAAAATACCGAATAAATTATTCAATATCTAATATGAATAATTTATTCATATTTCACCTAAACCTATTTATTTAATATCATATATTAACATAAATAATGAGAAAACTCGCGAAACTTTCACGAAAACTGTTTTTTCGTAAAATTACCTAAAACGCGTTTTTGACTGAACCGACTTCCCGACACTTATGGAAAATGCCTAGGTCAACTCCAATAGTGTCGGGGCAGTTCATAGGCTGCCCAAACAGTGACGGACTCATGGTTTGGACAGCCGTCACCCGGTTGACTCAAAATCCACCCGGTAACGCCGTTTTTGGCCGTTTTCGCTTATTTCAAGTCGGAAACACTTTCCGGAAATTGTGTCAATTCCCAAAACACATCCAAAACATTCGTAGGAAATCAAAAACATCCCATAATTTCCAGTTTGGGCAGATCTGATCTGCATACCGAAATTCATCAAAATTCATACTTTAATTCCAATTTTCACCAAGATTAATCTAATTAATCCACCACCAAATAAGTCCCACCACATATGAACAACTCTAGAACAATTCTAGGCTATTTAGAGTGGATCAACAACTCTAGAATAGCAACCATCAACAATTGATAAAATTTTGGAAACAGATTACACTAATTACATCCAAATCTACTTCACACATGCCCTACCACTTCCAATTCAACCACCACAACCAAAAGCCCCAAATTTAGCAAGTAAATAAAAACCCTAGATCTATTCTAGGAATCACAAGAACAAGAAACAAAGTTTTCAAGTTCAAGAGCATAAAGAATTACCTTAATTCTTCTTTTTCCTAAGCTTTATTTCTTGTTTTTCTTCACCTTTGGGTTGATTCATCATTCAGAATGAAAAAACCCATTTTCATGAGAGGCTCACGGCAGTAGCTTGGAAGAATGAAGATGATCAAAACAATTTTTTAACTTATTTCCTAAAGTGGCGTGAAAGTGGAGTATAAGGGCATTATTGTCCTTTCAAATTTTTTTAATCAAATTAAAATACCAATTTCACTTTATGTAATCCAATCCAAATTGAACACATTTAGTTCAATTAATTCATGCCATAATGACCAATTAGAAATCACCATTTGTCATAACAATTATGACAAAATAGGATAAGGCTTGAAAAAATCAATTATTTAATTATTTATCTATTAAATAATTAAACAATTAATTTACACACACATATGTATTTTTATTTACATTAAATAACAAATACATATAATTATGGCATGTGTCAAAATCTCATTTGACGAAAAATTAATGTTTATCTAATCGTATTATGTATCAAATACAAATACACAATAATTATTAGCGGACAAAATCCATTAATTGCATGTGTTATCGTTTAACGATTAAACGATCCGGATTAACTAATTTAATCCGGTGAAGTATTATGAATAATCCGTATTATTCATATCGAGTTGCCCAAGTGCTCAACGAGTACACTTCATATTGTGCGACTCTCTAAGTTTAGGTTTATCCGTCACGAAATCCAATTTCCTGTCCATAATCCACCCACTCATGGATTATGACGACCACGGATAATCTCGCTAAACTATACAAGTCGAGGTCATAGCATACGTATAATCCCTCTGTCAAAGGATATCTGTATTATACCTGGGATATAGATGAGAACGTCAAATCCGTTCGGTATAATACAGTCAACTTTCAATTTACGATCTCTAAATAACACTCGAAACTGATTTTTGAAGTTATACCACGGCCATGGATTTACTAGATCGTAAACACGTGAGGATGCCTATGCCCTGTACACAGGACTGACGGATCCTGTCTTGATATGCACAGGATATCATGAGCATCGGTCCACACCCAACGGACAGGCGGAGGTCTGATCATGATTAGATCGTTGACGTGACTGCCATCAAAGTGTGGAGGATAAATCATATATCCACAGTGGTATCTCAAGTCAAAGAACACTATGCTCGCTCAACTCGAGAAGGTTCCTATTAACTTTGGTGTACCATCTATTAGGAAACATTCGGTGAGTCGTTCAGTGTCTTATCAAATAAACACCTACATGTCTATACAAGTCTCCCAAGACTCATGGTTCACTGGGATAAACCATCGGACCCAGTCACGATATACGACATGTACTGGTCTCAGCGGATTTTACTAACCGACCCATGTTAGCAAATCTTGACCAGGAACTTTATTTAAGGATATACAACTAATAGTGCGATTCCCAATGTCAATTACAAACTACGTTGTAATTGCGCACTATACTGTAAATCCTAAGGTCTTTGTCTAATATACATGTATCACTGAACCAGATTCAGTTTCGATCTAATCGTAATCAGATATCTAATCTCAATTAGATCGAATAAGCGTATAAAAGACAAGGGTGCTACCATTAAATTAGTAATATTATGGAAAATACAATTGCTCGTATTTATGAATCAGACATAAATACGATCCAGATTGGCACTCGGAGCACTAACCCTAACAATTTCTTCCACTTGCTCTAGTGCCAATCCATGATATCATATACACATCTCAATGTGTATCGCATACTCATGGCCTTCAAGAGCTCACCAACACTCAAGAGGTAGGCACCAACAAGTAAGCCTGCTGTAACAAATCGAGTCTGTCCAACAAACCCAACCATTTTCCCTAGCTAGCATCATTCATATTTTGTAGAATCCAAATTCCACATCAATATGACTCAGACTCTATATCAGTATTGTGTTATAGCTACTAAGTTATCTATGTATTTAGAGATCAAATCCAAATACTTTGAGACCACCGCAAGTACTATACTAATATGAAGACTTCTAATCTATGAGGTCACTATGCAACTTCATAAGTCAATACTTCTTGAGCTGCAACTGATTCCACTAATATAGTAGAATCAACGGTGACACTCTCACTGCATCTTTCCTGACTTTATATGACATAGACCATCTAATGTCATAATTAGAATTAAAACTAATCTGACCTTATAGTTGCTGACTAAATTCTCCATCTATGAGAAACTCGTTCTTAATATCTCAAAGATCGTAAAGAACATGTTTCAAGATCCATCATATGGTCTGCAGCAAATCAAAATAACTCGTAACAATTACGATTAAATTGATATCTATAATTGCACATAATATGGTATTCATCACGCCATCATCCTATGATGCATAAGATTGACTAGACATTCCAATCAATTTTTTTCGATAAATGAATCATCATTTACGAAAGATGAATACTATATACATATAAGACACGTTAACTATCAAACAGTTACACTAACTGTCATACAGATAGACTCGCTGTGTCCTTTATTAGATCATATCTAATATGCGATTAATGAGAGTCTTTCACAAGTCTCTTAGTTTTATATCATATATAAAACTTTATATCAGATATATCAGAGACTACTCCCACTGCTTCCATGGAGAAAAGAAGACTTAGGATATATAATGCTAGAAAATAATTTGTACGCTCCCACTGACCCTACTGACAAATACGTATTCTCCATACTTCGATAAAACCAGACAATCTGACTGTATCAAAATCAGAGAGCACGAATTTTCGGAAAGCTTATTTGAGTCTACAATAGGCTCCATAAGCTAGTATATCAAACTTGATCTTAGCAGAATACAAACTTTAGGGCCATTCTAGAATGAACTCTTCAAACAAAGAAATCACAACGAATTTCTCATTTGAAGAAATCACTCAAGAACGCCACTTTGCATTCTTTAGCCAAAACACACGGTTTAATATCGACATTAACCAATACATCTTTTATTGTTCAATTAGTGCGACAAAAGACAAGCTTCCTCAGAATCTACAATAGACTACTGAGTATAACGTTTTCACTGTCATACTATAAAGGTCAAACCTTTATCAAGCTCACTTTACTTTTGATGCGCAAACAGTTTGCACATTTTATTAACTATTCATAATAAAAGCCTAATCAAGTTCAAAACTTGATCGTCGTAAGCCATGAACAATCTTAGATCTATGGTTCAATGCTAATTTCCGGAATCAATATCAAATATCGCTCCCACTATGAGTTATAGGATAATTTTCTTCGATAAGAAAACATCAGAATCATTAAGTATCAAATACTTTGTAAATGATTCTAACTTCCTATTAAACTTATAGGACAGTTGTCTAAATGTCTTTTCATCTTATTAATTATATAGTTCCATCACAGTTTATCACTCTCTTATTTGACTTCACTAAGTCAAGTCCTTTCTACAATCGTCAACATCCAATGTCAACCACCAAGTAACAAAACAATTTCATTACTCGGGATCGTAGAAAAGATATTCTATCAAATAGAATACAATATTCTATTAAATAGTATAAATGATAAACCTATCACTCATACCTCAGAGGCATAAGTATTTCCAATTATATAACCATTATACAAAAGAAAGTTTCAAATCTCAAACTTTTCAAGATTCGAATTTTCTACTATACACATCATATATGTGATTGTAGAAACAAATGGAACCTTTATTAAATATACGAAATAATGTTACTAGAGCATAACCCCAAGAGTATTGAAAATTAATTCGGTAACACTCAATATCAACGAATCAAATCATATAAGATTCGATTACTCCCACTGACCAATTCCATCAATATGGAATCGTGGAAGTTTAATATTGAGTAAGAATCATATTCATTAAATAACTTTAGAACTTAATTGCCTTAAATTCATGTGTTTGATCAAATCAAACATCTTCGAACAATTCAAAGACGCGCAATAAATTTCTAAAGATACAGTTTTCAACACTACAGATAAAATATCGTTGAACTATTCAAAATATTCTATCCGAGTTCCATTAGAAACATATTGACAGTTCTTGAACAATTCAAGACGTTCAACATGTTCTCTATTGAAAACATGTAACTAAGTCATGACAATTCATCAACCGAGTTACGAAGCAAAGAAAACTATCTTAGGCAATTTCTAATTCATTAAACCACATACATCCAATGTATTAGTTTAATAAATCGGTAGTCCAATGACAATCATCGGTTAAATGAGATTTAATCACAACCTGAATACAATATTCATTAAATGGTTAAGGATATGTGGTGTGAACTCGTATCAGACCATCATTTACCATAAGGAACAAGCATCAAATGTTTATGTGATAAAAACTCATAAAGCACAAATCTAAGTTATTGATTTTACCGAATATTTTCTTAATGTTTATCTTTTCATTAATGACACTACTAGTCACATTTAAAAATATATAACAACTGTTTACACAGAACAAGTAACTATCCAATAGTCACAAGTTCTGATATCAAATATCAAAACAGTTATTAAACATTATTTTAAATAACTAGACGGGAGATCCGGTATCCAATACCTACAGTTGTTGTATTGTGAGAATCAACATTCTCTATACACAATTATACATATCTCATTTCTTAAGCTTTATAATTTGCGTTCAATTATTCACAACGATTGTAAAATAATTGATTAGTAAATTGTGTCAGACACGTGACTTCTAAAAGTCACTAAACCTAAGAAACGTCATTAAAAGATAAACAAACACTTAAGGGTTTTCTTAATGCCAGTCAAGAATCTCGAGACATGAACTATTCAAGTCAATTCTTACTGCATCAAAAACAATTCTAACTAGACTAATATCCTAAAACATATATATATATATTTAGATTACCTAATAGTGAATTAGAAATTAAGTCACAAACCATCTTGATTTACAAGGAAATCAAAACAACAGTTCCCGATGGTTTTAACTAATCTAACAGTATATAAGTCTACTGTCTTTCTAGAACCTATTCTAGAATTACGCAACCAAAAGTAAAGTCAGAAAACCTATTCTAATAAAAGACATGCAGTGGATTAGAAGCATAAATCTATAAATAATATAGAATATAAGAAAAACATAGCAGTAAATTCCAAAATATTACGCACTGCTTGAGTTATGGATTTTAAACTTAGCAGTGTCTCCCACTACTTTACGTAATACTGTAATCCCCAATGGACAACGGGAATTCAATAATTAAATCGAATTTCATAGTGAGAGTAGGATCTATGAATATATTTCGACTCACAGCTTTGGCACGATCTCGCCTACGTATATTCATTAGGTAGACAACTCATTGTCAATCACTCACCAATGACTCATGGTTTTGGTCCTGACCGTTTCTCACTGTGACAGCTTTGGCACGTTCACAGAGAGGCGTATCAAGGCTTCATTTGCCAATGAAAAACTCAAGCTACTGATGTAGTCCTGACAGCTTTGGCACGTTCAGGATTTCCACTATCACTTGAATTTGTCTCTTATCATATAAGTTCTATCGGCGCAAATGAACTACCATCAACCATAACTACACAGCTTTGTCACGATACAGCTATAGCATCAGGAAATCATTTGCATATGTACTGACAAGGCGGATCAAGAAACATGTATCCAATACAGGTTACTTTACAGCCATATTTAAAAATGGGGATTTTCCTACGGAAGCTATACTCTACATCCAATGCAGAATTTTAATCTAAATCATTTTCTAAACATTTCAATTCTACTTTAGAAAATATAACACAATTTAACTATTAAATTTCCGTTATATTTTTCGTTAACGTAAAACCGAAATGTAAAGAAACATATATAGATTACAAGCATCTGCGAACATTAAAAATGGATTATATATCATATATCAAGCATGAATAATGTAATGGATGAAACATCAGACCCGCTCTAATACCATTTTTGTTGGGGTTTTGGGCGATGGGCGCAGCGGAAGCGCTGGTCGAGCGAAATCGTATTTTAAAATTTTTTCAAAATACCGAATAAATTATTCAATATCTAATATGAATAATTTATTCATATTTCACCTAAACCTATTTATTTAATATCATATATTAACATAAATAATGAGAAAACTCGCGAAACTTTCACGAAAACTGTTTTTCCGTAAAATTACCTAAAACGCGTTTTTGACTGAACCGACTACCCGAAACTTATGGAAAATGCCTAGGTCAACTCCAATAGTGTTGGGGCAGTTCATAGGCTGCCCAAACAGTGACGGACTCATGGTTTGGATAGCCGTCATCCACCCGGTAATACCGTTTTTGGCCATTTTTGCTTATTTCAAGTCGGAAACACTTTCCAGCAATTGTGCCAATTCCCAAAACACATCCAAAACATTCGTAGGACATCAAAAACATCCCATAATATCTAGTTTAGGCAGATCTGATCTGCATACCGAAATTCATCAAAATTCATACTTTAATTCCAATTTTCACCAAGATTAATCTAATTAATCCAACACCAAATAAGTCCCACCACATATGAACAACTCTAAAACAATTCTAGGCTATTTAGAGTGGATCAACAACTCTAGAATAGAAACCATCAACAATTGATAAAATTTGGAAACTAATTACACTAATTACTTCCAAATCTACTTCACACATGCCCTACCACTTCCAATTCAACCACCACAACCAAAAGCCCCAAATTTAGCAAGTAAAGAAAAACCATAGATCTATTCTATGAATCACAAGAACAATAAACAAAGTTTTCAAGTTCAAGAGTATAAAGAATTACCTTAATTCTTCTTTTTCCTAAGCTTTATTTCTTGTTTTTCTTCACATTTGGCTTGATTCTTCATTCAAAATGAAAAAACCCATTTTCATGAGAGGCTCATGGCAGTAGCTTGGAATAATGAAGATGATCAAAATAATTTTTTAACTTATTTCCTAAAGTGGCGTGAAATTGGAGTATAAGGGCATTATTGTCCTTTCAAATTTTTTTAATCAAATTAAAATACCAATTTCACTTTATGTAATTGTAGGCATCGCATTTTCGCATGTGAAACCCGATGATAAGTCTCAGTAGGAGGCACTACCTTTTTAGCTAAGGATATTGCGGGAAACGGAGGTCGGGAGGGGAAATTCCGAATAAGTACGTCATCAAGTTCATTTCACAAGTTCATTGTCTTCGTTAGTGCTGCGTTCGTTACTTCATTCGAACGTCAGGTAGATTGCGGATGTTCGTGTAGCGTTCGAATGGGCGTTCGAACGGAGTCGGTATTTCTGGTTTTGCTGCTAGCCTCGCACCCCAGCCCAATTAGCCCCCCAGAGCCCATAAAACACATCCCAATTTAATTAAATTAAACATTAAATATTAAATAAAATATTTAAACCATTTACCAATTAAATAAAACATAAAATATAATCATACCTAATAAAGATAAATCAAATATATTAACTTCCTAACTAAACAAATCACATACTAAATTAAAAAGATGTCATGCCTAATTAAAATCAATCATAACAAATTAAAGATATTGACTTCCTATTCTAGCCAAATTTTGTCCCCCATCAAATCCCTTGCTTTCCTTGTCTAACACCAAATCATATCTCTCTTTAATGCCAAAATCCCTTCCTTGTGAGATAAGGTAGAGCCCTAGCCATTCTCTATATAAACAACCCCTAACCAAGACATGCATCCTCTAGCTCATACAGATAACTCACACAAAAATCACAACACAAAGAGCCTTAGCCACTCACGGCAATAACAACAAGAAGAACATAAACAATTCCCTTCATCTCCTCCACTCCATAACCGAAAATCTCCCCATACAGCAGCCCTCCATCACCGAAAATATACCTCCAAATAGCAGCCCAAAGACACCCCAAACAGACCTTGAAACACGCCTGGATAGCAGCCCAAACCACTCCCAAAACAGTCCATAAAATCCCTCAAAACAGTAACATAAACTGCACTTATAACCCTTGAAATAACCACACCAAACTACACTAAAAAACCACGAAAAACACTCGAAACAGTTCGTTGAAACGTCAAAACAGGTGACATGAACAGTGAGTAGCAAAGCAAAGACCGAACAGCAGCAGAACGGAGACCGAACAGCAGTAAAACGGAGACCAGACGGCGAGCAAAGCAGCAAAACAGTGAGCTAAGACGCTGAACCAGTGAACCGGAAGGATAAGGAGCTTTTACCCCTTCCGATCTCCGCGAAACGCAAGTCCGAAGACGACTTAAAAGGTTAGACCTGAGGGTACTTTCCACATTCATCTTTATTCGATTTTTGTTATTTATTTTGACTGTATTTTAATTATTTGTTGAATCTTGTGTGTGTATGATGCGTGTTGTGGGTATTGGATGAATGAAAGAGTGTCGTCTCTTGTGGTATATAGGATGGAAACCCATACGTAAATTCTGTAGCCGAATCCGAATGGACGGTAGTGCGGTCTGTACTTGGGACACAACTCCACGTACCGCTTGAGTAAACGGCACCTTCTTTTGTTTCATGTTGCTTTGATTTATTTATTTATTGTTCGTCACTTGAATTCTGCATGTTGCTTATTTACGTATGATTCAATCGAGCTCATGGGCTTAGTAAGTGGAATGAAAGATCCCCTATGGGGAGGGGATAAAGCCCTTTACCACGATGTTTTGCCATGCCGGTTGATGTGTGTTCGGTTGAATGCAAGACATGTTCAATCGGGCATACTACGTTTGATATTATTGCTTTTAATTCTTTGTATGCATGATTCAATCGGGCGCATGGGCTTAGTAAGTGGAATGAAAGATCCCCTACGGGGAGGGGTTAAAGCCATTTACCACGATGCTTTGCCGCTCCGGTTGATGTGTGTTCGGTTGAATGCAAGATACGTTCAATCGGGCATACTAAGTTTGATATTATTGCTTTTAATTCTTTGTATGCGTGATTCAATCGAGCGCATGGGCTTAGTAAGTGCAATGAAAGATCCCCTATGGGGAGGGGTTAAAGCCCTTTACCACGATACTTTGGCGCGCCGGTTGATGTGTGTTCGGTTGAATGCAAGATACGTTTAATCGGACATACTGAGCTTGACATTGTTGTCTTTATCCTTTGTGTTGCATGCATCAGGTCTGGTTCCGTTCGAACGCGTTCTCGAACGCTACACGAACGTGAACCTTCTGTTTATCGTTCGAACGCGTTCTCGAACGCTACGCAAACACACACGCACTTTCTTAGTCTCATCATGCATCAGGTCTGGTTCTGTTCGAACGCGTTATCGAACGCTATACGAACGCAAACCTTCTGTTTACCGTTCGAACGCGTTCTCGAACGCTACGCGAATGCACATGTACTTTCTTAGTCTCATCATGTATCAGGTCTGGTTCCGTTCGAATGCGTTCTCGAACACTACATGAACGCGAACCTTCTGTTTACCGTTCGAATGTGTTCTCGAACGCTACACGAATGCGAACCTTCTGTTTACCGTTCGAACGCGTTTTCAAATGCTACGCGAACACGCACCCACTGAACTGAGTCCTTTTCATCAGATTTCATACATAGTTTTCCTAGTAGCTATCCCCACATGTATGAATACAATGTGTTTAATGTATCACAATTCATATACCTATGTCATGATAACATTTGAGTATTATTTCTTGTGGTATATCGGATGGAAACCCAGACATAAATTCCGTAGCCGATTCCGAATGGACGGTAGTACGGTCTGTACTTGGGATACAATTCCACGTACCACTTGAGAAGGTGCTCACATGTATGCTTGTGTGGTTAGTATGTGTGCTTGTGTTTTCTTGAATATAATATGCCAATGAAGTTGTATGTTTGTCGCTCCTTTGATGTACTTCCAAGCATGCAATCTTAGATGTGAAATATATGTGTAAGTTTTATTTGTACATGTGAATTTAGAAGCATGATACTCTTGGAAATAAGTGCTACTTAAGCCTGATTAAATTATTACATAAATCCTTTCATTACAAGTGGCATGAGTAAGGGACCATTCCGAACCCAACGGTTTGAGGTCTTCCCTTGCGAGGGGTGAGTGCGGCCTTAAATCTCATTTTCCCGGTTCACACCGGGTGGCGACTCCATTATTCTCCGGTTTAGTCCCCCGTGGCTACTTCGTACTCCCGACCGGGCCACGAGCCCGGGACAGCATGCGTCATCCAGATTCCTGTGTCCCACAGTCTGGCGACTCCACTGGGGATAGAGAATCGGCCCCGAATATTGTCTTGTAATGTTTGGATTTATGTTTTAATTGACCGTGTCTATAGTGGATAAAATGGGGGTTTAATCAAAGGCATTTTAAGGCTAGGTAATGGTTGGGTGTCTTCCTTCATTCACTACCTTTCTAGAAGGAAAAGCTGTGAAGACACCTATATGGCCATCTACCCGTAGCCTATTGTGATGGACTAATTTGGAGGACTCGTTGTTTATTCCTGACAACAAGTGATAAGAGCCTAAGAGGCTTGGGTATTTAAGTGAGCCTCGCTCCACCTTCCCTCTGGGAATCTACAACGGGAAATCCATTTGACAGTCCATCACACACCATAGCTCATTGGCACGTACCTTAGTGTATAAAAAAGGGTGCGCTCACTTGGTCGCTCGAACCCTTGAGTGGGGAGACCTAGTTATGGGCCATCCTTCGCCGGTGAGAGCCTTTGTCTATACTCCTACGAACCCACCCATAGATCGGGTTTGCATGGTTAAAGTAACAATTATTTCCTTGAGTATGTGCTAATGGACCATCCTCATTTGGATGTAGTTGGACCATTGTCAGAAATGCGGACTTGCTGGGCCATTTAAACTGGGCGAGTTCGTACCTTATGACCATTGGACCCAAAGCTTCTGAAATGTTGATGGGTCATTCCGTAGAAATTATTACTTTATGTTTGCATTATCTTTTATGCTTGTGTGTGAGAACATCGTCGTTTGGATCCATTTGGACCACTTGTCATGAGATATGGGCTTGTTGGGCCATTTAAACTGGGACAAGAACGTATTTTATGACGGTTGGGCCAAAGGCTTCTAAGTGTTGATGGGCCACTTTGTGCTTGTGTTCGGAACGTTACCATTTGGATTTAGTCGGGCACTTTGTCATGAGATGTGGACTCGTTGGGCCATTTAAACTGGGATGAGTTCACTCCTATAAAAATTAGCCCGAAAGCTTCTAAAATGATAACAGTCCGATTTGTTTGAAAATTTTAATTTTAATTTAGTATGTTATATATGTTACCTGCATCTCATGCACCTCATGCATACATTATCATGTTAACACCCTCTATGTCTCGAAAATGTCTCAAAAAGACATCATAGATACCGTTTGGGTTAGAGAAGGGACAAGGCTCATTAAAAGAACAGTAACAGTCATGAGTGAATCTGGTAATGAGGTATCCCGAATGGATCAGTTAGAGAACAGTCTCGCCAAGGTCACTGAACAGTTGCAAGCTTTGACTACTGATGTGGCTGGTATGGCTGTGCCCCGTGCTGGGGGAATTTCTGAGAATGTGAGGCGTGAGGAGCCTCTGAATGGGTTGGGGGATGATATCCCCACTTTTGATGATGATATGGCAGAGTATGCAGCAGATAGAGTATCTGGGTCTCAGGCAGAGTAACAGAAACTTCGGGATCAGGTTGAGTCGGTTACCCGCAAGATGAGGGGTAAGAATGAGGATTTGCTGGATTATGACACACTGACTTTCGAGGAACAGTTGCCGGCACAGTTCAAGATGCCTGATATGGCTAAGTTTAACGGGAATGGGGATCCAAGGGTGCATCTCCGACAGTTTTATCAGTCATGAGTTCAGTTGGCTTATCTCAGCGCCAAGTGCAGAAAATTTTGGAATGTCGCTTGAAGGAGCTCCCGTGGTATGGTACCACAGTTTGGAGAAGAAAGTGAAGGAAGATTGGAGGGAGTTGGCCGACGCTTTCCTGAAGCAGTATGTCACTGACCTAGAGATCGATCTGTCACTCCGTGATCTGGAGAATGTTAAGCAGAAAGCGGAGGAGAGTTTTAAGGAGTATGTGGACCGGTGGAGAGGTCAGTTATTGAAGATGCAGACTAGGCCCTCGGAGAAGGACCAGATTAAAATGATTATCAAGGGCACCAGGCCCTCCATTTACAGCAAGTTGAGGAGGATGACCTCCATGATTACAGACTTTCGGCAGTTGAGGGAGACTGTCATGGACATTGAAGACGAAGAGGCGGAAAACATAAAATTCTATGGTCTGAACAGGAGGCCCATTGGGGGAACATCGGGAGCAAAACTCGTTTCTGCTGAGATTGCCGCTATCCGGAACCGGCAGTTTTCCAACTTGGGAAGGCCCCTGTCCAAGGTGCTAGAGAAATTGAAGAGGCAAGGGCTCTTAAAACCATTGGAAGCCAAACCATTACCCAATCCCCTACCATCACATTATAACCTAAGCCTTTACTGTCACTTTCACCAACAAAATGGCCATGACACCGACAACTGCGCCCGACTCCGCCATGAAATCCAAGACCTGATAGACTCTAAGAAAATACCTGACCTAGAAACAGAACAGCCTGACACACACAGAAACCCCTTACCCAACTACCGTGCCGTACCACCACCATCCTATATGATCAATTCTGGCCTCCCAGAAGACCTTGTCCTGAAATTCTTTCACCCTCAAGCCTTTTGCCTGGGAATCTGGGATAGTACTAGTGAAGATGAGTTTGAGCAGGGGAAAAACTTTTGGCTTGATTTCTCTAGCAGTGATGAGGAAGAAGTAAGGGGAATGACGCGCAGTGGTCGTTTCTATAATGATATAGCGGAAAAGGGTAAGGAAGTCTTGACAGATGGTAGAGAAGTGGTTGAGACTGCAGAAAATACTGAGGGGGATATAGTGCTGAGGCAATTGAGGAAGACTAGAGCACAAGTGAGTGATATTGGGAACTGTTATGTGCATCTCGGGAGCATAGGCAGGCTATGGTTGAGGCCTTGAGCAAGATTGTGGTACCAGAAGACGCCAACCCTGCAATGTTTGTTGGGTCGGCTCAGAAAGAAGCTTTGCAGATATCTTTTTCTGAGGATGAACTCCCGGCGGAGGGAAGAAATCATAACAGGCCTCTATTTATCAGGGCCGAGGTGAGGGGCAAGCGAACTTCATGTGTAATGGTGGATGACGGTTCGTCCATCAATGTGTGCCCGCTGAAAATTCTGGCGAGATTGGGTATGAAAGCAACAGACTTGGACCCCTCTAGTATGACTATTAAGGCTTATGATGACAGTAAAAGGGGAGTTGAGGGTACCTTTGTGGCTATGGTCAAGGTAGGACCGATTGAAGATGAGGTCGAGTTCACAGTACTGGACATCCCGGCTACTTTCGCCTTATTGTTGGGAAGGCCTTGGTTTCACAAACTTGGGGGCGTGCCTTCCACTTTGCATCAGATGATCAAGTTCCCGTATGAGGGAGAAGTTGTCACCATCCGGGCTGAGTTAGATAATGTCATGGCTGCCTTGGAGATACAACCTTTCACGAGGTTTCAGGTGTCAGCTACTTTTGAGGAGTGGGTGGATCCTAGGGTGGCTAGGTAGGATTATGGAGAAAATGAGTTTGAACCGGTAAAGGTTCAAAATTGCCAGATTTCAGAGGACAGACTACTCGGAAGGGTTTGGGGTACAAGTCTGATGAAGAAAAGCCAAAGGTCAAGAAAAAGGGCCTGAAACTGATGGAATGTTTTGTGAAAGCTTCAGGATATCAAGGGAGCCTGAGCCTGTGGAAGTTAATGGAATTTGGTACCTGGGTTCGAGATCTTCCAGGATATGTTGGGTAAGAGAAGATAGTTAGTTGAAGAAATTGTGGAAAGAAGAAGAGAATTGGGAGGAAGAACTGATGAAGTTGGAGAACCAGACTCTGGGAGAGGACGAAAAGCCTGAGGAAGATCTGATTGCAGAGGAAGAAGTGTCTATAGATGATGAAGACATTTACCTTCCTGATTTGTTTGAATGTACTTCCGCATTATCCAATAATAAAGACATTCTTTTGCTTACTTGTCTGAGTCATTTCCATTCACACCACACGAATCAAGCATATTTGACATCAGTTCAGCCAGAACTATTGCATTTAACTTGGGTACACTTGAGAACCCCAAGGAAATTCTGATTGCAAGTGAAGTAACCTCCGAAGAGAGGGAGAAACTAGAAGAAGTGTTGGTCAGATATGCCAAAGTATTTGCTTGGTCCTATGAGGATATGCCTGGGGAAGACAGAAATATTGCCCAGCACACAATACCAACTTATCCGAATATGAGGCCAGTAAAACAGAAACTCTGACGGATGAGACCAGAATGGGCTGAGAAAGTCAGAGAAGAAGTTAAGAAACAGGTAGATGTGGGGTTATTGGAAGTAGTAAAATATCCTGAGTGGTTGGCTAATATAGTACCGGTGCCGAAGAAAGATGGGAAGGTCAGAATGTGTGTAGACTACAGAGATCTCAACAAGGCTTGTCCGAAAGATGATTTTCCTTTGCCGCATATAGATGTTCTGGTTGATAGCGCGGCTTTATCCGCTATGTATTCATTTGCATATGGGTTTTCAGGTTACAATCAGGTTCTCATGGCTGAGGAAGATAAACACAAGACAACATTTGTTACCGAGTGGGGTACTTATTGTTACAAGGTAATACCGTTTGGGCTTAAGAATGCGGGAGCTACTTATCAGCGGATGGCCACTACACTTTTCCATGACTTGATGCACAAAGAAATTGAGGTGTATGTAGATGACATGATGGTGAAATCAGAGACAAGGGTTGGGCATATTGAAGCACTGGAAAGGTTTCTTCAGAGAGTTGACAGATACAACTTGCGGCTAAACCCTAAGAAATATGTGTTTGGGGTGACATCAGGGAAATTGCTTGGTCATACAGTGGGAATGGGCGGAATAGAGGTAGACTCCGAAAAGATCAAGGCAATCACAGAAATGCCTGCACCGAAGACAGAAAAAGAAGTCAGAGCATTCTTGGGCAAGATTCAGTACATTAGTCGGTTCATTGCCAAGTTGACATCGGTATGTGAGCCTATCTTCAAACTGTTGAGAAAAGATCAGCCAGTGAGATGGAATGAACAGTGTCAGACAGCCTTCGACAGAATCAGAGAGTACTTGGTAAAGCCACATGTATTGAAACCTCCGAGACCGGGCAGACCTTTGATACTGTATTTGGCTATAGAATCAGAAGCACTGGGGGCAATGATGGTACAGGCAGATGAGACAGGGGTAGAACATGCCGTTTACTATCTGAGTAAGAAGATGCTCCCGTATGAGGCTCGATATCAGGAGGTTGAGAAGATCTGTCTTGCAGTGGTATGGGCTTCCAGAAAGTTGCGACATTACTTCCAGTCATACAAGATCCAGGTAGTGGCAAAGGAGAATCCTCTGAAGTATCTTCATTCGGTGCCTTCACTAGTGGGAAAATTGGGCAGATGGTTGGTATTGCTGACAGAGTTTGACATTGAGTATCTCACCTCCAAAGTGATCAAAGGGCGAGCAGTAGCAGAGTTTCTAGCAATGCAACCTGTTGAGGGGGATCAGTATAAGTTTGAATTTCCAGATGAAGAGATCCAAGCGATAACAGTTTAGAGATGGAAGATGTTTTTTGACGGAGTAGTGAATTACAAGGGAGCCGGAATTGGAATCGTGATAGTGACCCCCGAGGGAGAGACTTTGCCTTTAGCCAAGAGGTTGACATTCAGAGTGACTAATAACATGGCCGAGTATGAAGCATGTGCTTTTGGTTTGACAGCATTGATAGCCTTGAAGGCCGGGAGTGTGGAAGTCTACGGAGATTCTATGTTGGTAGTCCAGCAGATGCGAGGAGAATGGGAATTGAAAGAAGAATGGTTGAAGCCTTACCTTTTTCACCTCAGAAAGTTGGCACAGGTTATCCCCGAGTGTAAGTTTCAGCACTTACCGAGAGAAGAGAATCAGATGGCAGATGCATTGGCTACACTTGCAGCGACTTGGGAAAATCCAGAAAAGTTAGTGATGAGACCGTTGATACTGACAACAGCAAGCAAACCTGTTTATGAGATAGAAAGAATTCTGGAAGTTGAGGTCGACGATGGTAAACCTTGGTATTATGACATTCAGAGGTATCTGGAACATGGTGAACTCCCGGAAGGGGCAGGCAGAAAAGACAGAATAGCCATCCAGAAGTTAGCTTCCCAATATGTGACTTTGAAAGGGGAACTGTACAAGAGGCAAGCAAACGGTATTCAGTTGAAGTGTTTGAGAAAAGAAGAAGCTCAGCATGTAATGGAAGAAATACACGACGGGGTATGTGGTCCGCACATGAACGGGTTGAATCTGTCCCGCAAGATAGTGGGACAAGGTTTTTATTGGTCAACCATGGAAACAGATTGCGCGAAAATGGTAAAGCACTGTCATGATTGTCAAGCACACGGTAATTTGAATCATTTACCGCACACAGAGTTTCACAGGTTGTCGGAGCCGTGGCCTTTCTCAGCATGGGGGATTGATATGATTGGGAAAATTCGACCGAATGCATCAAATGGGCATCGCTTCATAGTAGTGGCAGTAGATTACTTCTCGAAGTGGGTGGAAGCCGAGTCATTCCGCAATGTTACAGCAAAACAGATGGCAAAGTTTATAGCTCAGAACCTCATTTTTCGGTATGGTATGCCGCATCATGTAGTGACAGACAACGGAGTTCAGTCTCAAGGAGAGACGAAGGCAATGTTGCAGAGGTATGGGATAGGCCACCACAAGTCGTCACCGTACAGGCCGCAGGCAAATGGGGCAGTTGAGGCAGCTAACAAGACTATCAAGACAATTTTAGCCAAGATGACAGAAAATTGCAGAGATTGGGCCGATAAATTACCGTATGCTTTGTGGGGTACAGAACATCAGTAAGAACAGCAACAGGGGCCACACCTTACTCTTTGGTCTATGGAATGGAAGCAGTATTGCCGGTAGAAGTGGAAATACAGTCTATGAGGGTATTAACAGAGGCAGAATTACCGGAACAGGATTGGGCCGCACAGAGGTTTGATCAGTTAGCAATATTGGATGAGAAGAGAACGAAGTCTTTGTATCACATGCAGTTGTATCAGAAGAGACTAGCCCGAGCATTCAACAAGAAAGTACGTCCCACCAAGATCAGAAAAGGTGATTTGGTACTTAAGCAGTCAAGGCCGTCGACGACAGATCCGAGAGGAAAATTCAGACCAAACTGGGAAGGACCTTACATAGTGCAGAAGGTAATGGGAAATGGAGCAGTGAAGCTATCAGACTTGGAGGGGAATGAGTTCACCGAGCCGATCAACGTAGACAGATTGAAGCAATACTTTGCCTGAGGGAGAGAAGATCGAGCAGTCACCACGGAAATTAGCAGAAGACCTAACCCAACGGAATAAGAAAATCATTCATGCATACATGTAACATTGCATTCTCTTCGTGTTTGTTTCTGTTTTGTGTTCGCAGGTTCGAAGAAAGGAGAAAGCGGCAGAAATGAGCCAAGCAGCGTCAACATAATTTCAGTTTTTGGGATGAGTCCCAAGGGGCGAGGCCCATATCAGCTTGAAGGTGAGGCCCATATCATGTCGGCTTGGGGGCGAGGCCCATATCAGCTTGAGGGCGAGGCCCCTGTTGTCGGTTGTAGTTCCGGGTCGAGGTGCCCAGGGTCGAGGTACCCACTACATCATCAGTTCGAGGGCGAGGTCCCTATGGTCAGCGGTGTTGGGTCGAGGTGCCCAGGGTCGAGGTACCCACTACATCAGTTCGAGGAAGAGGTCCATATTGTCAGCGGTGCTGGGTCGAGGTGCCCCCGTTGTCAGTTGTAGTTCCGGGTCGAGGTGCCCAGGGTCGAGGTACCCACTACATCATCAGTTCGAGGGCGAGGTCCCTATAGTCAGCGGTGTTGGGTCGAGGTGCCCAGGGTCGAGGTGCCCCCGTTGTTAGTTGTAGTTCCGGGTCGAGGTACCCAGGGTCGAGGTACCCACTACATCATCAGTTCGAGGGCGAGGTCCCTATTGTCAGCGGTATTGGGTCGAGGTGCCCAGGGTCGAGGTGCCCCCGTTGTCGGTTGCAATTATTGGGATGCGTCCCAGGATCGAGGTCCGCTGCAGCACCAACTCAGCTCGAGGCAGCAGCCGAGCCAGGTAAGTGAAAATGCATTGCATAACTTTGATAGGAATGTTCAAAGTCACACACTGCACAAGTCCCATCAAAGTGGGGGCGACTGTAGGCATCGCATTTTCGCATGTGAAACCCGATGATGAGTCTCAGTTGGAGGCACTACCTTTTTAGCTAAGGATATTGCGGGAAACGGAGGTCGGAAGGGGAAATTCCGAATAAGTACGTCATCAAGTTCATTTCACAAGTTCATTGTCTTCGTTAGTGCTGCGTTCGTTACTTCGTTCGAACGTCAGGCAGATTGCGGACGTTCGTGTAGCATTCGAATGGGCGTTCGAACGGAGTCGGTATTTCTGGTTTTGCTGCTAGCCTCGCACCCCAGCCCAATTAGCCCCCCAAGCCCATAAAACACATCCCAATTTAATTAAATTAAACATTAAATATTAAATAAAATATTTAAACCATTTACCAATTAAATAAAACATAAAATATAATCATACCTAATAAAGATAAATCAAATATATTAACTTCCTAACTAAACAAATCACATACTAAATTAAAAAGATGTCATGCCTAATTAAAATCAATCATAACAAATTAAAGATATTGACTTCCTATTCTAGCCAAATTTTGTCCCCCATCAAATCCCTTGCTTTCCTTGTCTAACACCAAATCATATCTCTCTTTAATGTCAAAATCCCTTCCTTGTGAGACAAGGTAAAGCCCTAGCCATTCTCTATATAAACAACCCCTAACCAAGACATGCATCCTCTAGCTCATACAGATAACTCACACAAAAATCACAACACAAAGAGCCTTAGCCACTCACGGCAATAGCAACAAGAAGAACATAAACAATTCCCTTCATCTCCTCCACTCCATAACCGAAAATCTCCCCCATACAGCAGCCCTCCATCACCAAAAATTTACCTCCAAACAGCCCTTGAAACATGCCTGGACAGCAGCCCAAACCACTCCCAAAACAGTCCCTAAAATCCCTCAAACAGTAACATAAACTGCACTTATAACCTTTGAAATAACCACACCAAACTATACTAAAGAACCACGAAAAATACTCGAAACAGTTCGTTGAAACGTCAAAACAGGTGACCTGAACAGTGAGTAGTAAAGCAGAGACCGAACAGCAGCAGAACGGAGATCGAACAGCAGCAAAACAGAGACCAGATGGCGAGCAAAGCAGCAAAACAGTGAGCTAAGACGCTGAACCAGTGAACCGGAAGGATAAGGAGCTTTTACCCCTTCCGATCTCCGCAAAACACAAGTCCGAAGACGACTTAAAAGGTTAGACTTGAGGGTACTTTCCACATTCATCTTTATTCGATTTTTGTTATTTATTTTGACTGTATTTTAATTATTTGTTGAATCTTGTGTGTGTATGATGCGTGTTGTGGGTATTGGATGAATGAAAGAGTGTCGTCTCTTGTGGTATATAGGATGGAAACCCAGACGTAAATTCCGTAGCCGAATCCGAATGGACGGTAGTGCGGTCTGTACTTGGGACACAACTCCACGTACCGCTTGAGTAAACGGCACCTTCTTTTGTTTCATGTTGCTTTGATTTATTTATTTATTGTTCGTCACTTGAATTCTGCATGTTTCTTATTTATGTATGATTCAATCGAGCGCATGGGCTTAGTAAGTGGAATGAAAGATCCCCTATGGGGAGGGGTTAAAGCCATTTACCACGATGCTTTGCCGCGCCGGTTGATGTGTGTTCGGTTGAATGCAAGACACGTTCAATCGGGCTACTACGTTTGATATTATTGCTTTTAATTCTTTGTATGCATGATTCAATCGGGCGCATGGGCTTAGTAAGTGGAATGAAAGATCCCCTACGGGGAGGGGTTAAAGCCCTTTACCACGATGCTTTGCCGCGCCGGTTGATGTGTGTGTTCGGTTGAATGCAAGATACGTTCAATCGGGCATACTAAGTTTGATATTATTGCTTTTAATTCTTGTATGCATGATTCAATCGGGCGCATGGGCTTAGTAAGTGGAATGAAAGATCCCCTACGGGGAGGGGTTAAAGCCATTTACCACGATGCTTTGCCGCGCCGGTTGATGTGTGTTCGGTTGAATGCAAGATACGTTTAATCGGACATACTGAGCTTGACATTGTTGTCTTTATTCTTTGTGTTGCATGCATCAGGTCTGGTTCCGTTCGAACGCGTTCTCGAACGCTACACGAACGCGAACCTTCTGTTTATCGTTCGAACGTGTTCTCGAACGCTACGCGAATGCACACGCACTTTCTTAGTCTCATCATGCATCAGGTCTGGTTCCGTTCGAACGTGTTATCGAACGCTATACGAACGCGAACCTTCTGTTTACCATTCGAACGCGTTCTCGAACACTACTTGAATGCACACGCACTTTCTTAGTCTCATCATGCATCAGGTCTGGTTCCGTTCGAACGCGTTCTCGAACGCTACACGAACGCGAACCTTCTGTTTACCGTTCGAACGCGTTTTCAAATGCTACGCGAACGCGCACCCACTAAACTGAGTCCTTTTCATCAGATTTCATACATAGTTTTCCTAGTAGCTATCCCCACATGTATGAATACAATGTGTTTAATGTATCACAATTCATATACATATGTCATGATAACATTTGAGTATTATTTCTTGTGGTATATAGGATGGAAACCCAGACATAAATTCCGTAGCCGATTCCGAATGGACGGTAGTACGGTCTGTACTTGGGATACAATTCCACGTACCACTTGAGGAGGTGCTCACATGTATGCTTGTGTGGTTAGTATGTGTGCTTGTGTTTTCTTGAATATAATATGCCAATGAAGTTGTATGTTTGTCGCTCATTTGATGTACTTTCAAGCATGCAATCTTAGATGTGAAATATATGTGTAAGTTTTATTCTGTACATGTGAATTTAGAAGCATTATACTCTTGGAAATAAGTGCTACTTAAGTCTGATTAAATTATTACATAAATCCTTTCATTACAAGTGGCATGAGTAAAGGACCATTCTGAACCCAACGGTTTGAGGTCTTCCCTTGCGAGGGGTGAGTGCGGCCTTAAATCTCATTTTCCCGGTTCACACCGGGGGTGGCGACTCCATTATTCTCCGGTTTAGTCCCCCGTGGCTACTCCGTACTCCCGACCCGACCCGGCCGCGAGCCCGAAACAGCATACGTCGTCCAGATTCCTGTGTCCCACAGTAATCCAATCCAAATTGAACACATTTAGTTCAATTAATTCATGCCATAATGACCTATTATAAATCACCATTTGTCATAACAATTATGACAAAATAGGATAAGGCTTGAAAAAATCAATTATTTAATTATTTATCTATTAAATAATTAAACAATTAATTTACACACATATGTATTTTTATTTACATTAAATAACAAATACATATATTTATGGCTTGTGTCAAAATCTCATTTGACAAATAATTAATGTGTATCTAATCGTATTATTTATCAATTACAAATACACAATAATTATTAGCGGACAAAATCCATTAATTGCATGTGTTATCGTTTAACGATTAAACGATCCGGATTAACTCATTTAATCTGGTGAAGTATTATGAATAATCCGTATTATTCATATCGAGTTGCCCAAGTACTCAACGAGTACACTTCATATTGTGGGACTCTCTAAGTTTAGGTTTATCCGTCACGAAATCCAATTTCGTGTCCATAATCCACTCACTCATGGATTATGACGACCACGGATAATCTCGCTAAACTATACAACTCGAGGTCATAGCATACGTATAATCCCTCCGTCACAGGCTATCCGTATTATACATGGGATATAGATGAGAACGTCAAATTCATTCGGTATAATACAGTCGACTTTCAATTTACGATCTCTAAATAACACTCGAAACTGATTTTCGAAGTTATACCACGGCCATGGATTTACTAGATCGTAAACACGTGAGGATGCCTATGCCCTGTACACAGGACTGACGGATCCTGTCTTGATACGCACAGGATATCATGAGCATCAGTCCACACCCAACGGAAAGGCGGAGGTCTGATCATGATTAGATCGTTGACGTGACTGCCATCAAAGTGTGGAGGATAACTCATATATCCACAGTGGTATCTCAAGTCAAAGGACCACTATGCTCGCTCAACTCAAGAAGGTTCTTATTGACGTTGGTGTACCATCTATTAGGAAACCTTTGGTGAGTCGTTTAGTGTCTTATCAAATAAACACATACATGTCTATACAAGTCTCCCAAGACTCATGGTTCCCTGGGATAAACCATCGGACCAAGTCACGATATACGACATGTACTGGTCTCAGCGGATTTTACTAACCGACCCATGTTAGCAAATCTTGACCAGGAACTTTATTTAAGGATATACAACTAATAGTGCGCTTCCCAATGTCAATTACAAACTACGTTGTAACTGTGCACTATATTGTAAATCTTAGGGTCTTTGTCTAATATACACGTATCACTGAACCAGATTCAATTTCGATCTAATTGTAATCAGATATCTAATCTCAATTAGATCGAATAAGCGTATAAAAGACAAGAGTGCTACCGTTAAATTAGTAATATTATGGAAAATACAATTGTTCGTATTTATGAATCAGACATAAATACGATCCGGATTGGCACTCGGAGCACCAACCCTAACACCATGAACCATATTAGATTCGTAACACATTAGAGAGATATAAGTACTTTTCTTTTCAAGCCAAGTCTTGTATTTGGTGTAAGATTTCTTCATGTGTCCTTTCTTTTTACAGAAAAATACTTAATAGTGTCATTATTAACTTGATTAAAAGGCGTTTTTCCCTTTCCTTTGTCTTTATCATATTTCTTTCCATGAGTCACTGTATGGGCACTTTCAATCCTTTCTTGATTCAACCTCTCTTCTTCTTGTACACAAAGAGTCAAAAGTTCATTAATTGACCTCTTTTCCTTATGTGTTGTAGGAAATTTTGAAAGGTCTATATTCATTAGGAAGAGAATTAAGGATAAAATGAACCAAAAATGACTCAGAAATATCAATCTCCAAAGACTTGAGTTGTGCAGCCAAATCCCTCATTTCCATAATGTGCTCACGCACTCCTTTGGTGCCATTGAATTTCAATGATGACAAGTTATTCATTAGAGTGATTGCCATTGCCTTGTCAGATGTCCCAAATTGATACTCAGTAGTAGTAAGGTAATCTTTCACCCTAACACAATTAGGAATAGAACCACAAATATTTTTCACAATATGAGCCTTAATGAGCATCATACTTAAAGGGTTAGATTGCTCCCACAGTTCAAAAGATGTTCTCTCTTGTTGAGTGCTCAACTCTGTAGGCATTGGTGGTTCATCCACTCTAAATGCTAGGTCAATGTCCATGCACCTTAATGTAAAGAGAATTTTCTCCTTCCAATCTTTAAAATTATCACCATTCAGAAAATGGATACTAGATGTATCATAGTTGGAACCACAATAGATTGAACAGCTACAAAACAAATAAACAAAAGACTTACATACAGTAATTGAAGTATAAAATATATATATGGAAAATCTACCCATATAAATTTCCAAAACAAATAAATTCAATGCATCATTATAACTATTCTGTGGGCAAAAGTTATAACACGCAATAGATTTAACTCTTCATAACGGGACTAGCATCATATTACTAACACATAATATCTTTAGGCTTGTGGGCAATTTTATATATATTATATTTAGAAAAATAAATATTGTGCTATCACATTCTAATTAAACATAAATATAATAATTTCCCTGCGGGGCTAAATTATAATATTCTCATGTCTGATCATAATATTTGATGTCATTAAAACTTATGTGACCATTTATCACTTACATTTTTCATAATTGTAGATGATGTCGCTATTTTTCAATTAATCAAATATAACTTAAATATGACATCCAATCAAAATTTTATATCCATATAATCTAAAATTTTATCAATGTGTTTATGCTAACACTTAATAACCATATGCATGTTTCAGTGAAATTAAACCATCTGATTCACCAAAGACATTATATACATATATCACAATCTTACTGAATGCATATCACTCTCAATTTAGATTAAATATGACAAGGCTGTACAAAATTATAGAACATTCACAACTATGTACGGAATCATTAGCATGTACAATACCTCATTCTAATATGCGTCAAACTAATATTTTCAATTCAGTTTCAACTCTCCTACTGGAATACGTATGTAATCAATAATACTCTTAGAGATCAAAAGCACATACTGAGCACAATTAATTCATCAGTCATTAACTGAAATAAATAATACTTTTAAAGATCAAAAAACACAAATTGTGCGCAAAATCGTCTCATATGCATGCATATGTAATATCAATGATGATAAGGAAGCTATCATCAACATGATTAATAAAATAAATTCTCAAAGTGCCTAAAGTCAAAATTGTATTTATTGAGCAACAGTATGGCAAAATTTGCTTTATATAATAACTCAGCATGCTAATTTATCAATAAATTAACTTTCATGATGGCGCATTCATGACATAATCAAAATCGTATATTCAAATACCACAAGCATAATATATATATCATTCGTAATTAATATTTAGCATGTAAATTTATCAACACAAAATTTTAAAGAACCGAAAGCCAGACTAGAGACATATTCATGATACCAAATGTTAGATTAAATATGATAAATAGCGGAAGTTATGAACTTACCTCCAACCATAATAAATCAGATTCTTTTCCACAGGAAGCCAAAACCAAATCTTGTTTGTTAATTGAACCATTATATTTGTTTTAGTCTATTCAACACTGTAAATTCATGTAAATTGATGGAATACACAGGCTTTGTTGTTAGACCATGGACTTTTATATTTTTCTAAAAACTATATCAGAGAACTTAGTCTTCTCCCATCAAGAAGACAATATATAAATAATGGATAATATGGGTCATTATCCCTATAATTTACATGGGATGGGAGGAAGTTGGTTTTAATTTAAACTTTAAGTTAATAAAATTGTTATTAACTTCCTTTAATACAAATAAATTATTTAGTAAAATAAATAATTAAATAATTAGTGGACGTCCATAAAACATATATATAATATATGTCTAACATAAGGTCTATTCAATATTTAATTATAATATATCTTGAAGGTATAACTATAGAATCGCATCAAAATTAATTGATAAATAGTATATCAACATATTTAAAGTCAATCAGTCGGGATAAGTCGGAGTTTGTCAATCTCAGTCTCATTTTTATTATGAATTCGAAGCAATTTTCTTGTATAGATTTTTTAATTGAGGTTATTTTTCTTCCTAAATCTTATTCATTATTAAGGATATTTTGGGTAAAAATTCAAAATTTAGGACAAAAAAATTATTTTAAATCCAACCTGATTTTTTATTTAAGATAAAAAAAAAAAATCATCCATACTTTCATACTAAACAATATGAAATCCTAAATTTTGTTGTCAAAATAGTGTCATTAAACATCAATTAACATGCAACCAACCAAATCATACCAGAAAATCGGATCTAATATGCATAAACCCTAGAAACCTTAAAACTTGATAATTAAGAAAAACATGGTAAATGCAATGACGAATCCAAGTCGAGATCTCTCTCTGTCCTTAAGAACTTATTGGCCCCGTCACAGGTGCTTCACAGATTCGCAATTGACCAATGTTCTCCCAGGATAACTTGGTTCCTTCTTGTCCAAAGTGCACTCCTTGACAAGTATTTGAACTAGAAGAATGGTGGAACTCTCTCTCTCAAAAACCAAACAACCAAAAACGAAATGTCTCTTATAAATTCGGATTTCCTTTCTGTATTTTTGTATTGGATATAATGCCTCTTATATAAGGCATGGAAGGGTGCCAATAGGGTACCCTTTGGGGTGGGGTGCAACCCTCTAAAGGGTTGTACCCCTCACAAGCACCCAATGCAACAAAATGACAGAATTACCCTTAATGAATATTTTAGAAGAATTTCTAACAAATTTTGGTCGAGATTTGAAATTTTATGCTACTCTTTAGATAATACATCACTGCTCTCAGGTCAGAACCTTATTTGTCCTGTCGACTAAAACAACACTTGATTCATTCCCCCGGCTGTGTGACTCTTAACTCTCGCACAATGCCACTATCGGAGGTATGATTGCCTCTTCCTCTCTGGAATGGATTTGGAATTTCAACCTCCCTAGAATGAAATTGGATTTTCAACTTTTTTCAGGAATTTGAACTAGAGAGATGTTCAGCAACTTCTTCTCATAAGAATTTTAACAAGCAATAGAATCTTAGAACCAACATGAAATGAAATAAAATAAAATAATAATAATAATAATAAAAAAAATAATAATAATAAAAAAAAAACTGTTCAATTTCTGTGGGGTGGCCAAAAGTCGAGACAATGAGCATTTTCCAGTCTTATTAAAGGCAAAAAGCCTAAGGGCCTAAACGCGCACCTCAAATGCACAAGGTGTGCGTATGATGAAAGTGAGAGGGAAATTGTAAATAAACATATATATATAAGCATTCAATCAATTAAAATAGAGAAATCATTTAAAACATATCAAAAAATTATAATAATATAAATACAAATAAATATGAGTGGTTTCTGATGTTTTTTTTCAAAATTTTAAAAGAAATTATGGATATACGATCTCGCACTGTTGGTGGTGGTGATACTATTTGTTGTTAATTATACTAATTTTATATAATTGTGTTATCAGCTTTTTGTCCCTAAGGGGCGTGACTTGATGGATGGTGTAGGGCTTAGGATTTGGCTTCCAGGTCCTGCGTTCGAATTCAAGGAGGGTGTTTCTTGTAAGAGTCTGGGACAGCCAAGATTTTACCTGCTCTGCTTAAGTCGGGTCTGGTGGTTTGACGGCAGGGTTTCCAACGTTTCCAAAAAAAAAAATTTGTTGAAATTTAAATCCCACCCCCAAAACTCATCTTAATTTAAAAAAAAATATCGTGCAACTTGATTTCGGGTTGGGATGGTCAATTCATATATGTTTTTTCACCTATTATTATAAGCAAACCTAGGTGCTTCTCGAAAGCTCGCGCCTGATTAAAATCGTCTCGCATGATCTTTCATAAGGCACAATAGGAATTTGAGATGCGTCTTTGACAACTATGACCTTTCCATACAAAATTCCACATATGGGGTTACACTGCATATAGATGGGATCAAATAAAAGTCTACAACAAAGTTCTAAATAATATAAAAGCTCGAAGAGTCTTTTTCTTGGACAGAATTAGTAACGCGACTCAGTTTTTTCCAACAAGTAACCACAAGTGCTTAAGACCATCTCAAATCAAACTGTCAATTTGGAGGAACATTTGTACTAAAATAATGCAACTTTCACATCATTTATTTTTCATCTCCGAGAGCGGAAATTGGGTCATTGCTACAGAGTTTCGCTAATTTAACACTTTTAGTGCAAGGTTGGAGAACAATTTTTGCTTTATTTTACTGTTTTGCGTTGATGTGAAGCCCAGTTGGAGATGGTCTAAACATGCACCTTGGGCCAGCCCTTTATCTTGGTAATGACTAGTGAGCCGTAAAAAGTAACACCAACCTGACTAGTGATTCTCAGCGGTGAAGTTTTTAATATTTCAATTCTTACTTGACGCCCAACTACTTAATTCCCGTACTTCAAAGGACATGCCAAATGCCCATGTTCGAAAAGCAACTTAAAATTTCAAAAGAACAAGTCTAATATTGTTAAACAAACATGTTTTCCTGAAAGAAACATGGATACTTGGGAAGGAAATTTCTGTTAAGCATTAATGCAGTAGCAACTCACCAGAATTTTTATAACTCGCAACATAGAATGAACAAGACTGTTCAAGAGGACTATTTTACTAAGAACAAGAATTCCAAAAAACCATCACTATACCAGGGGAAAATTCTAACAAAGAATTGAAGTTTTCAAATGATCATTAAAGCATATCTGCAACATATATGGTGGTGTGATTTACAACAGTGTGTGTATTGTTTTGTGTGATTGAGCCTTTCTTTTCTATTCTACTCCTGTGACTAACATTACAGTTGATTTTAATCAGTTGAATAGACTAAAAGAAACCAAATGCAGAAATAACCTCATTCTGAGGCACGGATCTCCCGAATAGTAGATAGCAACATCTCATCTCCAGCAACCACTCGCAACTGTTTAAAGAAGTTATCTCTTGCCAACTTTCCAGCCTGCGTTTTAGTCATAACCACACACCCCAAAAAAATGTCATTCCCAATTTCAAATTCCCTGTTCTCTATTATAATTCTCACAGAATAGTCAGCATAAAAAAGCTAAAATAAATACCCACTTCATCACTCACCTTGTAAGTATGGAACAAGTTCATCACTTCCTGTAGTTTGGCAGGGGAAAGGAAACTCTTCATCTTCGAGAAAAACTTCTCAATTGAATAGTTTGTAAGTTTAACTTGCGCGGGAACAGATGGCTTGTAGCTAACAACACACTGGGGAAGAATGTGCCTGTTCATGTTACTTGGCCACACTATATACCACTTGGGATTCTTCGGATCATCTGAACCAGAATCAAAAACAACACTAGACGGATAACATTGTTGAGACCCTGTCTCCACTTTCTCTACATTTCCCAAAATAACACGACACAGTATCAAGTGCTTCTCACCGTTCTCATCCGCCTCTGCTATTTTGGCACTGAAAGTCACACACATAATTCAACAAGTAATTAAAACCAAAAATGCTTAATAATAAGGATTAATCTAAATTAAACCAAACATAAGCCTTTTTTCAATGGGATGGAGTCGACTACATGACAATATTATATTTTATGCGAAATCATTAAACTATATGTTTATGATTTCTATTCATGTCAAAGGAATGACAATGCTCTCTCTTCTTCTCACCGAAACAATTAGAGGTCAACGATATTACAATATTAGTCGTGTTTCTCGCCATTTCTTCCAAACGTTAATTCCCATTAAATGCCGACTACATGAGTTGAGATAATTAAATATATAAATATATATATAGTACCTTAAACAAGGCAATCCGACAGGAGACAAGTAAATGCCGACTCCATGAGTTGAGATATTGCTAGGCACACCAAAGCCGTGAACCAAAATGCTGTCGACGTCTCTGGACGACGCGCCGTACCACGCGTAAACGGTACTCGCAGCTCCGCGCGCGGCTTTCGTGATCTCAATCTGCTTCTCAAAAACCTCGAAACGCGCTCTCTCCAAATGACCGACACGTGTACACTGGTGAACGGAAGTGTGATGTGTTGCACCGGCGTCTATTTTCTTGATTCCAGAAAGGAACTGATCTCTAACGTGTGTATACGCTTTCTCCGTTTCGCTTGAAAGCCTCGTGTTCAGCCATTTAGCCTTGAGAGGATTTACGACGGCAAAACGCTGCCGTTTTGACAAGACTTCTTCGTCTTCGTCGACTGTCCCTCTCTGCCTCTTGTTTATATTGATCTCGATTTCAATTTTCGTCGAATTATTTTCCTCATTTTCTTCGCCGATAAAAATTTTGGGGAAAAAACAGTTACCGTTCATATCGATCCACGCAAGCGACCGTTGCTTTCCTGAATCGAAATCAATCTGCACCATTCTCAGAAAGTCAAACACGTACTTTGACCCTTCAATTTTGACATCAGCAATCGGCTTCCGTTCCAAGAAACTGGATTTTAATGAGTCTATCACTTCGCTGGAGAAATCAAGCCACGAGCCGTTGCGGTAACTCATGAGCCGAGCCGGTGAAGCGCTGCGTTTGAAGTTGCTTTCGTTCTGGTTCAAGAAAAGCGTCGAACAAAAATCCGACGCGTTGACGTAGCATTTTTCTGTAGATTCCGGCTGTGACGACGACGACGACGACGTTGACGGTGACGGTGGAGGAGGCGGAACCCGAACACTGATGTAATCCACCGAGTTCTTTGATTGATGAGCCATTGTTTTTCACACTTGATGGACGGCTCTGTTACGATTGTACAAATCACAAGAACTGCAATAATAATTTCGGATGTTGGTATTTATATTCAGTTTTTTTTTCTGACGTGGGCGATTTGAAGATTACAAGGAGGGATGGCAAGCCATTACCCCGGTTCGAATCTGAGTGTACCCCGTCCAGATCCGGATATCCGTTTTTTTAATTTTTTTTTAATTTTTATTTATATTATTTTATATTTATATGTATATTTTATCAATTTTATTAGTTTTAATTCAATTCTTTTATATTTTTTAATTATATTATATTATATTTTTTTATATATTCATACTATTTTGTATTTTTTTATTATATTTAATAATTTTTTTTGCGGACCCGGGTCTATCCGAGCCGGACCCGTACGAGCCCGAGTCCGGATCCGGATCCTAATTTTTAAGACCCGGGTACTAATTTTTTAATCACGGACCCGAATCCGGATTCTTGTAATTTACAAGAATGACCCTTCAGTTTGGTGCCGAAAGATGGGGTTCTAATTTCATGTAAATCCGACGATCCGATCCGAATTAGTCAGCTTTGACCTACTAAATTTATTCCATTAGATTTTTTTAACTCGTTTCTTTGGCCATGGGTCGGACTTTGATTCAACAAAAGTTCAGATTTTATCCGACCCAAATATATATGTATAATAATTTTCGATGGAGTGATCTCTCATTTTCATAAAATGAGAAACAGACTAAAGCTATGTTTGTATTGATGGAAGGAGATGGTTTATAATAGTTAGCAATCTAATGGAATTGAATGAAACGAAACGGAATGAAATAAAGTGCAATATATTATAATCTTGTTTGGGAAAAAATGAGAGGTTTATAATGTAATGTTCCAAAATATTATTTGGTAAATAAATAATAATGGAATGAAGTGCAATTAAATATGTTTTAAAGACAATTATGCTCTTTTTAATTCTAAAAACAAAAAATATAAATATTTTAATATTATTTTTTGAAATAGCAAATTTATCTTCACATATAATGTTATTTTTTTAAGTTACTGTTGATGGTGTTTTCAGGCACTATGACATTTAAGGCAGCACGACAAGGACAGAAGGGTAATTTCCTGACTGGTTGAGATCATCAAAGCCGACCCGACCACAACATGTAAAGACCGACCACTTTGGTTCGGATGACCGAGCACTATAAGGTCGGCAGAAACACTCTCAGCATAAAAGATTGTCATGACCGACCTCATGAAGACCGACCAGATGGCAAGACGTGTTCAAGATGACGACACCCTATTCTTGCGGATAAGATAAAACGAATTATCCTACTCTCACAAGGAAATGAAGTCAGAATCCGAAAAGAGGAATAAGAAAAGAGAAGGGAATATCAGACTAGGAATCCTTGCAAGGAGAGGAGACTAAGTTCAATTAGGATTTCTTATGCAAATAGGAGTCTGATTTCTGTGTTATTATAAATAGGAGGGCATAGTATGTGTAAAAGGCATCATCATAAAAAATCAGTGATCAGAATCATCAAGCTCTGATTTGTAAACACAAAAAGACCTGAGAAGCGTATTGGGGTAATAAAAAGAACCATCATGTTCTTGTCCGTGGACGTAGGTCGGATCCAAAATCCACCGAACCACGTTAAATCTCCTTGTTGATTGGTGTGTTTATCTGTCTCTCGCTAAATTTGATTTTGGTCCCCCATAATCAAACAAATTCACCGTTGAAGGAGGATTCCCTCGGAGGTGATATTCCCGTATTACCCTGAGACCAAAATCCACCGTCAACAGTTGTCGCCGTCTGTGGGGAACTCAACAAAAAGCAACTCGCGTAGTGAGACAATGGCGGAAGACGGAAACCACCAACCATCAGGAGCTCGGCTGCGGATTGGATGGAAAAGATCGAGGAGAACCTTAGGAAAGAAAGGGAGGAAACCAAACTCTGCTAAAAACCATAGTAGACCGGTTGGAAAAGATAGAAGGAGCACACAATGGAAAATTCGAGGCCGGGACTAGCCGACGGAAGGAACGACATAGCAGAAGGAAAAAGAATTGTCGATACAAGTGAAGACGACAGACCCCGAAGGAGGGAACCCTACAGGGTGAGATCCGTGGTAGTGCAGAGAGATTCCCAGACCGAGGACACATGGGAGGGAGGAGATGACAAATCGTCGCCAGACTCCTCCTACGATAGCCCTCACAACACCCGGAGAAGAGGAAAAGAATATAATGAAAAAGTACGAGAAGATACCGACCCCGAGAAGCACCATTCCCGAGATAGCAGAAAGAAAAGAAACCACAGAGGGCGGCATGGAACCAAAGACAGCAGCATGAAATCTTGGTTACGGGAGGAGCTGGTCAAATGGGGAGTATACCCCAATGCAGACAGAGGGGATGTCCAGGACAGCAAAGATGAGTCCCCCCTCACAGAAGAAATAAAATCAGAGAAATTCCCAAAAAGATTCAGCATGCCGACCATGACACCATACAAAGGCCATACCGATCCCAAAACCCACATTGAAGGCTTCGTCCTACTAATGGAGGTACAAGGGGTAACAGGGGACGCCATTTGCAAAGTGTTCCCCCTAACTCTGGCCGGACCGGCCATTCTATGGTATAGAAGCCTAGCCCCAAGGAGCATCAGCAGCTTCGCACAACTCAGAAAATCATTCATACGACACTTCAAGGGGGCTTGTGTCCCCAGAAAGACAATTGGAGAACTAAGGCTTATGAAACAAGGAGAAGATGAACCATTGAAGATATTCATTGAAAGATACCACAATATGGTACTCGAAGTTGGAGGGTACGAATCCCCCGAGGCCCTAGGAAAGCTTGAAGGAGCCTTGAAAGTCGGGAGGCTATGGACCCACCTAAGGATCCAAGACACCCCGGACTACGCCACCGCCCTGGAGGTGGCCCGAAAATTCGTTTTATTAGAGAACAAGGAGAAAGTATCCCGAAAAGGGAGCACCATTAGAGAAAGAACCACAAGAGAGGGCGCCCCCCGCCGTACGGAAAGAGAATCCAGAAGACCACCCCCGAAGCACAAGGAGTTCAAGCCACTGCACCGGGACAATCAAGAGAGAAGGGCGCCGACCCAAGTAAACCATGTGGTCGGGGAAGATGCATACATTCCCCTAAAGAAACCACTGGGACAAATTGTCATGGAGATCCAGGGGAAAGGCCTCTTAGTAGAGCCCGACCAAAGAAGATTCCCCCCGGACAAAAGGAACCAAAAAGCTTATTGCGTACACCACAACTCCAAAGGACATGCAACAGACGGATGTAAAGATCTGCGAGAACAAATGGAAGATCTAGCACGAAACGGGTATCTAAACAAATACATTGACCACGAGGTCATGACAGCCAGACAAAGAGCACGTGGTCGCCAAATCAATATCATCGCAGGAGGAAGAACACTGGCCGGAAACTCTAACCGGTCAAGGAAAGATTACAGCAGAACCCGAGGACCAGATGTCTTAGAAACAGAGCAGGTCACAGGGCTACAGGGAGGTCGGTCGGTACCAATAATGTTCACTGATGAGGATACCCAAGGAGTAAGTTTCCCTCATGACGATGCATTGATAATCAAGGCAGTCATCAGCGGGTCGGAGGTAGACAGAATCCTAGTGGACCCCGGGAGCGCGGTCGACATAATTTCCAGAGAAGCACTGGACGACCTAGGGGTAGAATATGCAACCCTGACCAACGATAGCACTCCCTTATACGGTTTCGGAGGATCAGCCGTCATCCCACTAGGAAGGATACAGTTGGCAATAACTGTCGGGACACATCCTCGGACCCGGACGATCATGACAGACTTCACTGTAGTAGACTGCATGAGCAGTTACCAGGCCATCGTCGGGCGACCCTTTATGATGAAAACAAAAGCCGCGATGTCCTGCTACCACCTGAAACTGAAATTCCCCACTCGGGAGGGGATCGAGAATTGTGTGCGAAGAAGCCAAAACAGCTCGCAGCTGCTTCGCAACTCTCTCACGAGAAACTCTCTGCATCACAAAAGACAACCGAAAACGACAAAGGAACAAGGAGAAGAAGAAGAAGAAGACAGAAACCCAGGGCCCCGGCCAAACAAAAATGCCCGACTCGCTGCAGCTGAGGAAACGGAGGAGATAGAACTTTTTCCCAGGGAAAAATATAAAGATAGGGGGAGGCCTGAGCAAGTCTATACGACAAGATCTTCTAGAATGCCTGAAGGGATACCCGGACGTCTTTGCCTGGGGATACAATAACATGCCGGGGATCGACCCGAAATTCATCAATCACCGCCTAGCAGTAGACTCATCTCGCAAGCCGGTCAGGCAAAAGAGAAGGAACTTCAATCAAGAGAGGAGTAAAGTAATAGCAGCCGAGGTCGAGAAGTTACTAAAGGCGGGTCTCATCAGGGAAGCAAGGTACCCGGATTGGGTATCAAACGTGGTATTGGTCAGGAAGAACAATGGCAAGTGGCGAATGTGTGTCGATTTCACCGAATTAAACAAGGCGTGCCCAAAGGACAGCTTTCCTTTGCCGAACATAGACCAGCTAGTAGATACCCACAGCCTGTCAAGGCTTACTGAGCTTCATGGATGCTTTCTCCGGATACAACCAGGTCAAAATGTGCCCGGCAGACGAAGAGAAGACAACCTTCATCACAGATCAGGGGCTTTACTGCTATAAAGTGATGCCCTTCGGGCTAAAAAACGCTGGGGCCACTTTCAAAGGTTGGTAAACAAAGTTTTCAAACCACTCATCGGCATTACAATGCTGGTTTATGTCGATGACATGATAACAATGTCAAAAGAACCAAACAACCACATGGACGACCTAAAAAGGAACTTCGAGCTTCTAAGAAAACACAACCTGAAACTCAATCCGGAAAAATGTACCTTCGGGGTAGCTTCAGGGAAGTTTTTAGGCTACATGGTAAGTGCCCGAGGAATTGAAGCAAACCCACAGAAGATCCAGGCAATACTGGCCCTAAAGTCTCCCAAAACAGTAAAAGAAGTACAGAGTCTGACCGGTAGAGTGGCCGCGCTCAACCGGTTCATATCACGAGCAACTGACAATGCCACCCTTTCTTCAAAGTAATCCAAAAAGCAAAAAAGGATGTCGACTGGACGCAGAGTGCGAAGAAGCCTTCCAGCAGTTGAAACAGTATCTGGTGCAGCCCCCACTCCTGGCTAAACCACTCCCAGGTGAAACATTATACCTATATCTGACTGTTTCGGACCGAGCAGTAAGTTCAGTACTGATACAGGAAACCGACAAGATCCAGAAGCATGTCTACTATATCAGCAAAGCCCTCTTAGACGCTGAAACCCGGTATCCAGTACACGAACTAGTCGCCCTTTCACTAGTTACGACAGCTCGAAAATTACGGCCTTACTTCCAGGCCCATCCTATCAGGGTATACACCGGCCACCCCCTAAAACAAATTCTGCAGCGGCCAGAGGTTTCCGGCAGATTAGTAAAGTGGTCGGTAGAACTAAGTGAACATGACATCGCCTATCTCCCAGAGCAGCAGTAAAGGGACAAGCCTTGGCAGATTTTGTCGCCGAATGTACCGACCCCCAGACCCTGGCTATAGACGAGGACAAATGGGAAATGTCCGTAGACGGTTCGGCCAGCACACAAGGCAATGGGGGGGAGTCATCCTAAAAAGCGACAAAGGAGAAGAAATCCTACTCGCCCTGAAATTCGCTTTCATAGCAACCAACAATGAAGTGAGTATGAAGCAATACTGGGCGGTTTGAGACTATGCACGGTGCTAGGGATCCAAAATGTGGTAGTAAGGAGTGACTCGCAGTTAGCCGTTCAGCAACTGAAAGGAGCATTTCAAGCGAAAGAGCCTAGTATGATGGCCTACCTGACCGAAGTACGAAAGCTAACAGGAAGATGGGGGATGTACGCTTCGAACAAATCCCCCGAGAAGACAATTGTGAGGCAGACTCCCTGGCACGGCTCGCCTCTTCAACAAAAGCCGAACACCCCAGGATAATCCCTTTGATTTACATCCGGGAAAAAGCGTGGGAGAATCTAAAGTGGAAGTTCTAGATAAAGAAAGCCAAGCATCATGGATGCAACCCATCAGAAAATACTTGGAAACGGGAGAGAAACACCAGAGGACAAAGAGAGGCCAGGAAGTTAAGGTACAAAAGCACCAAATTCTCCCTAATCGACGGGGTACTTTACCGACGGGGTTACTCAGTCCCCCTCTTAAGATGTCTTGCCGAAGAAGAGGCAAATTATGTGCTCAGAGAGATACATACGGCATCTGCGGAAGCCACGCCGGAGGTCGCTCAATTGCTTTCAAAGCCTTAAGACAAGTTTTTACTGGCCGACCATGCACCAGGACGGCATAGAAGTGGCCCGCAAGTGCGAAGGATGTCAGAAAAACGCAAACCTCCACCACCAACCAGCAGAACAGTTGACCACGCTACTCAGTCCCTGGCCGTTCGCCCAGTGGGGACTGGACATCATTGGACCAACCACAAGGAAAGGGCAGGCGAAGTATGCCATCGTGGCCATAGACTATTTCACCAAATGGGTGGAGGCAGAGCCACTATCCACCATAACGGAGAAAAGAGCCACGGAATTCCTGAGGAAAAATATCGTCTGCCGGTTCGGGATTCCCCGAGCCATCATCACAGACAACGGGAAGCAATTTGACAGCAAAGGTTTCAGAAAACTCTGCGAGGACCTCCAGATTGCCCTAAGATTTGCCACACCAGCCCATCCCAAATCAAACGGCCAAGTCGAGGCGACGAACAAAACCATCAAGGCTAACCTGAAAGCTCGGCTCGGATCCAGCAAAGGCCTATGGGTCGAGGAACTACCAGAAGTACTATGGGCACACCGGACAACCTATAAGGACTCTACGGGAGAAACCCCATTCTCCTTGGCATACGGATATGAAGCTGTCATCCCGGCAGAAATCGGGGTGACCTCCCACAGGGTTCAACACTACGAGAGTAAGCAGAATGAAGGACTTATCAGAAACCACCTCGACCTGATCGAAGAAAAGAGAGAGAGGTCGGCCATGAAAACAACAATCTACCAACAAGGATGGCCCGCTTCTACAATAAAAGAATTCGAACACGCACTTTCATCCCGGGCGACCTGGTGCTAAGAAAGGTCACCCTAAATACTCGAAAGCCAGAGGAGGGCTCCCTGGAGCCAAATGGGAAGGGCCCTACAAGGTGGTAAAAGTGGTGAAACCGGAGTGTACATCCTAGAGCAACTGGACGGCACAAGATTAAAAAAGCCATGGAACGCTGAGATGTTGAGGAAATACTTCCAGTAATCTTTCCCTTCCTCCTATCTGTTTACAGCAAAAAGGACAGGGATCCAAATACATAAAGCCTCTCTCAAAATGACCCACAGAGAGCTGTAAGAAGGGCAGTATGTCCCCGAGCATGAATAAAAAACTTTCTTTTTTCCAAACACTCTCAATAAAACTTTACGAAACCATATTCAAAAAAAAAAAAAACTCGGGGACATGCTCACGACAACGATCCAAAGCTAAAGAACACAAAACTCGCACTGCCCGACCACAGATACCACCACAAAAAGCACAGAGTCACACCAGAATCATCCGACTCCATACAAAAAACAGAGAGCACAGAGCTTTGAGAAACATAACATGAGGAGGAATGTACCCTTAATGTTTCGATCGGCTCGGGCTGGATTACGTTCCTGTAGGCATTGCATTTTTGCATGTGAAACCCGATGATGAGCCTCATTTGGAGGCACTATCTTTTAAGTCACGGAAATCGCGGGAAACGGACGTCGGAAGGGAAGAGTCAAGAATTGACGGTTTTGTCGGATTTAGTTCACATGTTTAGCTTCGGGTTCGCTGTTGGATCTCCGTTTTAAAACTTAACCTTAGCCCAAGCCCATTAAATCACATCCAAAGAAATAATTAATATATGTCACAAATCAAAATAATTAAAACATTTAAAATATATGTCACAAATTTTAAATTAAATTCACAAATTAAAATTAATTAACTCACAAATATAAACTAAATTGAAATTAAATAATCAAATTAAATGTTAAATCTAAATTACAAACCAATTAAATTAATAAATTAAATTAATTGCAATTAAAACTAAATCAAATACCAAGATTAAATAATTCACTTCCAAATTAAAATCAATCAAAATAATTTAATTCCTAATTTAATAAATCACTCACCTAATTAAACAAATCAATCACACTAAATTAAGATATTATCACCTAAAATACACAATTCCATTACCTAAAATAATAAACCTAATATACTTATTTTATTTCCTAAATTAAGCCATGCAAACCCTACACCCTCTCACTATATAACACAACCTAAATCAACCCTAAGGGAACTCTCACCTCACGGCAGTGACCAACAAAACAGACCAAAAACCTAATAACAACTCAAGTCAAGCCACAAACCCTCCATCTTCACGTCCTCACTCTCCAGTGGAAACAAAAGACCAACCACAACAAATCACAAAAGACACGTTAACCACCTACAAAGCCACGTGACAGGCCACACAACCCTTCTCAAAACAGTCCACGCCATCAACAAATAAACTAACAAAAAGCCACAAACGGCAAGCCACAACGAAAGCCCCTGAATTTCAGCCCTCCACTCACGCTAAATCACCTTCTATTCAGCCCTCCACTCACGCCCATTCAGCCCTCCACAAATTGCTTCCACTCACGCAAATAAACCCCCCACAAACTGCTTCAACTCACGCACAAGAACCCTCCACAAACTGCTTCAATTCACGCAAATAACGCTCCACACAGCCCCCGAATATCGCAAACAGTAAGCCAAACAGCCCCCCACAGTAATAACAAACAGTAACAGTAAGCCAAACAGTGAGTACAGTCCCCGAAAATACCCCAAAACAGTCCCAAAACCGCACAGAACAGTCCCTAAATGTGCCTGAAACAGTGAGCAGCGAAGCGGCAGCGAAATAGCAGCAAAACGGAGTGAAAACACGAGCAAAACAGCGAAACCGAGGTAAAACGCAAACCAGTGAACCAGAAAAGTTGCGGAGTGATAGCCCTTCCGACGGTTGTAAACGCGAGTCCGGAAGACGACTTAAAAGGTTAGACCTGAGGGTACCTTTCACACTTGTTTTCTTTTTATTATTTATTCGATTTTTTATTGATCCTTTTAATTGTGTTTTAAATTATTTATTGAATATTGTTTGCATGTGATGTGTGTTGTGGCCATTGGTTAAAACGGAAAATACGTCGTCTCTCGTGGTATATAGGATGGAAACCCAGACGTAAATTCCGTAGCCGATTCCGAATGGACGGTAGTGCGGTCTGTACTTGGGCTACAATTCCACGTACCACTTGAGTAATGGCGTATATTTCGCTTTATGTTATTTTGATTATTCTCACTTTATTATTCCGTCTTTTAATTTCCGCATGTATTTATTTATGTTATGATGCGATCGAGCGCATGGGCTTAGTGAGTTAGTCCAAAGGTCCCCTCCTTGAGAGACGAAGAGCCTAAAAGGCCACCTTTGTGACACTACTTCGCCGCGCCGGACGAAGTGTGTTTGGGTTGAATGTACGTTCAATCGGGCATACGAAGTCTACACTTTTATTGTCTTTATTTCATGTATTGTGATGTGACGCGCATGAGCTTAGTATGTTGGTCTAAAGGTCCTCTCTTTGAGAGACAAAGAGCCCCAAAAGGCCACCTTTACGGCAGTACTTCTTCGCCGCGCCCCCCATTATCTTGTTGTTTAGTATGACGTATTCTTACATGACCATGCATCATATCACATTGCGCATGGGCTTAGTATGTTGGTCTAAAGGTCCTCTCTTTGAGAGACAAAGAGCCTAAAAGGCCACCTTTACGGCAGTACTTCTTCGCCGCGCCTCTTTTATTTAGTTATTCGCTTCATAACGTATTTTTTGAAAATTCATGCATCATATTGCATTGCGCATGGGCTTATCAAGTGAGATCAAGGGTCCTCCACTTGAGGGGTGAAAATGCTTGAAAGCTACCTTTTGCTACAATGATTTGCCGCGCCCCTTTATCTGTTGTTATGTACGAGAAATCATATATTCATATGTTCATGTTGTTTACTGCATTTTGGAGGTCATTGCTATAACCCGTTCGAACGCGTTCCGAAACGCCGCACGAACGCATGTTTTCTGTCTGGTCCCGTTCGAACGCATTATCAAACGCTATACGGACGCGAACCTTCTGTTTACCGTTCGAACGCTTTACGAACGCTACACGAACGCGAACACACTGAATTGAGTCATTTTCATCATATGTGCGTCTATGCCTATATCTATCTTCTTTTGCACCATGTCATAGCATGCTCACTTTAATGCCTAATTGCATCCCTAAGCATCTTTTTGCATTATGTACTTAGTCGACCCTTTTGTTTGTGCATGGAAATATAATGGCTATTTGTTTATGGTATGTCTATGAAATCACATGTTCGCCATCATTTGATTCGCTTTTATGTGTGCTTGTTGGTTAGTATGCGCTTGCGTTTCCATGAATACAACATGCCAATGAAATTGTCTGTTTGTTGATTTAATGTACTTCTAAGCATGCAATCTTATATGTGAAATACATGTCTATTTAGGCGCATATTTCATTTTATAAATGTGAATTTAGGAGCATGATACCCTTAGAAATAAGTGTTACTTCAGCTTGTTTAAATTATTATATAAATCCTTTCATTACAAGTGACATGAGTAAGGGACCATTCCGAACCCAATGGTTTGAGGTCTTCCCTTGCGAGGGGTGAGTGCGGCCTTAAATCTCATTTTCCCGGTTCACACCGGGTGGCGACTCCATTATTCTCCGGTTTAGTCCCCCGTGGCTACTCCGTACTCCCGACTAGGCCCCGAGCCTGGGACAGCATGCGTCGCCCAGATTAGCTGTGTTCCCACAGTCTGGCGACTCCACTGGGGATAGAGAATCGGCCCCGAATATTGTCTTGTAATGTTTGGATTTATGTTTTAATTGACCGTGTCTATAGTGGATAAAATGAGGGTTTAATCAAAGGCACTTTGAGGCTAGGTAATGGTTTGGTGTCTTCCTTCTCACTCACTACCTTTCTAGAAGGAAAAGCTGTGAAGGCACCTAGATAGCCATCTACTCGTAGCCTTTTGTGATGGACTAATTTGGAGGACTCGTTGTTTATTCCTGACACCAAGCGATAAGAGCCTAAGAGGCTTGGGTATTTAAGTGAGCCTCGCTCCACCTTCCCTCTGGGGAATCTACAACGGGAAGTCCATTTGACAGTCCGTCACACACCATAGCTCATTGGCACGTACCTTAGTGTATAAAAAAGGGTGCGCTCACTTGGTTGCTCGAACCCTTGAGTGGGGAGACCTAGTTGTGGGCCATCCTTCGCCGGTGAGAGCCTTTGTCTATACTCTTACTAACCCACCTATAGACCGGGTTGGCTAAAGTAACAATTATTTCCTTGAGTATGTGCTTGTGGACCATCCTCATTTGGATGCAGTTGGACTATTGTCAGAAATGCGGGCTTGCCGGGCCATTTAAACCGGGGCAAGTTCGTACTGTATGACTATTAGGCCCGAGGCTTCTGAAATGTTGATGGGCCATTATGTAAAAAAATTATTATGTTATGTTTGCATTATCTCCCTTCTATGCTTATGTTTGGGAACATCACCGTTTGGATCCATTTGGACCATTTGTCATGGGATATGGGCTTGTTGGGCCATTTAAACTGGGACAAGAACGTATTTCATGACTATCGGGCCAAAAGCTTCTAAGTGATTGATGGGCCACCTTGTGCTTGTCTTCGGAATATTATCATTTGGATTTAGTTGGGCTCTTTGCCGTAAGACGTGAACTCGTTGGTGCCATTTAAACTGGGACGGGTTCACCCTTATGACAGTCGTCCCAAAAGTTTCTAAAATGATGATAGGCCGATTTGTTTGATAATTTTATTTGATTTAATGTTATATATTTCTTATGCATATCATGCATACTATACCCTGTTAACATCCTCTGTGTCTTAAAAGACACCATAGATACCGTTTGGGTTAGAGAAGAACCAGACTCACTAAAAGAACAAGTATGAGTGAATCCGATAATGAGGTGTCCCGTATGGATCAGTTAGAGAAACAGTCTCGCCAAAATCACTGAACAGTTGCAGGCTTTGACTACTGCTATGGCTGGTATAGCTGGGTCTCGTGCCGGGGTTAATTCTGGGGATGTGAGGCAAGAGGAATCTCAAACAGATTGGGGGATGATCTCCCTGCTTTTGATGATGATATGGCAGAGTATGCAGCAGGCAGAGTATCTGGGTCTCAGACAGAGTTGCAGAAACTTCGGGATCAGGTTGAGTCAGTTACCCGCAAGATGAGGGGTAAAATGAGGATCTGCTGGATTATGACACATTGACTTTTGAGGAACAGTGCCAGCACAGTTCAAGATGCCAGATATGGCTAAGTTCAACGGGAATGGGGATCCGAGGGTGAATCTCCGACAGTTTGTATCGGTCATGAGTTCAGTTGGCTTGTCCAGCGCCAGGTGCAAAAAATGTTTGGAATGTCGCTTGAAGGGGCTCCCGTGGTATGGTACCACAGTTTGGAGAAGAAGGTGAAAGAAGATTGGAGGGAGTTAGCTGATGCCTTCCTGAACAGTATGTCACTGACTTGGAGATCGACTTGTCACTCCGTGATTTGGAGAACACTAAGCAGAAGCCAGAAGAAAGCTTCAAGGAGTATGTAGACCGCTGGAGAAGCCAGCTTCTGAAAATGCAGACTCGGCCCTCTGAGAAGGACCAAATCAAAATGATCATCAAGGGCACCAAGCCCTCTATTTATAGTAAGCTGAGGAGGATGACTTCGATGATTTCTGATTTTCGGCAGTTGAGGGAAACTGTCATGGATATTGAGGAAGAGGAGGCTGAAAACAGAAAGTCCTATGGCCAGAATAGGCGGACTTTTGGGGGGTATTCTGAGACTAAGCCCGCTACTGTCGAGGTTGCTGCCATCAGGAACCGACAATTCTCCAACCTGGGTAGACCTTTGTCGAAGGTATTTGAAAAGTTACAAGGACAAGGAATCTTGAAACCTTAGAAGGCAAGCCACTTCCGCACCCCCCACCACCACACATAAATGTGGACCTTTATTGTCACTTCCACCAGCTACATGGCCATGACACCGACAACTGCACCCGCCTCAGGCATGAAATTCAAGATCTCATAGATTCCCATAAAATACCCAACCCATGAAAAGAAGCCATCAACCATCAAGCTTCTTACATGGATGACAGTGAAGAACCATGGGCCGAGGAAGAAGGCAGTGCTGCGGATGATGGAGATGTTCCTCCTAGTCTATTTGATCCAGTTTTTAATGACATTGATTTTGTTACTTGTTCGAACTCTTTTCCTCAACAATAATAAAGACGTTCATTTCGCTAAAACTCTTCTGCAATATGAGTATATTTGAGAAAAGTATTCAACCTTGGTACTATGGAATCCAGTGATGAACACGGGAACCTTCGCAATAAGCAAACAGAAAAGATAAGATAGACATTCAGAAATTGGGAAATAGAGGCAGTGAAACTATCAGACTTGGAGGGAATTAGTTCACCGAGCCGATCAACATAGACAAACTGAAGCAGTGGTTTGCCTGAGGAAAAGAAGACTAAGCAGTCACCAAGAGGATTGATGGAAGACCTAACCCGACGGGATAGGAACATGCATGCATACACGTAACATATTCGCATCCTTTTTGTGTTTGTTCTGTTTTGTAATAACAGGTTTCAAAGGAGAAAAAGAGAAAAGCGTCAATACAAGCCAACCAGAAGCAGTAACAGTACAATATCAGCAGTTTTCGAGAATGAATCGCAGAGGGTCGAGGCCCGAATCAGTATCAGTTTTGGGGATAAGTCCTAGGGTCAAGGCCCACATCAACAGAATTTTGGAATGAATCCAGTGCCGAGGCCCACATCAGCATCAATCTGGGGGCGAGGCCCATGTCAGTAGCAGTTGGGGCCGAGGCCCGCATTACATCAGTATCAGCATTGCCGGGTATGGCATTCTGGGGCGAGGCCCATATTACATCAGATCAGTCCTGCCGAGAATGGCACTCCGAGAATGGAGATATAGTCTGGGAATGGGCAGTTCAAGAATGAACAAGTCGGAAATGACACTCCGAGAATGGAGATATAGTCCGGGAATGGGCAGTTCAAGAATGAACAAGTCGGAAATGACACTCCGAGAATGGAGATATAGTCCGGGAATGGACAGTTCAAGAATGAACAAGCCGAGAATGGCAATCCAAGAATGGAGCAGAGTTCAAGAATGAACAAGTCGGAAATGACACTCCGAGAATGGAGATATAGTTCGGGAATGGACAGTTCAAGAATGAACAAGCCGGGAATGGCACTCCAAGAATGGAAGCACGGTTCGGGAATGAACCACCTCACAGTAACGGTTCGGGAATGGACCACCTTACAGTAACAGTTCAGGAATGGACATCTCAAGGTAACAGTTCGGGAATGAACAACTCACAGTAACGGTTCGGGAATGGACCAACTCACAGTAACGGTTCGGGAATGGACCAACTCACAGTAACGGTTCGAGAATGAACCACCTTACAGTAACGGTTCGAGAATGGACCACATCACAACACGGTTCGGGAATGAACCAGGGGTCGCAGCACCTCACCACCCAAATCAACTCAAACACGTGGAAAGTCAAGTGGCAGTTGGCTAGCCAGGTAAGTGAAAATGCATTGCATAGACTTTGATAGGATTGTCACTGTCACACACTGCACAAGTCCCATCAAAGTGGGGGCGACTGTAGGCATTGCATTTTTGCATGTGAAACCCGATGATGAGCCTCATTTGGAGGCACTATCTTTAAGTCACGGAAATCGCGGGAAACGGACGTCGGAAGGGAAGAGTCAAGAATTGACGGTTTTGTCGGATTTAGTTCACATGTTTAGCTTCGGGTTCGCTGTTGGATCTCCGTTTTAAAACTTAACCTTAGCCCAAGCCCATTAAATCACATCCAAAGAAATAATTAATATATGTCACAAATCAAAATAATTAAAACATTTAAAATATATGTCACAAATTTTAAATTAAATTCACAAATTAAAATTAATTAACTCACAAATATAAACTAAATTGAAATTAAATAATCAAATTAAATGTTAAATCTAAATTACAAACCAATTAAATTAATAAATTAAATTAATTGCAATTAAAACTAAATCAAATATCAAGATTAAATAATTCACTTCCAAATTAAAATCAATCAAAATAATTTAATTCCTAATTTAATAAATCACTCACCTAATTAAACAAATCAATCACCTAAATTAAAGATATTATCACCTAAAATACACAATTCCATTACCTAAAATAATAAACCTAATATACTTGATTTTATTTCCTAAATTAAGCCATGCAAACCCTACACCCTCTCACTATATAAACACAACCTAAATCAACCCTAAGGGGAACACTCTCACCTCACGGCAGTGACCAACAAAACAGACCAAAAACCCTAATAACAACTCAAGTCAAGCCACAAACCCTCCATCTTCACGTCCTCACTCTCCAGTGGAAACAAAAGACCAACCACAACAAATCACAAAAGACACGTTAACCACCTACAAAGCCAACGTGACAGGCCCACACAACCCTTCTCAAAACAGTCCACGCCATCAACAAATAAACTAACAAAAAGCCACAAACGGCCAAGCCACAACGAAAGCCCCTGAATTTCAGCCCTCCACTCACGCTAAATCACCTTCTATTCAGCCCTCCACTCACGCCCATTCAGCCCTCCACAAACTGCTTCAACTCACGCACAAGAACCCTCCACAAACTGCTTCAATTCACGCAAATAACCGCTCCACACAGCCCCCGAATATCGCAAACAGTAAGCCAAACAGCCCCTCAACAGTAAGCCAAACAGTGAGTAAGTCAGTCCCCGAAAATACCCCCAAAACAGTCCCAAAACCGCACAGAACAGTCCCTAAATGTGCCTGAAACAGTGAGCAGCGAAGCGGCAGCGAAATAGCAGCAAAACGGAGTGAAAACAGCGAGCAAAACAGCGAGGTAAAACGCAAACCAGTGAACCAGAAAAGTTGCGGAGTGATAGCCCTTCCGACGGTTGTAAACGCGAGTCCGGAAGACGACTTAAAAGGTTAGACCTGAGGGTACCTTTCACACTTGTTTTCTTTTTATTATTTATTCGATTTTTATTGATCCTTTTAATTGTGTTTTAAATTATTTATTGAATATTGTTTGCATGTGATGTGTGTTGTGGCCATTGGTTAAAACGGAAAATACGTCGTCTCTCGTGGTATATAGGATGGAAACCCAGACGTAAATTCCGTAGCCGATTCCGAATGGACGGTAGTGCGGTCTGTACTTGGGCTACAATTCCACGTACCACTTGAGTAAATGGCGTATATTTCGCTTTATGTTATTTTGATTATTCTCACTTTATTATTCCGTCTTTTAATTTCCGCATGTTATTTATTTATGTTATGATGCGATCGAGCGCATGGGCTTAGTGAGTTAGTCCAAAGGTCCCCTCCTTGAGAGACGAAGAGCCTAAAAGGCCACCTTTGTGACACTACTTCGCCGCGCCGGACGAAGTGTGTTTGGGTTGAATGTACGTTCAATCGGGCATACGAAGTCCTACACTTTTATTGTCTTTATTTCATGTATTGTGATGTGACGCGCATGAGCTTAGTATGTTGGTCTAAAGGTCCTCTCTTTGAGAGACAAAGAGCCCCAAAAGGCCACCTTTACGGCAGTACTTCGCCGCGCCCCCCATTATCTTGTTGTTTAGTATGACGTATTCTTACATGACCATGCATCATATCACATTGCGCATGGGCTTAGTATGTTGGTCTAAAGGTCCTCTCTTTGAGAGACAAAGAGCCTAAAAGGCCACCTTTACGGCAGTACTTCGCCGCGCCTCTTTTATTTAGTTATTCGCTTCATAACGTATTTTTTGAAAATTCATGCATCATATTGCATTGCGCATGGGCTTATCAAGTGAGATCAAGGGTCCTCCACTTTGAGGGGTGAAAATGCTTGAAAGCTACCTTTTGCTACAATGATTTGCCGCGCCCCTTTATCTGTTGTTATGTACGAGAAATCATATATTCATATGTTCATGTTGTTTACTGCATTTTGGAGGTCATTGCTATAACCCGTTCGAACGCGTTCCGAAACGCCGCACGAACGCATGTTTTCTGTTTGGTCCCGTTCGAACGCATTATCAAACGCTATACGGACGCGAACCTTCTGTTTACCGTTCGAACGCGTTTACGAACGCTACACGAACGCGAACACACTGAATTGAGTCATTTTCATCATATGTGCGTCTATGCCTATATCTATCTTCTTTTGCACCATGTCATAGCATGCTCACTTTAATGCCTAATTGCATCCCTAAGCATCTTTTTGCATTATGTACTTAGTCGACCCTTTTGTTTGTGCATGGAAATATAATGGCTATTTGTTTATGGTATGTCTATGAAATCACATGTTCGCCATCATTTGATTCGCTTTTATGTGTGCTTGTGTGGTTAGTATGCGCTTGCGTTTCCATGAATACAACATGCCAATGAAATTGTCTGTTTGTTGATTTAATGTACTTCTAAGCATGCAATCTTATATGTGAAATACATGTCTATTTAGGCGCATATTTCATTTTATAAATGTGAACTTAGGAGCATGATACCCTTAGAAATAAGTGTTACTTCAGCTTGTTTAAATTATTATATAAATCCTTTCATTACAAGTGACATGAGTAAGGGACCATTCCGAACCCAATGGTTTGAGGTCTTCCCTTGCGAGGGGTGAGTGCGGCCTTAAATCTCATTTTCCCGGTTCACACCGGGTGGCGACTCCATTATTCTCCGGTTTAGTCCCCCGTGGCTACTCCGTACTCCCGACTAGGCCCCGAGCCTGGGACAGCATGCGTCGCCCAGATTAGCTGTGTTCCCACAGTTCCGCCGAGGCCTCTTCATTATTCGGCTCGGGGCTGGATTACGTTCCGCCGAGGCCTCTTCATTATTCAGCTCGGGGCTGGATTACGTTCCGCCGAGGCCTCTTCATTATTCGGCTCGGGGCTGGATTCTGTTCCGCCGAGGCCGTTTGTTTATTCGGCTCGGGGCTGGATTCCGTTCCGCCGAGGCCGTTTGTTTATTCGGCCCGGGGCTGGATTTCGTTCCGCTGAGGCCACTTGGTTAATCGGCTCGGGGTCGGGTTACGTCCCACCGAGTCTACCTCTTTGGACTGGGGACGTAACATTCCCCCAGGTCCAAAGTCTTTCTCAGCTCGGGGTCGGGGTACGTCCCACCGAGTCAGCCCTTCGGACTGGGGACGTAACATTCCCCCAGGTCCAAGTGCCTTTCTCAGCTCGGGGTCGGGTTACGTCCCACCGAGTCAATACTCATTGGACTGGGGACGGAACATTCCCCCAGAACCAAGTATCTCTCTTGTCTCGGGTCCTCAGGGGCAAACTCGATACATAGGATCCGTGAGAAGCATAGCACAGGGAGGGATAATACAACGTGACGATTGCTTACTCCAGTGTCACCGAACATAAGGAGGAACATGCCCTTAATGTGTCGAACACTCTTTTGATCCCCCACCTACCCGATGTAATGGATCCGTGGGAAAACATAGCACGGGGGATGATGACACCCCCGTGACGATTGCTAGCTCCAGTGATACCGGACCTAAGGAGGAATATACCATTAGTATCCCGGACACTCTTTGATCCATTCATCATCCGGATCTGTGAGAGACACAGCACGGGGATGCGTTATGCCCCTGTGGCGTGTGCCTGCTCCAGCGTGGTAAGGAGGAGCCCTCATACAATACACAGGCTCCCCAGTGAACCAACGTGTAGAGGATGTGCCCTTACCATTCAAACGCTCTTCTGATCCGAATCCTGGTTCGCCGGGACACTGAATTGAAAGATTCAGAATTGCGTTTTGGAGACCTCGGGCAGGACGCTGTTTTGAGGCATCCATGTTGTTATTTTTGCTTGCAAAAAACGTTTTCATGGGATAGGTGCTAAGTCACCCCCGCCTTTTGATTTTATCTTCGAAAGTTTTGTTTTTTATTTTTTCATCGGTCTGACAAAGGGACGCCCAAGTCAGATTCGATAGGGCTTCAAAGGTGGATACACTTCCCATCTGTATAAGTCCCAAGGATTAACCAGTACTCGGGGCTGGATTCGTTCCGCCGAGGCCACTTGTTAATCAGCTCGGGGTCGGGTTACGTCCCACCGAGTCGGTTTCTTTGGACTGGGGATGTAACATTCTCCCAGATCCAAGTGTCTCACTCAGCTCGGGGTCAGGTTACGTCCCACCGAGTCGTTTTCTTTGGACTGGGGAGGTAAAATTCCCCCAGAGCCAAGTGTCTCACTCAGCTCGGGGTCGGGTTATGCCCCTCCGGCTCATGATTAAACCTCGAAGGGTCTCAAAGTGTTCGGATAAAAGGAAGCATAGAGAAAAATAGAAAGAGATGAGAAAGACACAATATATAAACATATATACAAGTTTGAATTGTTATTACAAAAAAAAAAGGGTTAAGTGTACACAGGGCCCCGGTCGGGTTACCCTTTCTCATTCAGCCCGCACAGGGGCAGGAATTTCTTCCTCAACCAGCTCAGACCTCGGGAGGATCGGCTCGACCTCGGGAGGAGGGATTGCAGCTTCAACATCGGCAGCATGAGAGACCTCTACTTCAGGGATGGGATGAGGGATCTCAAGGAAATCCTCACCAGGGGCAGGAATATCAGGTCGCCCTTCTTGGGAAGCCCCGGAAGCCGGAACGACCGAAATCGGGTCGGGATCCATCACCTCCTCGGTAGGAGGAGGGAGCCACTTCCAGAACTCCTTCTCGGATCTCCCCCTTACAGAAACTGATGGCCGCATGAATAGGATCCATATTCAGACTTGGCAGCACCATCGGTATCAATTCAGCACAGTCACCAACCCCCTCAAGGCGGATAGCCTCCTTCTCGGTCTCAAGATCGGCCTCTCTCTCCTCAAGCTCGGCCTCTTTCCTCTCAAGATCATCCCGAGCCCGTGCCATTTGCTCATCATTGGCCTTCAATTTGGTTTCAACACTGGCCACCTTCGCCTTCAAAACGTCAATCTCAGACTGAGCAGCCTTCAAATCCTCACGGGCAGTGTCGGCAAGTTTTCGCTCAACCCGGCAGCAGCCTTGAGAGCTTTGTTTGTTTTGAAGTTCTCAATAGCAGTCGACTCAAGGTTCTTTATCACCTCCTCCCGATCAGCCAGTTTAGCCTCCACTTCTGTGAGGCGATTCTGAAGTCTCTGAGCCTGACCACCCTCGGACAATAGACTCAGAAGGAGGTCCTTATTCTTCGCCATGAGGTAGGTAGCCTGCACGAAAACAAAGAAGGTCAAGATATGAGATGAAGAAGACCGAGAACCGAGATAAAAAAAAAGAATAAAACTACATTTGCCATTTGAGAGCTCATCTCGGTCACCACACCTTCCGGAGAGATATCCTCATATCTCGAAACCTCCCCCGGGGGAATCACCTCGGCCAACTCATTGAAAGGTACTAAATGGGAAGTAGCCTCCCGGATGCCTTCTCCCAAGTCATCCACCCCGAGGATCACGGAACCATTGCGCTTCTTAGAGGAGCCCTCAGAAGACTTCTTCCCCGACGGGCATCCTGCTTCTTGCCCTGCACAGGCTCCTCCCCCTCCAACTCAGCCTCCTCAGCCCCAAATTGACGCCTCCTTTTCCTAAGAGGCTTCGGCGGACTGACCAACCGAGCAGACCCCGGTGACTGCACACCAGGAGAAGATGGATCACGAGTAGCCGTTTGAACTTTCCTTTGAGGTGCTCTCCCAACCGCGACAGATTCAGCCGGTGCCCGGGAAGTTCCAGTTTCAGCATGGCCGGCCTTCTTCATAGTGCCAGCCAACTTCTCAAGAAACTTAGGCTTATTTGACATACCTACAAAAAAAGGGAAAAGGAAATCAGGACCCGAGCATATAATAAAGACATCAAACACACGATAAACAAACAGGGAAGCCAAACTAAACAGCCAGCAGACATCTACCTATCCGACCTGTGACGTCCGAAGGGACAGCCTGGGTAAGGCCCGACTCAACAAAAGCCGCATCATTAACCAATTCCCTCCAGTGAGCGGCATACCGACGAGCCCAGAATACTCGCCGCCGGACCTGGTGGGAAACTTTGGGAGCATCCCTCCAACAGGCTAGGAAGAATAGAAGAAAAAGGGTAAGAATCCAAACAAAGAAAAGATAAAGGAAAGAGAAGCTAAAAGGTCGGTCTCCTAACCTCCCGCCCTGAAGATATCCGGTACCAAGATCTCCCCTTCATCCAACCTCAGGGTCCGTCCCCAATCCCTAGTGGCCCAGAACCAGAGATCTTTGAAGTTCTTATTGGAGTCAGGCAGCTTCTGGACGACGTTTAACGAACTATTGTAAGCGGAAAGGTAGTACCAACAATGATGAGCCTTTGGGTTGGCCTTCAAACGGTATACCCTCTTCACCTCTTCAAAGGAAGGCTCGCCGAGTCCTCCCGGTGCCAAGCTACATACAACCTGGCCAGAATCATCCAACTGTTTAAACTCAGCTGACAGGGGGGGATCTCCACTCGGGCCAACATCCAAGCGAAATAAGGTTGAATCGGCAGCCGCAGCCCACACTCAAAGAAGGCAGGAAGAAGTGCCACCAAGCCCTCGTCAGGTTGGCTAGCGCGATCCATAAGACCGGGAACTTCAAGGGCGATATCTATAGGAATGTTATCGCAGTCGAAGAAGGGCGAGGTCGTCCTCAGTTATTTTGGAAGGACGGTTCATATCCAGAGCCGACGAGCCGAGTTCACCGGCCTCTGGGTCCTTCCGAGGAACCCTCTGATGATAGGAATCTTGTTCGACCTCAGAAGGAGTAGGGGTAGTGTCAAGGTCTTCTACACTAGGTGCCCCCGAGCCCGAGAAGAGCTCCTCAGCAGGGGGAGTTGAGGTTTTAGCAGGCTTTTCAGGGGAGAAACTACTGTCAGACATCCCTGACACCCAGAAAAACAAAGAAGGAAGGGGAAGTCAATCTATAGCTAAAAGAAACTACTCACGATTTCCATGTTAGCTAAACAGGTGGTCTCTAAAGTGCCCTAAGGCAAAACTCAGCAAACCATAAATCTTTCCCTAGCAAACACTCAAAAATGAACAGCAAACACAGATTCATAAACACAAAAAAGGAAGAGGTCATTCAGAGGACTTACTTGTTCTTCTCGGAAAAAGCATGAGGTTGCGCAGTACGATTGTGCCCGTTCCTTATGTTCGCAGCAAAGAAAAAGAAAAAGCTCGCGGTTGAACTTCGAGAACACGGAGTTGGGCGAATCACGGAGATGTTTTCAGGAAAGAAGGAGAAATTGCCGAAAAAAGATGGAACAATGAAAGCCTCGCCTTCTTATAGTCATGGCAAATACGCTCGTGACCGTTGGATCTAAGGGAAGAACCCGGATGAACGCCAGGTGTCGACTGCAAAAGTGGTCTCCCAAGTTTAAACAGACGGCTGAGATCAGCCCACTGTGAAGACGCCTCTACACGGTCGATTCGTTCCCTTTTTGGCGGGAACCCGGCGGATGATTGACAAGTGTCGAACTTAGAAGAAACCCTAAAGTTGATTTGATAGGCATTTAAGCGGACGTGACTATTGCGTGTCTCAAGACAAAGCGCTTGAAAAGAGGCAACAAAACATTTCTCGACACCGGACCGACCTCCAACAGAGCAAATCAAAAACACCTTCTTTATATAGTTCCCAGCACCAACTTGCACGCTTGTTGGAACCGAGAACTAGGGGACAGATGTTGATGGTGTTTTCAGGCACTATGACATTTAAGGCAGCACAACAAGGACAGAAGGGTAATTTCCTGACTGGTTGAGATCATCAAAGCCGACCCGACCACAACATGTAAAGACCGACCACTTTGGTTCGGATGACCGAGCACTATAAGGTCGGCAGAAACACTCTCAGCATAAAAGATTGTCATGACCGACCTCATGAAGACCGACCAGATGGCAAGACGTGTTCAAGATGACGACACCCTATTCTTGCGGATAAGATAAAACGAATTATCATACTCTCACAAGGAAATGAAGTCAGAATCCGAAAAGGGATAAGAAAAGAGAATGGAATATCAGACTAGGAATCCTTGCAAGGAGAGGAGACTAAGTTCAATTAGGATTTCTTATGCAAATAGGAGTCTGATTTCTGTGTTATTATAAATAGGAGGGCATAGTATGTGTAAAAGGCATCATCATAAAAAATCAGTGATCAGAATCATCAAGCTCTGATTTGTAAACACAAAAAGACCTGAGAAGTGTATTGGGGTAATAAAAAGAACCATCTTGTTCTTGTCCGTGGACGTAGGTCGGATCCAAAATCCACCGAACCACGTTAAATCTCCTTATTGATTGGTGTGTTTATCTGTCTCTCGCTAAATTTGCTTTTGGTCCCCCATAATCAAACAAATTCACCGTTGAAAGAGGATTCCCTCCGAGGTGATATTCCCGTATTACCCTGAGACCAAAATCCACCGTCAACAGTTACGTTTCATCACAACCCGGGTTTGTGAGGCTCATTTTCAATGCCTCAAAACCCCTTTTTGTTACACTCTTTTTCATCTCATTTCATTCTATTTCATCCATTTCCATCAATCCAAATAATTAATTTTAAATATTTTAAATTATATTCCACTTAATTTCATCTCATTCCATTAATTCAAACATAACTTAAAAGATAAGAAATGTACGCACTCTAAATAAATGTGTTTTGTTTTATATTATATTGACGTTTGTGTTTTTTTAATTTTTATTTTATTAAAGAGCAGTGACAAATAAACAAAGAGGCGAAGGAACCTTAACAAAAATAGCCCAAACACAAGGTCATATTACTATTTTTTGTTTTTTTTTTTACAATAGGATCAAAACGATGATGTTTTGGTGTGATTTTTGTCATGAAATTATAATCTCATAATATGAGATTATTTGTATACATCAACTTATATTATATCTTTTATTCCAAATTTATAAACTAATTAATACTATTATATACCGTTTGATGAGTTTATTTATATAATATTCTCTATCAAATTGAGCACGGATAGACACAGCTACCGAATCAACTTCCAACATGCAGCGGATCTTTAAATTTAATTTTTATATGATCTTATCCAACCCAACTCGTAATTTATTTGCCCATAATTTTTTTGTTAGAACTTCTGATTGCCAGCGTTGGAGGGCTTGCAATGTCACTCAAGTCAATGAAGACTTTGCCGCTGTGGGGATGGCTAAATTGACGTGTTGGCGAAGGTTAGGTTAAGCCTTAAATGGTGCCACGTAGATTAGGCTTTCTGGTTACACCTTTCTCTTTCTTCGGCCCAAAGAAATATAGGTAAGTTTTGAATATATGCGTTGAACTTTTTTTTTTTTTTTGGAAACGATGGAAACCCGCACCAAACCATCCATTTTGGGCCGCTGCGCAGGTAAAACCACCGGCTGTCCTAGGCTCTTACAAGAAATGCACCCCCTGGATTCGAACCCCAGAACCTCAAGGTGAGATCCTGGACCCTACACCACCAAGCCACACCCCTTGGGAACTGCATTGAACTTTATGTTCGGTAAAACAAACTTTTTTCTTTTTGTTTTTCTTCGTGCATATATTTTATTTTAGGGAATATATATATATATATATATTTGTGCACATATTTTATTTTGGGGAATAAAGAGTTTTAACAGATATGAGACTTGAAGTTGGATGTCATTTTTCTTCTTTGCTAAGTTGCCACTTTGCATGATTCTTGGTTTCTTTTTTCCTTTTATTTTTCTTTCAAATATCTTTATGATTCATTGGTTTAAAGTGATCCATTTCATATTGGAAAAGCAAGCTTATAAATTAGCATTGAGATATTTTAAAGTCATCCATTGATTTTATCTTATATGTTAAGAAATTACAAGATTTAATTTTTGGGTTTCACCAAACCAAAGGATGATAATGTGATGAGATGGGATGGGCAGAGATTAATCAATTCTGATCTCGTTTTATTTATATAATCGTGATAAAAATTATATCGCATCTTGTCTCATTTTACTAAAAATTTCGAGATTTTTTTTTTTTGCCATGTCCTATCCTGTTTTCAAATGCGATATAAAAATATGTCTCAAATCTCATTAGGATATGACGAGATAGTGAAAATTACCAACATTGACTCAGTTTATATTTTAATGTCATTGTGTTTTGCTTTGAACTTTTGTCTCATTAAAATTAGTAAAAATACAAGTATCTCTGTTGGAAGATAAGCTTATAACAATAGCATTGTTGGCTATTTTGAAGCTCATTTTTAAGTGAGATCCACTATGAAATGATGGAGTATTGAGCAATTTGGATTTTCCTCCTTGAGTACTTCGGAATGGTATATTGATACGCTCAAAATAATGCTCAGGTGAATGAGAATTTGACTCGCAAAGTCCTTTTGAAAAGGGAAAAATAAAGGAAAATAAAGTTATCACACTGGCACTTGTACCGGAATCCGCATGGACCCGGAAGATCCGGGTCCGGGTAGATCCGGGTCCGTGATTAAAATATCCAGACTTGGGTTTTAAAAATTAGGACTCGGGAAAATCCGAATCCAGACCCAGGATCGCACAGGTTCGGCCCGGATAGACTAGGGTCCATAAAAAAATATAATTAAATATAATAAAATAGAATAAAATATAAAATATAAAATAATATGTATATATAAAAAAAATAATATAATATAATTAAAAAATATAAAAGAATTGAAATAAAACTAATAAAATTTACAAAATACAAATACAAATATAAAATAATACGATTAAAAAAAAAAAAAGGGTATCCGGATCCGGACCGGGTATACCCGGGTCCGGACTCGTGTATATTTACCTTGGTCCGGATCCGGACCCGAGGCAATGAAAATGCTTCCAGATCCAGATTTTATCATCCCTAATCTATTATATACCAAAGCTAAGTAGTGCTTATATTGATAAGAACCTACTTGTGTTTAATTCCAAGAAGACCCATCCACTTGTTCTAAGCCATAAGAAACGCGAATCTTAATTTTGTAAGAACAAAATCCATTCAAGATCAAGTCCAACCCTTACGAAACCTTGCCCTTAAGAACCTTTCTTTATTTCTTTGGAGAATCTTAAACAACGATACAACGCCACAACGCTTGTCATACGTTGATAAGCTTTTGTTCCGTAGAACCAAGGAAGAATCCACTCCCCCAAGATGACATAAGTCACTTTATTTTGTTAAAAATAGTTCTTGATTAATTATCATTTACAATGAATAATACATCTTTAAATAGAAGGCTAACCATAACTCTATCTAAACATAATAAAACCCTAGTAACATATACCCAATAACACATAAAATCCTTCAAATTTTCGTGCATGGGCTTTCTAATTTAATTAAAATTCAGCCCAATACTTAAACATAACATAATCTTAAAAAATAAAAACATAAAAGTTGTAGGGGTAGCTTGCGTCAGCATTTTGTTCAAGGAATCTGAATTTGACTTTGACATACATGCGCACGTGATAAGAATATTATATATATATATATATGATGTCCTCCAGAGTGATGAATTGGCAATACACATGTAAACATCTAAGTCTTCTTTCCAATACAACTTGAATCACCAAAATCAGATATCATATAAGAAAGTTATGGCCAAAATACGAAGCCTGCACAAATCCAGCCATTGCTAATGCACCATTCGAAAATTAAGACCAAAATTAATCAAGGAAACCTATGCATGTCCAAGACTCATTCCATACATGCCTTATATATAATAAATTCTTTATATAAAGTCTCGTGCATGGTTCAAGCTTCAGAACCCAATTAATCTTTATATAAATTCTTTATATATATATGTTAGTTTATGGGTTGTAAGACCTTATGGATAGAAGCTCTCTACACGTACTTATGCAGGGGATGCAAATCACAAGGTGATCCGGGGTTGGCTGGCTTTGATCTAATATGCGCCCGTATGTTCTGCGTACACGAATGTGGTCCACATCGAGTTAGGCTAGCGTGAACCTTGTTTTTGCTAAAATTTCCTTTGAATTTTTCATGAGATTTCATTTATTGTTACAACAACAGCCATAATGTTGATATTGAATTTAAAATTAAGTATGAATTTAAACCAATTTAATCCCTGCAATTATGTAATGGTAAATGGTTTTTTTTATTTAAATCAAAATGGAACCAATGAGATAGATAGTTTTAAAAAAATTTGAAAAATTCAGTGTCATTCACAGCCACTGTTTATAGAGTCTGTTTCATTCAGTCATTATTTTGGCTGTTTGTTTGTCCTGCCAGTCCCTGTGTCAATCGTTCTTTTGGTTCAGTTGTTGTGTTGGACATCCAGTTGTTGTTTTGTTCGTTCCAATTGTTATTTTTTGTATTGGTTGTTCTTATTGTCTGTGTTATCCTTTGTTGTGGTGATATTTTGATCAAATTCAGACATTATAGAAGTTCGTTGTGGCAGTTTGGCGATGCACCGAAACTATCAGTTTCCATTTTATCTTGGGATCCAAACACCGATTTATCATAAGCACAAAAGTGAGTGGTAAATCTGATTTAAGGGATCTGTGTGAAACACATGAATCAGAATATCACTATAATTTATTCTGCTTTTGTTATATATTGTTGTTTTACTCGCTATATTTTTACTGTAATACTTTTATATTTTGCTAAGTATTCTAATTTACTGGTCAACAATCTTAAAATAAATTCCCTGAAAAGTCTAGTTCAGATTCAGCACAATCAAGATTTTGTCCTGATAATGGTCAGAATGTTTGGCTTGAGGCAGAAGCTGACAATGTGTCAGATTGTATGTGCGAAAATATCACAAAGGATGTTGCTAAATTAAAAACCATGATTACTGAGCTGAGTAATATGGCGTAAGCACAACACAGAGATAGTATTGAAACATGTTCGTTGTTATCTTTAAGATATTAAGAATGAGTTTCTTATTCATGGAGAATATAATCTGCAACCATTATGGTCAGATTAGTTTTGAGTCTAATTATGACATTAGATGATCTATGTCATATAGAGTTAGAAAAGATGCAGTGGGAGTGTCACGGTTGATTCTACTGTATTAGTGGAATTAGTTGTAACTTATGAAGTATTGACTTATGAAGTTGCATAGTGACCTTATAGATTAGAAGTTTTGATATTGGTCGTTGTGCTTGTGATTGTCTCATAGTATTTAGATTTGATCCCTAAATACATAGACAATTCAGTAGATGTACCATAATATTGATGTCGCATCTAAGTCATATTGATGTATAACTTAGGTTATAAAAAATATGAATGATGCTGGCTAAGGGAAACGATTGGGTTTGTTGGAAAAACTCAATATTTTATAGCGGACCTACTTGTTATTACCTACCTCTTGAGTGCTAGATGAACTCTTGAGGGCCATGAGTATGTGATACACATTGAGATATGTATATGATACAGTGGATTGGCACTAGAGCAAGTGGGAGAAATTGTTAGGGTTGTTGCTCAGATTGCCAATCCGGATCGTATTTATGTCTGATTCATGAATACGAACAATTCATTTTTCCATAATATTACTTACTTAATGGTTGCACCTCTTGTTTTTATATACATATTCGATCTAATTACGATTAGATTGAAACTAAATCTAATTTAGTGATGCATATATATTAGACAAATACCTCGAGATTTACAACATAATGTGTAGTTACAACGTAGTTTGTAATGGACATTGGGAAGCTTCACTATAAGTTGTATATTCTCAAATAAAATTCTTGGTCAAGATTTACTAACAATGGTCATTTAGTAAAATCCGCTGAGACTAGTACATGTCATATATCGAGACTTGGTCCGATGGTTTATCCCAATGAACCATGAGTCTTGGGAGACTCGTAAAGACGTGTAGGTATTTATTTGATAAACATTGAACGACTCACAGAAGATTTCCTAATAGATGGTACACCAACGTCAATAGGAATCTTTTTAAGTCGAGTAGCATAATGGTCATTCGACTTGAGATACCACTGTGGATATATGAGACATCATCCACACTTTGATTGTAGTCACATCACCGATCTATTTAGATCAGACCTCCACATGTTCATTGGGCGTGGACTGATGCTCATGATATCATGTGAGTATCAGATAGAATCCGTCAGTCGTGTGTACAGGGCATAGATATCTTGAACGTATTTGTGATCTAGTAAATTCACGGTCGTGGTATACATCGGAAGCGAGTTCCGAGTGTTATTTAGAGATCGTAAATTTGAAAGCCGATTATATTATACCTTAGGGATTTGACGTTCCTATCTATATCCCCGGTATAATATTGATAGCATGTGATGGAGAGATTATATGTATGTAATGACCTCGACTTGCATAGTTTAGCGAGATTATCTGTGGTCGTCATAATTCATGAGTGGGTGAATTATGGACACGAAATTGGATTCTGTGACGGATAAACCTAAACTTAGAGAGACCCACAATATGAAGTGTACTCGTTGAGCACTTGGGCAACACGTTATGAATAATACAGATTATTCATAATACTTCATCGGATTAAATAAATTAATTCGAATCGTTTAAACGGTTAAACGAAAATACGTGCATTAGAGAATTTTGGTCAATTAATAATTAATATGTATTTGTATTTGATACAAAATTTGATTAGACATATATTAATTATTTGTCAAATGAGATTTTGACACATGTCATTAATATATGTATTTGTTATTTAGTGTATATAAAAATACATATATATTAATAATTATATTAATTAATTATTTGGATATTTAAATGTTAAATATTTAGATAATTAAATAATATAAATATTTCATAATTGTTATGTAATATGTTTAATTATTATTGGTTACTAATAATATTAAACTTTAAGGTTAAAGTATTCAATTTGAATTTGTCTACTTTAACTTTATATTTAATTAGATTAATATTCATTTGTAATAATTATTATTACATATGTTTATTTATTATTGGTAACAAATAACATGATTTCTTAAGCTTGAAGTATTCAAATTACACAAGTAACCTTAGACTTTAATTAAATGAACCAAATTGACCATAATGCCCCTCCAAATTCGGCCAAGCTAAATATAAAATAGAAAATTATTTCTCTTTTATTAAGCTTTTCATGGCCAAGTCTCCACCATTTTTAGAGAGCTTCCAAAAGGTTCTTGAGAGAAAGTGAACAAATCAAGAAGAAAACTCAAGGAATTTTGGAGATTTTGAGGTAATCTTTAATATTCTTAAGCTTAGAAATTTTTTTTCTTGTTCTTGAGTATCTATAATTGTTCTAGGGTTTATTTCTTTCTTAAATTTTGGGGCTTTTTGATTTGGAAGATGGATTTGGAGGCTATATGCATGTGTGAAGTAAGATTGAGTAATATTAGTTCAATTTTATCATTTGATGACTTGTTGTCATTCTAGAGCATTATGACCACACTTATAACTCCTAGAATTGTTCTTGAGTTCTTCATAGGTGGTGGCTTTGATTGGTGAAAATATTAATATGATTAATGTTGAGAAAATTGGATTTAAAGCATGAAAAATAATATTTTTGACACCCAGATCAGATCTAAAAATTATGGAATTTTGGTGGTGAAAAATATGTTATTTAAATGTATTGGATGTGTATTGGGCATTGGAATGATTGTTGGAAAGTGTTTCAGAGTGAAAATATGCGAAAACAGTTAAAAACGGCGTTATCAGGTGAGTTTTGGGCTTACTGGGTGTCGGCTGTCTAAACAGTGAATTTGTCACTATTTGGGCAGCCCATGAACTGCCCAAGTACTATTGGGGCTGACCTGGGCAGCCCCCATGTGTATTGGTTGGTCGGTTTGGGCAAAAATACGTTTTATGCCATTTTGCGGAAAAATATTTTCGTAAAAGTTTCGCGATGTTTTCTAAATTATTTATATAGTTATTTGATAATAAATATAATATGTTTAGGTGAAATATGAATGAATTATTCATATTGGATATTGAATAATTTATTCGGTAAGTTTAAAAGTTTTTAAAGTTACGATTTCACCCGAACCGCGCTCTTCTGCTGCGCCTGAAGAAAACCCCAACAAATCTAACACCGCGTGGTGCGTAGCTAACCAATCTATCCCCAAGATG
>SKCR01025322.1:0-128013 GCA_019454045.1 Zanthoxylum bungeanum | reverse complement strand
CTAGGGTTCCACTACCCAAAACCGTCCAAGAAGAAAGAGATATAATTTCACTAATAGAAAGGAAAAATGAGGTTGCTTGCATACTTTGTGATTCGTTTCCCTTTTTGCCTTGATTGAATTTGGCTTCTCTACACCCGAATCAATCAAAAAGCTTATTGATTCTTCTAGATAGAATACGGCCTTTGAAAGGGTCGGTCTTATTTATCAGAAAATGGCTTCCATTTCGTACAGAACCTGGTGTATAGGACAAAGATAGGTTCTCTCTTCCGTAGGAACCGCTAGAACAGTTTGATTCCAGCGGTTCCTACCAGTTCGGGGAGGGTAAGTACCCTAACCGAACCGGTTATATTTGGTTATGATTCCGAAAATCAGTTGGTGCCTGAATCGTCTGGTTCCAACCAGTTCGGTTCCGATTCGAAACCGAAACCTTGGCCGGGTCTATCCTCATCCATTAGACTATCGTCTATTTGTATACAACAACTCTCATAACAATTTTAAGGTTAAAAATATTTAGACTAATAAAATACAAACGACCTAAGGATATTTAAAAACTTCTTCCAAATATGTTTAAATTAGTATTTTTTTTTTTTTAATATATGATGACATCTAATTAAATATTAGGTGCAGATTTGGTGTTGACATATACGAACTAAAACTTTTTTCTTCCATACACAAGACATTTGATGACATGTAACTTGTTTTGGTCAAATTTTCATCACTCATAGGAACACCAACCAAAGCATCTTAAGAGTTGTTTTGGTGAAATGGGCGATTGATGCGAAGGAGTTGATGTTTCTGCCAAATAAGGTCGTTTATTTGGAAACGTTGAGGAAAGAACTAGGCCAGGGAAAGTCATGTGTGGAAGCCCTGCAAAAGAAATGAACCGTTTAGAGTCAGGGCCGGGGTGACTACTATACGATGATCAAGCAAGATTTGAAACTGAAAGGATAATTGGGTTTTAGAGAAACCCTAATAAAAATGGAAAAGATGAAGTTAGAATAAAGTTTACTTGCCATTTCCACATTCACTTGAACTTTATATATGGAATGCTCCTTTGGGCGTTTGGGTGTCCTTTTGAACACGTGGTCTTTTCTGATTTGGCAAGCTCCTCCTTAGATAAGGGCATTTCAGCATTTCATATTTAAATCCAAATATTGATAGCCTTCCTTCTTCTGTCATTTGTTATGCATTTCTTAAAAAAAAAACTTTTCAATTGCAAATAGAAAATCAATTGACAAACAATAAGAAAACGTCAATAAATTACTTTACCGATAGAAAATCGATAGAATTATTCCGTTAGTAAAATATTATCGGCAATATATTTATCGACTAAAATTTCATGCTAACTTGTTCCCATTTCCTATATGGGTGGCTCCTTTTGGTTCATGTGACCTTTCATTACTTTCACATGTGGAGGCTCCTCATTGTTGGGCTAAATGGGCCATAAAGGACCGATGCTCATCAGACATTCTGAGGGTAACATACCTTTTGATCAGATGCTATCTCCTATCCTTAGCAGAAACCTTAACTAATTGTCAAGAAGTCTTGACGTCCTTCCCGAGTTGGGCCAATCAGGTGTCTTTTCTTGCTGATTTGGCACACTTCCAAATCAGGTGTCCGTAACTTGGTCCATGAGGATAAGGTGGCTTTGAAATTGGGAGAACAAAAGAATAATATCTGACACTTAGGAAGTACTGTAACAACTCATGTGGTCGTTCCATTGAGAATTTCTCATCTTCTCCTTAATCCCTTTCTTATTTTCCACTTCACTCGAAAGGTATTTCTGATATTTTTTTCTTGAGGCTCGTGCCATGATATTATTATATTTGTTATAAGTTTATCCCAAACATAACTCTTGTAAAAATATCAAGTGTTGAAAAGGAAAAGTGAAATCTTATATAAATCCAACCTAGTATCGAATAAAGTAATGATATTGTTGATGGTGTTTTCAGGCACTATGATATTTAAAACAGCACGACGAGGACAGAAGGGTAATTCCCTACTTGGTTGAGATCATTAAATCCAACCCGACCACTTTGCAATAAAAGAACAAGCACCTTACGGTTCAAACCGACCACAACAGAAATAGACCGAGCACTTTATGACCGGCAAACCGACCACTTGGGTTCAGATAGCCGGGCACTATCAGGTCGACAGCAACATTCTCAGCATAAAGGACTACCATGGACGACCTCATGAAGACCGACCATATGCGAGATATGCTCAAGATGATGACACCCTATTCCAGTGGATAAGATAAAACGAACTATCCTACTTTCACCAGGAAATGGAGTCAGAATACAACAAGGAATAAAGAAGGAGAAAGCAACGGCGGATTAGGAATCCTCACAAGAGGAGAAAACTAAGATCAATTAGGATTTCCTATGCAAATAGGAGTCTGATTTATGTACTATTATAAATAGGAGGGCAGAATATGTGTAAAGGATATCAAAAAAATCAGTGATCAGAATCATCAAGCTCTGATTTGTAAAAGCACAAAAAGATCTGAGAAGCGTATTGGAGTAATAAAAAGTAGCATTCTGTTTCTTGCCCGTGGACGTAGGTCGGACCAAGATCCGCCGAACCACGTTAAATCTTTGTCGATTGGTGTGTTATACTGTCCCTCGCTAAATTTGCTTTTGGTCCCCCATAACCAAACAAATTCACTATTGAGGAGGATTGCCTCGGGAGTGATATTCCCATATTGCCCTGAGACCAAAATCAACCGTCAACAGTTGGCGCCGTCTGTGGGGAGTCAACAAAAAGCAACTCGCGTAGTGAGACAATGGCGGAAGGCGGAAACCACCAATCGTCAGGGAACTCGGCTGCGGATTGGATGGAGAAGATCGAGGAAAACCTGAGGAAAGAAAGGGAGGAAAACCAGACTCTGCTAAAAACCATAGTAGACCGGTGGGAAAAGATAGAAGGAGCGCACGACGGAAAATTCAAGGCCGGGACTAGCCGGCGAAGGAATGAAATAGCGGAAGGAAAGAGAATTGTCGATATAAGTGAGGACGACAGACCCCGGAGGAGGGATCCCTACAGGGTAAGATCCGTGGTGGTGTAGAGAGATTCCCAGACCGATGACACATGGAGGAAGAGGATGACAAATCATCACCAGACTCCTTACGATAGCCCTCACAGCACCCGGAGAAGAGGGAAAGAATATACTGAAGAAGTACGAGAAGATACCGACCGTGAGAAGCGCCACTCCCAAGATAGCAAAAAAAAAAGAAACCACAGGAAGCGGCATGGAAACCAAAGACAGCAGCATGAAATCTTGGCTGCGGGAGGAGCTGGTCAAATGGGGAGTATACCCCAATACAAACAGAGGGGATGTCCAGGACGGCAAAGATGAGTCCCCCCTCACAGAAGAAATAAAAACAGAAAAATTCCCAAAAAGATTCAGCATGCCGACCATGACACCATACAAGGGCCATACCGATCCCAAAACCCACATTGAAGGTTTCGTCCTACTAATGGAAGTACAAGGGGTAACAGGGGACGCCATCTGCAAAGTGTTCCCCCTAACTCTGGCCGGACCGGCCATTCTATGGTATAGAAGCCTAGCCCCAAGAAGCATCAGCAGCTTCACACAACTGAGAAAGTCATTCATACGACACTTCAAGGGGGCTTGTGTCCCCAGAAAGACAATTGGAGAACTAAGGCTTATGAAACAAGGAGACGATGAACCTTTGAAGATATTTATTGAAAGATACCATAATATGGTACTCGAAGTCGGAGGGTATGAATCCCCCGAGGCCTTGGAAAGCTTGAAGGGAGCCTTGAAAGTCGGGAGGCTATGGACCCACCTAAGGATCCAAGACACCCCGGACTACGCAACCGCCCTGGAGGTGGTCCGGAAATTCGTTTTGTTAGAGAACGAATAGAAAGTATCCCGAAAAGGGAACACCATCAGAGAAAGGACCACGGCAGAGGGACGCCCATGCCGGATTAGGCAGGACTTCAAAAGGTTGATTCACTTCCCTTCTATACAAGTCCCAAGGATTATTCAGCTCGGGGCTGGATTTCTTTCCGCCGAGGCTACTTGGTTATTCAGCTCGGGGTCGGGTTACGTCCCACCGAGTTAGTCTTCTTTGGACTGGGGAGGTAACATTCCCCCAGAGCCAAGTGTCTCACTCAGCTCGGGGTCGGGTTACGTCCCACCGAGTTAGTCTTCTTTGGATTGGGGAGATAACATTCCCCCAGAGCCCAAGTCTTTCACTCAGCTCGGGGTCGGGTTACGTCCCACCGAGTCGGTTTCTTTGGATTGGGGAGGTAACATTCCCCCAGAGCCAAGTGTCTCACTTAGCTCGGGGTCGGGTTACGTCCCACCGAGTCAGTCTTCTTTGGATTGAGGAGGTAACATTCCCCCAGAGCCAAGTGTCTCACTCAGCTCGGGGTCGGGTTATGCCCCTCCGGCTCATGATTAAACCTCGAAGGCAGGAAGCATAAAGAAAAAGAGAAAGAGATAAGAAAGACACATAAATATATATATATATATATATATATGTCAAAATACAGTCTGAATTGTTATTACAAAAAGTTTAAGTGTACACAGGGCCCCGGTCGGGTTACCCTTTCTCATTCAACCCGCGCAGGGGCAGTAATTTCTTTTCCTCCTCAGCCAGCTCAGACAACGGGAGGATCGGCTCGACCTCGGGAGGAGGAACTACGGCTTCAACCTCGGCAGCATGAGAGACCTCTGCTTCAGGGATGGGAGAGGGATCTCAAGGCAGTCCTCACCAGGGACAGGAACATCAGGTCATCCTTCTTGGGAAGCCCCGGAAGCCGGAACGACTGAAATCTGGTCGGGATCCATCACCTCCTCGGTAGGAGGAGGGAGCCACTTCCAGAACTCCTCCTGAGAAATATCCCCCTTACAAAAGCTGATGGCTGCATAAATAGGATCCATATTCAGACTTGGCAGCACCATCGGTATCAGTTCAGCACAGTCACCAACCCCCTCAAGGCGGATGGCCTCCTTCTCGGTCTCAAGATCGGCCTCTCTCTCCTCCAGCTCGGCCTCTTTCCTCTCAAGATCATCCCGAGCCCGTGCCATTTGCTCATCGTTGGCCTTCAATTTGGTTTCAACACTTGACACCTTCGCTTTCAAAACGCCAATCTCAGATTGGGCAGCCTTCAAATCCTCCCGGGCAGTATCGGCAAGTTTTCGCTCCAACCCGGCAGCAGCCTTGAGAGCTTTGTTTGTTTTGAAATTCTCAATTGCGGTCAACTCAAGTTTCTTTATCACCTCCTCCCGATCAGCCAGTTTAGCCTCCACTTCTGTAAGGCGATTCTGAAGTCTCTGGGCCTGACCACCCTCGGACAATAGACTTAGAAGGAGGTCCTTATTCTTCGCCATGAGGTAAGTAGCCTGCACGAAAACAAAGAAAGTCAAGATATGAGATGAAGAAGACCGAGAACCGAAATCAGAAAAAAGAAGAATAAAACTACCTTTGCCATTTGAGAGCTCATCTCGGTCACCACAGCTTCAGGAGAGATATCCTCATATCTCGAAACCTCCCCCGGGGGAATCACCTCGGCCAATTCATTAAAAGCCGGCACTAAATGGGAAGTAGCCTCCCGGATGCCTTCTCCAAGTCATCCACCCCGAGGATCACGGAACCTTTCCGCTTCTTAGTAGAGCCATCGGAAGATTTTTTCCCCCGACGGACATCTTTCTTCTTGCCCGGGACAGGCTCCTCCTCCTCCCCCCCAACTCAGCCTCCTCGGCCCCAAATTGACGCCTCATTTTTCCTAAAAAGCTTCGGTGGGCTGATGAGACGAGCAGACCCCGATGACTGCACACCAGGAGAAGATAGACCTCGAGCAGCCGGCTGAACTTTCCCCTGAGATACCCTCCCAGCATCGGCAGGTTCAGGCTGTGCCCGGGAAATTCCCGTTTCCACATGACCGGCCTTCTTTATAGTACCAGCCAACTTCTCAAGAAACTTCGGCCTCTTTGACATACCAACAAAAAATGGGGGAAAGGAAATCAGGACCCGAGCATATAACAAAGACATCAAACACTATAAAACAAACAGAGAAGTCAAACTAAAACAGTCAGCAAACATCTACCTATCCGACCCGAGGCCTCCAAAGGGACAGTCCGAGTAAGGCCCGACTCAACAAAGGCCGCATCATTAACCAACTTCCTCCAGTGGGCAGCATACCCCCGAGCCCAATATACCCGCCTACGGACCTGACGAGAACCTTGGGAGTATCCCGCCAACAAGCCGGGAGGAACCAGAGAAGTTAGAAACCTAAGAAACTAAGAACGGGAATAAGAAAAAAGAGCGGTATTAAACTCCTAACCTCCCCGCCCTGAAGATGTCCGGAACTGAGACGTCCTCCTCAAGCGATCTGAGGACCCGACCCCAATCCCCAGTAGCTCAGAACCAAAGATCCTTGAAATTCTTGTTAGAGTCGGGGAGTTTCTGGACAAGGTTGGACGAACTCTCATAAGAAGAGAGGTAATACCAACCGTAGTGGGTCTTTGGGTTAGACTTCAAACGATATAACCTCTTCACCTCTTCCAAAGAAGGTACACTTAAACCTGCCCGGTGCCAAACCACATATATGCCGGCCAGAATCCTCCAACTATTTAAACTCAATTGACAGGGGGCAATCTCCATCTCGGCCAGCATCCAAGCAAAATAATGTTGCATCGGCAGCCGTAGCCCACACTCGAAAAAGGCAGGAAGAAGTGCCACCGAGCCCTCGTCAGGTTGACTAGCGCGATCCATCGGGCCGGGAACTTCAAGGGCGATATCTATCGGAATATCATATCGCTGTCGAAGTAGTGCAAGGTCATCTTCAGTTATTTTGGAAGGACGGTTCATATCCAGAGCAGACGAGCCAAGATCACCGGGCTCTGGATCCTTCCGAGGAACCCTTTGATGGTAGGAATCTTGTTCGATCTCAGAAGGAGTAGGGGTAGTATCAAGGTCTTCTACACTAGGTGCCCCCGAGCCCGAGGAGAGCTCCTCCGCAGGGGGAGTTGAGGTTTTAGCAGGCTTTTCAGGGGAGGAACTGCTGCCAGACATCCCTGACATCCGAAAAACAAAAAAGAAGGGGAAGTCAGTCTATAACTAAGAAACTACTCAGGTTTCTAAAAACAGGTGGGTTCTAAAGAGCGCCCTAAAGCAAAATCCAACAAAGCCCTAAAGTCGTTCCCTAGCAACATTCAGCAAAGAGAGCATGATTCACAACACAAAAAGAGAAGAGATCGTTCAGAAGACTTACTTTTTTTTTCTCAAAACCCGGAGATTGTGCAGTACGGTTTGCCCGTTCCTTATGTTCACAGCGGAGAAAAGAGCCCACGGTTGAATTCCGAGAACACTAATTTGAGCGATTCACAAAGATACTTTCGGGAAAGAAGGAGAAATTGCCAAAAAAAGATTGAACAGTGAAAGCATCGTCTTCTTATAGTCATGACCAGGGGGCTCGTGACCTTTGGATCAAAAGAAGGAACCCGGATGAACGCCAAGTGTCGACTGCAAAAGAGGTCTGCCAAATTTAAACAGACGGTTGAGATCAGCACACTATAAAAACGCCTCTACATGGTCGATTCGTTTTCCTTTTTGGCGGGAACCTGACGGATGTTCGACAAGTGTCAAAACTAGAAGAAAACCTAAAAATGATTTGATGGGCATTTAAACAGACGTGACTGTTGCGCGTCTCAAGAAAAGGCATTAAAGAAGAGGCGACGCAACCTATTGATTCCACACCGAGGTCGACCCTCAACAGATTCAAGTCAGCAACACCATTTATATATAGTTCCCGGCACCAACTCATACACTCGTTGGAACCGAGAACTAGGGGACAGATGTTGATGGTGTTTTCATGCACTATGATATTTAAAACAACACGACGAGGACAGAAGGGTAATTCCCTGCTTGGTTGAGATCATTAAATCCAACCCGACCACTTTCAATAAAAGAACAAGCACCTTACGGTTTCAAACCGACCACAACAGAAATAGACCGAGCACTTTATGATCGGCAACCGACCACTTGGGTTCAGATAGCCGGGCACTATCAGGTCGACATCAACATTCTCAGCATAAAGGACTACCATGGACGACCTCATGAAGACCGACCATATGGCGAGATATGCTCAAGATGATGACACCCTATTCCAGTGGATAAGATAAAACGAACTATCCTACTTTCACCAGGAAATGGAGTCAGAATACAACAAGGAATAAAGAAGGAGAAAGCAACGGCGGATTAGGAATCCTCACAAGAGGAGAAGACTAAGATCAATTAGGATTTCCTATGCAAATAGGAGTCTGATTCCTGTACTATTATAAATAGGAGGGCAGAATATGTGTAAAGGAGATCAAAAAATCAGTGATCAGAATCATCAAGCTCTGATTTGTAAAAGCACAAAAAGATCTGAGAAGCGTATTGGAGTAATAAGAAGTAGCATCCTGTTTCTGCCCGTGGACGTAGGTCGGACCAAAATCCACCGAACCACGTTAAATCTCTTTGTCGATTGGTGTGTTTATCTGTCTCTCGCTAAATTTGCTTTTGGTCCCCCATAACCAAAAAAATTCACTATTGAGGGAGGATTGCCTCGGGAGTGATATTCCATATTGCCCTGAGACCAAAATCAACCGTCAACAGATATAATTCTTCCTATTTGTTTGTGTATGTTGTTGCAATTCTATATTTTTCTCTGATATGCCCTGCTGTTTCTTTGATTATAGATGAAGAAACATTTCATGCGGGTGATTATCAGAACATGTAGCACATCTTTCAGCCCTATCATGTTTAGCATCTTATTTTCTGAGAAGATTCATGTTCTCATTTTATGTGGAGTAATATGTTGATGTATTATATATAGGGTTTAAGAAAATATTAAAGATTATGAAAATCAAATTTCTCCATAACAACCAATATATAGATGCATATATTGGACCTAAGGCTTAACAAAACATTAAAGAACACAACAATACATAGATGAATACATTTAACTTTCCCAAATTAAATAGAACACCACAACAATACTGTAATAACAGATTCATTTATTTTCTTTCATTAATGCAAAATATTATCATAACCACCATTGTATTTTTATTCTTAACCTCCAACATAAGCACATTGTTATCACCTATCATATCTAAAAAAAATCAAAAACAAACAAACACACACACCCCTCAAACCCTACCAACAACCACTAATCCCATTTTCATCAAACCTTTGTACTTGTTTTAAATTCCATTCAAGTTGAGAGAGTGAGGCTGCCTTCAAAATTTCCAGAGAGCAATTGAGAGAAATTAAAGGGGTTTTAGAGAGAGAAACCGAGAGTGATTGGGGAAGAATTTTCTAGAGAGATAAAGTACCTGGTCAGAGAGAGAAATGGACTTTTCGACGTCGTCCGATATTCGTTTCCGGTGAGTGACCATATCTGGAGGATCCCCTCGACGAGAAGAATCCAACACCGCCGGACCTCCACCGAGAATCCCAGCCACTTGCCCTCACGCGCCGCCTGCTGCCGTCGTCATGTGCTCCATGCGTCGTCATGTGTGTTCGACACCTCCCAGACCAGAATATTTCCCTCTTCGAAATACGTAAGTTGGACACTTCGTTTGCCCAAATCGGACATTCGGTTGTTGAGAAACGAGTAAAATTCGATAGTTATCGGTGTTTACTCGATCGTCGGTAACCGTCGTATTTCGGCCCCTACCACCACCATCACCGTGATCCTTGAGATGTTTGTTGATCAGCGGCTCCTTCGTTATGAGTTTTGGAGGTCATTGGAGCTCGGTACGTGCTTATTACTGTTTTGGGGGTGTAAATGATAGAATTTGAAAGTTTTGGACTTAATTGTATATTTGTATGATTAAGAGGTTAATAAGTAATATTTGAGAGATTTAGGACTATATGGACATAGTAGGAAAGTTTAGAGGCTAAAATAGTAATTTAGAAAGTTTAGGGGTAAAATCATAATTTTGGAAAAATTGAGGGACCTGATCGTAATTTTATATTTTTTCCAGATTCTTAGCGAGAATATAGATATATTAAAGACTTTTGTGTGGATAGAGGTAAGTACAATATACGATGATTTCCTTAACATAATTATTTGTTGATTGATGGTTGTTGTGAAAGTCCATATATATATTGGTATAATTATAACTATATATATATATATATTTGTGGAGATATTTTATTGAGTTATTGAAAGCATGAGAAATATGAATTCATGATTGTTGAGATGAGATTGATGGATTGAATATGAGATGTGATTGTATTGGATGATGTGTGCTGTTATGTTATGGTGCCGTTTTTTTGTATAATATTGGCCGTAGATCAGATGAGATGTGTGAGATATTTTGCGGGATAATATGGTGAAAAACCTTGGGATTTGTGATGAGATACTCTCTCATTGATTTTAATCCACTTACACAAATATATGGAATAATATGGTGGGAAACCTTGGGAGTTGTGATGAGGTACTCTCCCATTGGTTTCAATCCACTATTATATTGGACCTGGATTAGCAACCATGTTTGATGGATGTTTGTATTGTTGTGGGATGGTTGCTTGAGATGATATTATAGTATATGTTATTTTCATATATTATATTATATATATACGTATATATATCCATATTTTGTTGGTGAGGTCATGTTGAGAGTATGAGTGCTTTATTTACTAAGCTTTTTAAGCTCACTCCCCATTTTCCCAAACATTTCAGGTAGTTCGCCAGCACAGCAGTAGCAGTACTCGATGCTGCCTGCTAGCTCGCTCTCTCTCACTTTTTGAGTCTCGGCTCTCGCTCTCGCTGGCTCAGTGGTTCTCGCTATTTCACTCTCTGATCTCTCAGACTCTCATGCTTGGACCCTTAGTAAGCAAAAAGCTCTGCCCTATTTTTTTACTATAAGTTTGCAGCGAATTTCAAACTGCATGTATGTATTCCAAGTATTTTCAAAATCAATAGGGTTAACTTTGTGAGGCATTGTTGAAGACCCAATCTCACATGCCTTAGTTGTATGCTCCAAATATGATGAAAATAAAAGTATTCATCATTTGAGTGGAAAAATCCTCTAAAACTTCAGCCATTTAATCACAAAAACTCAAGTAAAAATTAAAATACGATTGGAAACAATAATACTTAGCGTTATAAACAGCTCCTAGAATGGAATAAAGATTCAAACATCTGAAAATTCTGCGACTGGAGTGAAACCTCAGGAATAGGGACATGACATCAAACGACTCCGAGATTAGAGTAAAAATTCGGGAATGAAGTGTAAGCGTCATAAACAGCTCAAAGAATGGAGTAAAACTATGGGAATGAGGTAGAAATTCAAGAATGATGACGAAAATCAGACTAAAGAATGCTCCGAGAATAAGGTAGAGCCTTGGGAATGGGGAACGATATCAGTCAGGTCCAAGAAGAGAGATTGACATAAGATAATAAATAACTCTAGGAATGGGGTAGGACCTCAAGAATGGGGACACTGAGATCGAAGTATCCCACAACCAATCGAAACATTAGAGGACCTGAGGGACTAACACTAATCACTAAATTCCAAACAGAGATCGAAGCATCTCGCCACCGGACGTAGCATCAAAGTGCTTGCGGGTCCATCTATCGACAAATAAACTACTATAAGCCAGGTAAGTCAGGTGACGCCCGATGAACCAGATAAGTAAAAATGCATGTATGACATTGATAGACTAGTCACTGTCACGCAATGCACAAGACTACCAAAGTGGGGGTGACTGTAGACACTGTATTTTTACGGCCCAATAATGAGTCTCCTATAGAGGCACCGGCTGAAAAGTTTGGGAATGTTGTATGGTATAATGTTGGAAGGGAAAGAAACCCCATAAAATTCTAAGAGAGCATCCACATCCGGTCAGACATAAGATTTTATAGGCCTGACATATGTTTTTTGATCTGTTTAATTTTCATTTTATTATTGTTTAAATAATTTATGGACATATTTATTTATCCATTATGTTTCTTTACTACTTTTATTTAATGATTGTGCCATTATATGCTTTTGAATTGTTCTTGCCTGATACTACATTATAAGATAAGAGGATCCTCTTTTCGAACCTGAGTATTATACTTGCATCAGTAAGACACCATTCTGAACCCAAACGGGTTTAAAGTCGACCTTGCTAGGGGTGTAGTATGCCATTAAGTCATTCTTGGTGTCTTATACTGGGTGACGACTCCTTTATTTTTCGGTTAGATCATTGTGAGTTAATTATACTTCTTACGGGCTGCGAGCCCAACTGAACGATAAATTTCATTTCTCTCTCACAAAAGTGCACCCACCTATGGTATGATACCAAAGTTTAGAACTAAAAGTGAAAGATGATTGGAGGGCGTTGGCAGAAGCATTCCTAAACCAGTATGTCACGTTTATGGAGATAGACTTGTCACTTTGTGACTTAGAGAATCCATAGCAAAATTCAGAGGAGAACTTTAAGGAGTACATAGACCACTGGAGAAGCTAGATATTAATAATGCAAACACGGCCCTCAGAGAAGTACCAAATTAAAATGATCATCAAGGGCATCAATCCATCTATTTACAATAATTTGTCGAGGATTAACTCCATGATATCAGACTTCCGACAGATAAGAGAGACTGTCATGGACATCGAGGAGGAGGAGGCTTAAAATAGGATGTATTACAGCCAAAATAGAAACCCAACCGGGAGACCTTTTGGAAATAAAGTCAGCCTCACTGAAATTACAGCTATCCAAAACCGAAGATTCTCTAACATCGGTAGATCTTTGTCAAAGGTATTTGAAAATCTGAACAACCAGGGCCTGTTGGCACCCTTAGAACCTAATCTTTTACCAAACCCTATACCCCACCACATCAACCTTAGCCAATACTATTATCACCAATAGAAAGTTCATGACATAGACAACTGTACCAGCCTGAGACACGAAATACAAGACCTTATTGACAGCCACAAAATCCCAGACCTAGAAAAGAACTAGCCAAAAACAAACTGAAACCCTTACCAAACTACCATGATATACCACCACCCAACTACATGATCAACTCTAGATTACACGAAGATTATGTTCTACGAATCTTTAACCAATAGGGCCTATGTCATGGGAATATGGGATAGCAACGATAGTGAAACTGGAGAGCACAATAAGTTTTGGGATGATTTCTCCATCGGCGATGAGGAAGACAACAAGGGCATGACTAGAAATGATTGGTTTTACTATGATGCCACTAATAAATGAATACATGAGGAAGAGAAAGGAAAAGAAAAGGAAAAGAATAAAGGAGAATAAAATAAAATGCTCGAGCAATTAAAAAAGACTCGGGTATAGATTAGCATATGAGAGCTATTATGCTTCTCTCAGGAACACAGAAGGGTTATAGTTGAAGCCCTTGGAAAAGTTATGGTACTTGCATATGCAGATCCAACAATGATCATTGGGTCCGTGTAGAAAAAAGTAAGATAAATCATCATTTTCCCAGAAGAAAAGCTCCCAATGGAGGGAAAGAATCACAACAGACCTCTGTTAATCAAGGTAAAGGTTAAGGGCAATAGAATTTCATGTGTAATACTGGATGTTGGCTCTTCCATCAGTGTTTGCCACTAAAAATCTTACAAAGACTCGACATCTGAACATATGAGCTGATCTTCTCCAATATGACCATCAAAGTCTATGATGACAGTAAACGATGAGTTGAAGGCACTTTCACAGCCATGGTTAAAGTGGGGCCAATTGAAGATGAGGTTGAGTTCATGATGCTAAAAATCCATGTAATTTTTGATTTACTTCTATGGAGGCCCTAGTTGTATAAGCTTGGAGGGGTACCCTATACAATACACCAGGTCTTCAAGTTCCTACATGAAGATGAAATAATTACCATTAGGGAAAAAACGGGCAATGTTATGGCTACTTTGGAAGTTCAGCCTTTCACCAGATTCCACGTAGCATTGATTTTTGAGGAATGTATAGATCCTAAAGTTACTAGGGTGATGGAAAAAATGGACTTCAAGCCCAACATGGGATTAGGGCAAGGGGCCAAGGTGTGAGCTCACTGCCTATCTTCAAAGAGCAGACAACCAGGAGGGAGTTGGGATATTCTAACAGAGAGACAGAACCCAAGAAGAAGGGAATAAGGTTATATGACTACTTTGTGAAGGTTGGGTACTAGAGAGATCCAGAACCGTGTGAAGTCAATGGCGTCATAGTGGCGCTTCGAGATATTTGCCGATATAGTGGGTTAGAAAGGAAACCCAGTGGCAAAGAAAGAATAAAAGGATGTTGAGCCGAAAGAAAAGGGTACATAGCTGAAGAATTAAGCAAAAGAAAAGTGGAAGAAGAGTTTCTCCAACTGAAAGGGCTGACAGTTGAAGAAGAAGAAGACGATGCTGAGAATATTTTTATACCTGAACTATTTTGTAATATTGAAATTGAATTCGATAAAATGAATGATTTATCTTACTTGCCTGACTTTTTTTACTTTTAGCACGTATTATAATATGCTTGACATGAGCATATTTCACATCAATTCCACTAAAATAGATGCATTTAATCTTAGGACATGTGAAAACCTAAGGAATAACCTAATTACAAGTGAGGTTACCCCTGAAGAGAGGAAAGAATTAGAGGGCTTACTAAGAAAATATGTAAAAGTATTCGTATGGTCCTATGAAGACATGTCTGGAGTGGAAATGAGCATTGTGTAACATGTAATACCAACCTATCCGAATATGAGCCTTATGAAATAGAAGTTTCACAGAATGAGACTAATAGGCTGAAAAGATTCGAGAATAAGTACAAAAGCAAGTGAAAGTAGGGTTTCTAGAGGTGATTAAGTACCTAGAGTGATTAGCCAATATTGTATCTTTTCCAAGAAAGACGGAAGGGTGGTAATGTTCATGGACTATAGAGACCTAAAAAAGGCATGCCCAAATGATGATTTCCTCTGCCTCACATAGATGTATTGGTGGATAGTGCAACATTATCAGCTATGTACTTTTTTTTTGCAGATGGATTTTCGGGGTATAATCAGATAATTATATTGGATGAAGACAAGCACAAGACAAATTTTATCACATAGTAGGTGACTTACTATTACAAGGTGACGTCTTTTTGGTTGAAAAATATAGGGGCCACTTACTAAAAGATGGCTACCACCCTATTCCATAATTTGATGCATATGGAAGTTGAGGTTTACATCGACAATATGATGGTCAAGTATGTGACTAGGGAAAAATAAATGATTGCATTAGGAAATTCCTTCTGATGGTGGATACCCTAAGAAATATGTGTTTGGAGTCACATCCGGAAATTTACCGAGGCATACAGTGGGAAATAGGGGAATAGAGGTAGATCCAAAAAAGATCAAGGCGATAATGGAGAAGTCCGCACCTAAAACAGAAAAAGAACTAAGAGCATTCTTGGGGATCATATAATATATTAGCCGGTTTATTACCAAGCTAACCTCAGTATGCGAACCGTGTTAGGATTGGTGCTCGGAGTGCCAATCTGGATCGTATTTATGTCCGATTCATGAATACGAATAATTCCATTTTTCATAATATTACTTACTTAATGGTTGCACCTCTTGTTTTTATATACGTATTCGATCGAATTACAATTAGATTGAAACTAAATCTGATTTAGTGATATGTATATATTAGACAAAGACCCCAGGATTTACAATGTAGTGCGCAGTTACAACATAGTTTGTAATTGACATTGGGAAACGTCACTTTAAGTTGTATATTCTCAAATAAAATTCATAGTCAAGATTTACTGATACAGGTTGGTTAGTAAAATCCGTTGAGACCATCACGTGTCGTATATCGAGACTTAGTCCAATGGTTTATCCTAATGAACCATGAGTCTTGGGAGACCCGTATAGACATGTACGTATTTATTTGATAAACACTGAACGACTCACAGAAGATTTCTTAATAGATGGTACACCAACATCAATAGGAATTTTTCGAGTCGAGTAGCATAATGGTCATTCGACTTGAGATACCACTGTGGACATATGAGACATCCACCACACTTTGATGGCAGTCACGTCACCGATCTATTTAGATCAAACCTCCACATGTTCATTGGGTGTGGACTGATGCTCATGATATCATGTGAGTATTAGATAGAATCCGCCAATCCTGTGTACAGGGCATATGTATCATGTACGTATTTGCGATCTCGTAAATCCATGGTTGCGGTATACTTCAAAAGTGAGTTTCGAGTGTTATTTAAAGATCTTAAATTTAAAAGTCGACAATATTATACCTTAGGGATTTGTCGTTCCTATCTATATCCCCGGTATAATATTGATAGCCTGTGACGAAGGGATTATACGTATGCAATGACCTCGACTTGTATAGTTTAGCGAGATTATCTGTGGTCATCATAATTTACGAGTAGGTGAATTATGGACACGAAATTTGATTTTGTGACGAATAAGCCTAAACTTGGAGAGTCCCACAATATGAAGTGTAATCGTTAAGCACTTGGGCAACACATTATGAATAATACAGATTATTCATAAAACTTTACCGGATTAAATGAGTTAATTTGAATTGTTTAAACGGTTAAAGGAAAATACATGCATTAGGGAATTTTGGTCAATTAATAATGAATATGTATTTGTTTTTTATACAAATATTTGATTAGATACATATTAATTATTTGTCAAATGAGTTTTTGACACATGCCATTGATATATTTATTTTGTTATTTAGTGTAAATACAAATAATATCTATATTTCATGATTGTTATGAAATATGTTTAATTATTATTGGTTAATAATAATATTAAACTTTAAGGTTGACATATTCAATTTGAATTTGTCTACTTTAACTTTATGTTTAATTAGATTAAATAATTCATTTGTTATAATTGTTATTACATATGTTTTATTATATTTGGTAACAAGTGGCATGTTTTTTTTAAGCTTGAAGAATTCAAATTGAATTTGAATTATTTAATTATGATTAAATGAAGTCTAAATGACCATTTTGCACCTAATTTCATCCTAGCCCTATTATATAAAGTGAATTTTTTTTTTCTCTTTCATTAGAAGCCTTAGTCGAAATTCATCTCCATAGAAAGCACCCAAAATATTTCCTTGAAGAAACTTGAAAGAAAGTGATGAAATCAAGATGAAAGCCTAAGGAAGTTAGGCGAGTTTGAGGTAATCTTTAATATTCTTAAGCTTAGAAAGTTTGTTTCTTGTTCTTGAGTATCTAGAATAGGTCTAAGGTTTATTTCTTTCTTGGATTTTGGGGCTTTTTGATTTGAAGGATGGATTTGGAGTCTAGATGCATGTGTGAAGTAAGATTGAATAATATTAGTGTAATATTAGTTCAATTTTTTCATTTGATGACTTGTTGCCATTCTAGAGTGTTATGACCACTCTTGTTACTCCTAGATTTATTCTTGAGTTCTTCATTGGTGGTGGCTTTAATTGGTGTAAATATTAATATGATTAATGTTGAGAAAATTGGATTTAAAGCATGAAAAATGATAATTTTGCTTACCAAATTAGATATGGAATTTCTGTGATTTTGGTGATGAAAAGTATATTGTATAAATTTATTGGATGTGTTTTGGGCATTGGAAAATTATCGAAAATTATTTCGAAGTTGAAATATGCGAAAACGTTGAAAAATGACATTACCGGGTGAGTTTCGGGCTTACCGGGTGTCCGCTGTCCAAATATTGAATTGGTCACTATTTGGGCAGCCCATGAACTGCCCAAGTACAATTAGGGCTGACCTGGGCAGCCCCCATGTGTGTTGTTTGGTCGGTTCGGACAAAAACGTGTTTTATGCCATTTTACGGAAAAATATTTTTGTAAAACTTTTGTGGTGTTTCTTAATCATTTATGTCGTTATTTGATATCGAATAAATATGTTTAGGTGAAATATGAATAAAATATTCATATTGGATATTGAGTAATTTATTCGGAAACTTTAAAAATTTTTAAAGTTATAATTTCGCCCGAACCGCACTTCCGCCTGCGCCTTAGTGAAAACCCCAACAAAAATGATATCAGAGCGGGTCTGATCCTTCATCCATTACATTTTGCATGCTTGATATATGATATATAATCCAATTTTGATATTTGCACATGCATGTAACTTAGATGTTTCTTAATATTTTGGTTATACTCTAACGGAAAACATAACGGAGATTTAATGGTTAAGTTAAGTTATGTTTTCCCAGATAGAATTAAACTGTTGAGAAATTGATCTAGATTAAATTCTACATTGATGTAGAGTAAAATCCTCTTTAGGAATATCCCTACCTAAATAAGGCATTAAAGTAACTAGTATTAGGAATACTTGTTTCTTGGTCCGCCTTGTCAGTACGGATGCAAATGTTTTCTTGATGTTGTAGTTGTATTGTTCCAAAGCTGTGCAGTTATGGCCGATGGTATTTCATTTGCGCTGGTAGAACTTATATGATAAGAGATAAATTCAAGTGAAAGTGGAAATCCTGAACGTGCCAAAGCTGTCAGAACTACATCGGTAGCTTGAGTTTGTCACTGACAAATGAAGCCTTGATAGGCCTCATGTGAACATGCCAAAGCTATCACAACAAGAAACAGTTAGGACCAAAATCAGGAGTCCCAGTGAGTGTGATTGACAATGAGTTGTCTACCTGTGAATATACATAGGCGAGAATGTGCCAAAGCTGTGAGTCAAAATATATTCATGGGTCCATTTCTCGCTATGGAATTCAATTTAATTATTAATTACCGTATTTCGTTGGGGATTACGGTATTACGTAAAGTAGTGGGAGGCACTGCTGGGTTAAAAATCCATAACTAAGGCAGTATGTAATATTATGAAAATTACCGCTTATGTTTCTTTTATTCTATTGTGTATATAGAATTAAACTTATAATCCACTCCATGCATATTTATCTATATGTTTTCTGACTTCACTTATAGTTGCATATTTCTAGAATAGGTTCTAGATTATGAGTAGGCCTGGATATTGTTAAATTAGTCAAAACCATCGGGAATTGTTCTTCTGATTTTCTTGAAAAATCAAGATGGTTAGTGACTTAGTTACTAAGTCACATTAGGTCATCTAAATAGATATACGTTTTAGGATATAATTCTGTAGAGAGAATAGTTTCTTTTGCAGTAAGAATTAACGTGAATTAGTTCATGTCTCGAGATTCTTGACTGACTTTAAGAAAACCCTATTAGGTATTTGTTTATCTGATAATGACGTTTCTTGGCTTTAGTGACCTTTAGAGGTAATATGTCTGACACAGTTTGCTAATCAATTTTTTGCAATTGTTGTGAATAATTGAAGGCAAATTATAAAGCTAAAGAAATGAGATGTGTATAGTTGTGTATATAGAATATTGATTCTCACAATACGACAACTGTAGGTATTGGATACCAGATCTCCCGTCTAGTTATTTAAAATATTATTTAATAATTATTTTGATATTTGATATCAGAACTTGCGACTATTGGATAGTTACTTATTCTTTATAAATAATTATTTAATATTTTAAAATGACTAGTAGTGTCGTTGATGAAGAGATAAATATTAAGAAGAATATTCGGTTAAGTAAATAATTTAGAACAGTGCTTTATGAGATTTTATCACTTAAGCATTAGATGCTTATTTTGTATGGTAAATGATGGTCTGATACGAGATCACACGACATATCCTTATCCATTTAATGAATATTGTATTCGGGAATGTGATTAAATCTCATTTAACCAATGATCGTCTTTGGACCATAGATTTATTAAACTAATACATTGGATGTATGTAGTTTAATGAATTATAAATTGTCTTGGATAGTTTTCTTTACTTTATAACTTAGTTAATGAGTTGTCATGACTTAGCTACGTGTTTCTAATAGAACACATATTGAACGTCTTGAATGGTTCGGGATCTTTCAATATGTTTCTGATGAAACGTGAATAGAATATTTTGACTGGTTCAAAGATATTCGATTTGAAGTTTTGAAAACTGTATCTTTAAAATTCATCATGAATCTTTGAATTGTTCAAAGATGCTTGATATGATCAAACATATGAATTTATGATAATTAGTTCTAAGATTATTCAATGAATGTGATTCTTACTCAATATTATTCTTATTCGGTTCCATCAGGATGGAATTGGTCAGTGGGAGAAATCGAATCTTATATGATTTGATTCATTTGATATTGAGTGTTATCGAATTGTTTTCAATACTCTTGGGGATATGCTCCAGTAACACTAACTCATCCTTTTAATTAAGGTTCCATTATTTTCTACAGATACGTATTTGATATATATATGTTGAAAATTTGAATCTTGAAAGGTTTGAGATTTGAATCTTTCTTTTATATAATGGTTATATAATTGAAAGTACTTGCGCCTCAGAGGTACAAGTAAAAGTTTATCATTTATTCTATTTAATAGAATATTATATTCTATTTGATAGAATCTCTTTCCTACGATCCCGAGTAATAAAATTATTTTATTACTTGGTGTGTAACATTAGATGTTAACGATTGTAGAAACGACTTGACTTATTAAAGTTAATTGTGAGAGTGATAAACTATAAATGGAACTACAAAATTAATAATATGGAAAGACCCTTTGACATCTTCCATATAAGTTCAATAGGATGTCAGAATCATTTGCGAAGTATTTGATACTAAATGGTTAAGTTGTTTTCTAATTGAAGAAAATTTTCCTATAACTTGTAGTAGGAGCGATATTTGATATCGATCTCGGAAGTTAGCATTGAACCACTTATCTAAGATTGTTCGTAGCGTACTACAATCAAGTTTTGAACTTGATTAAGCTTTCGTTATGAATCGTTCATAAAATGTGCAAATGGTTTACACGGGAAAAACAAAGTGAGCTTATTAAAGGTTTGACCTTTATAGTATGACAATGAGAAAGGTTATACTCGACAATCTATTGTAGATTCTGAGGAAACTTGTCTCTAGTCACACTAATTGAACAATTAAGGATCCGTTGGTTAATGTTGATATTAAACTATGTATTTTAGCTAGGAATATAAAATGATATTCCTGAATTGTTACTTCGAAGAAGAGATCCATTGTGATTTCTTTGCTTGAAGAGTTTGTTCTGGAATGGCCCTGTAGTTTGTATTCTGTTAAGATCACAGTTTGATATACCAACTTATAAAGCCTATTGTAGCCTCAGATGAGCTTTCCGAAAATATGTGTTCTCTAATTTTGATATTAGTCAGATTGTATGATTTTGTCAAAGCATATAGAATACATATGTGATATGAGGGTTAGTGGGAGCGTACATATTTCTTTCTAGTGTTGTATATCTTAACGACATTATCATTATTAATGTAATAATGAGATGTTTGTGAGGTAAAAGGTTTACATAAATATTCTTTTCTTCGTGAAAGCAGTGGGAGTAGTCTTTGTTATATTCGATATAAAGCTTTATATATGATATAAAACAAGAGACTTGTGAGATACTCCAATTATTCGTGCATTAGATATGATCTAATAAAGGACATAGTAAGACTATCTGTGTGACAGTTAATATAGCTATTTGATAATTAATATGTCTCTTGTATATAGTATTTATCTTTCGTAAATAATGATTCCTTTGTTGAAAAAGAAATTGATTAGAATGTCTAGTTAAGCTTATGCATCATATGATGATGTCATAATGAATACTATATTATGTGCGATTAAAGATATTAATTTAATCATAATTGTTACGAGGTATTTTTGATAACTTGTAGACCATAGGATGGGTCTTAAAACATGTTCTTTGTTATCTTTGAGATATTAAGAACGAGTTTCTTAATCATGGAGAATATAATCTGGAACCATTATGGTTAGATTAATTTTGAGCCTAATTATAACATTAGATGGTCTATGTCATATAGAGTCAGAAAAGATATAGTGGGAGTGTCACAGTTGATTCTACTGTATTAGTGGAATTAGTTGTAACTTATGAAGTATTGACTTATGAAGTTGTATAGTGACTTTATAAATTAGAAGTTTTGATATTAGTGTTGTGCTTGCGGTTGTCTGCATAGTATTTGGATTTGATCCCTAAATATATAGACAACTCAGTAGCTGTAGCACAATATTGATGTCACATCTGAGTCATATTGATGTATAACTTAGGTTATACAATATATGAATGATGCTTGCTAAGGGAAACGATTGGGTTTGTTGGAAAAATTCAATATTTTATAGCGGACCTATTTGTTAATGCCTACCTTTTGAGTGATGGGTGAAATCTTAAGGCCCATGAGTATGTGATACACATTGAGATGTGTATATGATATCATGGATTAGCACTAGAGCAAGTGGGAGAAATTGTTAGGGTTGGTGCTCGGAATGCCAATCAGGATCGTATTTATGTTCGATTCATGAATACGAACAATTCCATTTTCCATAATATTACTTACTTAATGGTAGCACCTCTTGTTTTTATATACGTATTCGATCTAATTATGATTAGGTTGAAACTAAATCTGATTTAGTGATATGTATATATTAAACAAAGACCCCAGAATTTTCAACGTAGTGCGCAGTTACAATATAGTTTGTAATTGACATTGGGAAGCGTCACTATAAGTTGTATATTCTCAAATAAAGTTCTTGATCAAGATTTACTGATATAGGTCGGTTAGTAAAATCTGCTGAGACCAATACGTGTCATATATCGAGACTTGGTCCGATGGTTTATCCTAATGAACCATAAGTCTTGGGAAACTCGTATAGAAATGTAGTTGTTTATTTGATAAACACAGAATGACTCACTGATGATTTCCTAATAGATGGTACACCAACGTCAATAGGAATCTTCTCGAGTCGAGTAGTATAGTGGTCCTTCGACTTGAGATACCACTATGGATATATGAGACATCCTCCATATTTTGATGGCAGTCACGTCACCGATCTATTTAGATCAGACCTCCGCCTGTTCGTTGGGTGTGAAATGATGCTCATGATATCCTGTGAGTATCAAATAGAATCCGTCAGTCCTTTGTACAGGGCATAGGTATCATGTACGTATTTGCGATCTAGTAAATCCATGGCCGTGGTATACTTCGGAAGCGAGTTCCGAGTGTTATTTAGAGATCTTAAATTTAAAAGTCGACTATATTATACCTTAGAGATTTGACGTTCCTATCTATATCCCCGGTATAATATTGATAGCCTGTGACAGAGGGATTATACGTATGCAATGACATCGACTTGTCTAGTTTTGCGAGATTATCCGTGGTCGTCATAATTTACGAGTAGGTGAATTATGGACACGAAATTTGATTCTGTGACGGATAAACCTAAACTTAGAGAGTCCCATAATATGAAGTGTACTCATTGAGCATATGGGCAACATATTATGAATAATACAAATTATTCATAATACTTTAGCGGATTAAATGAGTTAATTCGAATTGTTTAAACGGTTAAAGGAAAATACATGCATTATGGGATTTTCGTCAATGAATAATTAATATGTATTTGTATTTGATACAAATATTTGATTAGATATATATATTAATTATTTGTCAAATGAGTTTTTGACACATGTCATTGATATATTTATTTTGTTATTTACTGTAAATAAAAATAATATCTAAATTTCATAGTTATTATGAAATATGTTTAATTATTATTGGTTACTAATAATATTAAACTTTAAGGTTGACATATTGAATTGGAATTTGTCTACTTTAACTTTATGTTAATCAGATTAAATAATTCATTTTTAATAATTATTATTACATATGTTTTATTATGTTTGGTAATAAGTGACATGTTTTTTTAAACTTGAAGAATTCAAATTGAATTTGAATTCTTTAAGTATGATTAAATGAAATCTAAATGATCATTTTGCCCCTAATTTCGTCCTAGCCCTATTATATAAAGTGAAAAATTTTGTTTTCTCTTTCATTAGAAGCCTTGGTCGAAATTCATCTCCATAGAAAGCTCCCAAAGTATTTCCTTGAAGAAACTTGAAAGAAAGTGATGAAATCAAGGAGAAAGCTAAAGGAAGTTAGGAGATTTTGAGGTAATCTTCAATATTCTTAAGCTTAGAAAGTTTGTTTCTTGTTCTTGAGTATCTAGAATAGATCTAGGATTTCTTTCTTTCTTGGATTTTGGGGCTTTTCGATTTGGAGGATGGATTTGGAGGTTAGATGCATGTGTGAAGTAAAATTGAGTAAAATTAGTGTAATGTTAGTTCATTTTTATCATTTGATGACTTGTTTGCATTCTAGAGTGTTATGACCACTCTTGTAATTCCTAAAATTTTTCTTGGTGTAAATATTAATATGATTAATGTTGAGAAAATTGGATTTAAAGCATGAAAAATGATAATTTTGCTTACCAAATCAGATCTGGAATTTCTGTGATTTTTTTAATGAAACGTATGTTGTATAAATGTATTGGAAGTGTTTTGGGCATTGGAACAATTATCGGAAATTGTTTAGGAGTTGAAATATGCGAAAACGGTGAAAAATCGCATTACCGGGTGAGTTTCGGGCTTACCGGGTGTCTGCTGTCCAAACAGTGAATCGGTCACTGTTTGGGCAGCCCATGAACTGCCCAAGTACTATTGGGGATGACCTGGTCAGCTCCCATGTGTATTGGTTGGTCGGTTCGGACAAAAACTTATTTTATGCCATTTTACGGAAAAATATTTTCGTAAAAGTTTCTTGATATTTGTTAATCATTTATGTCGTTATTTGATATCGAATAAATATGTTTAGGTGAAATATGAATGAATTATTCATATTGGATATTGAATAATTTATTCGGTAAGTTTAAAAGTTTTTAAAGTTATGATTTCGCCTGAACCGCGCTTCCGCATGCGCCTTTGTGAAAACAACAAACCGATCTTCAAGCTACTTAGGAAGAATCAACTTGTGGAATGGAACGAATAGTGCTAAGAAGCCTTTGAGAAAATCCAATAATAATTGATAATTCACAGTCTTGAAACCACCAAGACTTGGTAAACCCTTAATGTTATACTTAGCTGTGGAATCTGAAACCCTGGGGGCGATGTTGGTACAAGAGGATGATATGGAGTAGAAAATGCAGTATACTTGATGAGCGAAAAATATATCAATATTTACCGTCCATTTGACCTAATATTTTTTGTATGGTTCCTCGTGTTTTATGAACGTTTCAATGTGTTTTTGTGTGTTTTGCAGATAAATAACGTTTTGGGACTCAATGGAATCAACTTGGGGCTAAAACGGCTAAAAACTGACAAAAAAGGCAAAATAGAAATTTATTGTTCACGCGTCGCGATGCGCACACTTCTCTGCGTCGTGACGCGCAAGCCTGAATTTTGCCTATAAATTGAAGCTGATTTCATTTAGAAAATTCATACTTTCCTTAGCTTTCTTAATAAGGAACTGATGATTGTATCTTGTTTGTATATATTTATAGTAATGTATTTTTATTTTGAGTAGAAGTAATAATAGTTGTTTTATCTTTCTTTTTTATGTTTTGTAGTTAATTTCTGCTGGGGGAAGGGTGAAACTTTTATTATGATAATTTAGATTAATCTCCCTTAATTTATAATATATAAATTATCTTAAAACCTGACTTAATTGGATACCGCCTTTATGGTCGGTTGAAATTAATTAAAATATTACTTAATCAGGATACCGCCTATATGGTCGGTTGGTAATATAATGCAAATTTATATATTATAATAAAAGAGATTTCTAGATTTGAAATATTAAAGGTGGATCCTCTAACCCTAGCATTTTATTTTTAATCTAGGGAAGTGATGAAGCACAATATTCACGAGTTTAATAATTGATTTAATTATATTATGTGTCATGCTTTGGCTTGTTTATTGAATCTTAACCTTAATGCTTCTTGTTGCTTGATCACCAATAAGATTGATGTGGTAATCTTAAAATGAACTTGACGAAGGGATTTTAGGTTTCAGCCTTAGATTGAATAGCTCACGATCTCATCTCAGAGATTTCCTTCCAGGATAGACATATACCTGTCGGGCGTGGGTAGCCACAATTGGAACTTGACCTTAATGAATTCGGAGTTTCTTGGTTAACATAGACATATAGTTCATTGGGTTACTTTGGGTGTTTTCATCTCACCATCGATAGAGGCTTTTGCATATCTTCGTGTTTCGAGTTAACAACTGATTTATTACACATGTATAAGAGAATCAATGCATCATTAGAGTAAAATTGGGCAGATTCACAACACTAGATATTTTCTTTATTATTAATTTCCTTTGTTTCTTATTTTGTATTTTTATTTATTTAGTTAATCCACATTCAACCAATCACTGATCATTCCCTTATCACCTTAATTAGATACCTGTAAATAATTAGAATCAATAATTAATAACAACAATATAAATTAAGTCATCGTGAGATCAATATTTTTATACTACTTGAGCGATACGTGAGCTTGCGTTACGTGTATGATTTCACCGATCAATACTATCTTAGCAAGACGATGTTACCATATGAGACTCGATACCAAGAAGTGGAGAAGATCTATTTGGCAATAGTATGAGCCTCTATTGCTCAGTCTTATAAATTACAAGTAGTCACAAAGGAGAATCTGTTGAGGTATTTGCAGTCGGTACTTTCCTTGGGCAGGAAATTGGGAAGGTGGTTAAACCTGGTTACTAAGTTTGACATTGAGTATATCACCAAGAAGGTGATCAAGGGACGGTAGTGGCAGAATTCTCTGCGCAACTACCGATCGAAGGGGCAGGTACAAGTTTGAGTTCCTAGATGAGGAGGTGAAAGTTATAACAATTTAGGTTGGAAGATGTATTTCGACAAAGATGTGAACTATAAAAGCACAGGAATCGAGATTTTCTTGATAACCCCATGATGGAAGACCTTACATATGGTTAAAAGACTAACCTTTTCGGTTACCGATAATATAGCTAAATATGAAGCCTGTACTTTTGGGTTGGAGGAACTGATAGCCTTGGGGGTGATAGACGCTGAGATCTATGGTGATTCAATGTGGGTAATCTGACAAATACGATGGGATTGGGAGTTAAAAGAAGATAAATTGAAATCGTATCTGTTTTACCTAAAAACGTTGTTGCAGAATATCTCGGGCTGTACATTCCGCCACTTTCCTCGGGAGGACATCCAAGTGGTGGATACCTTGGCTACTCTAGCTTGAACTTGGGAAAATTTAGAGAAGTTTACTATATTCCTCTAGTATTGACTACAACTAATAAGCCCAGTTATGATGCATGAAAGATCATGGTATTGAATTCAATGAAGAAAAGCCTTAGTACTATGAAATTCAAAACATCTTGGATCACAAGGAGTTTTCCGAAGGAGATTTTAAGAAGGAAAAGATAGCAATCTAGAAGTTAGCTTCCGAGTTCGTGAGCTGAAGAGGAGATCTGTATTAAAGACAAGCCAATGGAGTTCAGTTGATGTGTATAAAAGAAAAAAAAAAGCCCAAAAGGCGATGGAAAAAGTCCATCCGGGGGTATATGGACTACACATGAGTGGATTGAACTTATAAGGAAAAATTATACGACAAGGGTTTTATTGTTGACTATGGAGGCAGATTGCGCAGAATTGGTGAAGCATTGTCATGATTATCAGGTTCATGGGAACTTGAATCATCTACCGTTAACAGAGTTGCACGGACTATCGAAACCCTGACCCTTCTCAGCCTGAGGCATCGATCTGATTAGTTAAATCAAGCCGCAAGCTTCTAATAGACATCATTTTATAATATTGGCGCGGATTACTTCTCTAAATGGGTGGAGGCTGAATCCTTTTGTAATGTCACCGCCAATCAAACAGCTAAATTCATCGCTCGTAATATAATTTTTTGGTATGGGATGTCGCACCATGTAGTGACAGATAATATGGTGTAGTTTTAAGGAGAAACCAAAGTTATGTTACAGAAGTATGAGATTGGGCATCACAAGTCTTCGTCATATAGATCACAAGCTAATAGGGTAGTAGAGGCCATCATTAAAACTCTAAAGAAGATCTTGGCCAAAATGACAGAAATTTATAAGGATTGGGCAGACAAGTTTCCATTTGCTTTATGGGGATATAGAGCTTCGGTGGGAACAACGACATGAGCTATGCCTTACTCATTAGTGTATGGGATAGAAGGTTGTACTTCCAGTGGAGATTGAAGTACAATCAATGCAAGTTCTGATGGAAGTAGATCTACTTGAGCAAAAATGGGTTGCATGGAGACATGAATAGTTTGCTTTGCTAGATGAGAAGATGACGAAAACTCTATACCACACCCAACTATGCCAGAAGAGGATAGCTAGGGCCTTCAACAAAAGAGTCTGACCTAGTAAGTTCAAAGAGTGGATCTGAACTGAAATATTCAAGGTTGTTAGCAATTGACCGACTTTGAAGGAAATGAGTTCACAGAGCCTATCAACATCGATTGGCTGAAAAAATACTTTGCATGAGAAAAAATAAGAAAGAGAAAGAAAAAGCTCGTTGGGTTGAAAATCTGTAAAGGACGACCCAAGTAAAAGTTAGAGCACATCCCGCTAGACTAAAAATAGTTTAAGTAAAGGTTAGGGATAAATGAGCGAAAAATAGTTTATTGGAAAACTCGAAAGGGCCAATTAACGACAAGGATACCCTTGCAATCAAAAAATAAATATATTCACATATGTACTAAGAACAATTGCTAAAGTCTTTTTGAAATAAAATTTAAAATATTCACGAAATGAAAAGTTCTAAATGAGAAAAAATTCATGATAATCATCCATGAATCATATTATTTGTCTTTTCATTTCGGGACCTAGATAAGAAGGATTAGCTGAAGAATCATGATCATCTGATTTATTGGAAGACTGAGGGCAGTGAGAGTCCAAACACGCCGTTCACACCACTTATTACGGAAATGACCCAAGAAAGATGGAGACATAAGACCACATTGGAAAATAATCCTTTCAATGATAGAGTTAATGGACACTCGTGTTGTCGATTAAACATGGCTGGCAGATAGAAGATGTTGGAGTTGGTGCTTAGAGCACCAATTCGAATAATGCATTGTAAATTATATTTTATTATTTACTAATAAAATAACTACATTTTCATTTCAACCTTATTAATCGTAATGTCATTATGCATATTAGATTTATATATAAATATGCTAAGAATGATATCGACTTTAGAATAATAATATAGTAATACTGGACACTGGTGTTGGAGTTGGTGGTTGGAGTGACAATCCGAATAATATATTGTATATTTTAATATTTATTATTGGTATTGTCATTATGCGTATTAGATTGATGTATAAATATGCTAAGAATGACATCGACCTTAGAATAATCTTGTAGTATTACTGGACACTAGGTGGTCCGACATTGGGATAAGTATTACCATTGTAAACTATTATTAAAGTAAATATTTCTAGTCGTTGGTTTTAGAATATGGTCGAATTCCTATAACCTAGAAGACTAGCACATGTGGTATATTGGAATTGGAGTTCCAATGGTTTAACCTGATGTACTATGAGCTTTGGAAGCTCGTATAGACATGTGGGTATTTGTTGAAGCGAAGACTAAATGACTCACAGGTGATTCCTAATAGTTGGAAGTACACACCATCGTCAATAGGAATTTTCTCGACTCGAGTAGCATATGTAATCCTTTGACTATATGATAACATTGATTTTGTGTGAGACTCTTCAAACTTTGATGCCATATATGTCTGAAACCTTTCATGGTCTGGCCTCTAGACGTTTGTTGGGTGTGGACCGATGCACTCATTAATCAAGTGCGAAGTAAGATAGGATCCGTTGGCCGTATGTGTACCATAAAGGGTTTAGGTATCCATTTGAGTAAAGTCACGATTCTTAAAGCTTTGGCCAAAGTCAATTATCTAGGGTGGATCACATCAGTTATGAAGAATCGTGGATATGTCGACATGAGATGTCCGCCTCAGAAACTTAACGGTGTATTCTATGTTTCCTAATCACAACTCGGATAGCCTACGATGGATGGATTATTAAACATATGTGATGACCTCGACTTGTATAGTTCAGAAAGCTCATTCGTGTTCTTCGCGAATTAAGAGGTAGCCGAATTGCGTATATATTAGCTAGGCTTATATGATGAACGTGACTGAACTTAGAGAGTCCCAATATGAAGTCTACTTGTTGAGCACTTGGGTAGTCGATTAATTTTTGATAAAAGATAATATTCGATATTATAATTATCAACTAAGATAATCAAGTGTTATTGGATAACATTGATTATTTACTTTGACCTAATTGGATTAATTGGATTAATTCAATAATTACATAAAGGCTTAATTGTAAAATCATAATTATCTCTACCATTTGAGGATATTATGGTAGTTGTAAGTATGTAATAATAGGTGGTTTTGGCTAGATTTAATTGGATTAAATCAAAGTGGCAAACGTTGAACTAATCTATTCCTAATCCTTGTATTGATTTAATTGGATTAAATCAAAGTGGCAGACAATGGAGATTAGTCACACCTAATTATACATATTTGGACAAATTAGATTAAGCCCACCTAAAAGTCGATTACAACTTTTATTAATTAAAAATTACCTAAGTTTTGCTATAAATAGAAAGCTTTAGGAAGGTTTTAATTAAGAATAGAAAAAGCTTGAGAAAGTTAAGTACAATCAATTCTTGGAGAAATTAGCCTAAGTTAGAGAAGTGTTTAGAGAAGTTTTGTGATGTCTCTATAATATTTCATCTAGGAGAAATCAAGATTGGAGCTTAGGGTGAAGCTTGCTAGCATTGGAATCAAGATTGGATCTTGTAGTCAATCTTGATTTCATGTATATCATATTCCAATTTAATTTTTTAAATTTCATAAAATCACATTTTATGACTAGAATATCCATGCATCTATTATATGTTATGGCATGTGAAAATGCAATAGTAGACACCCTAAGTTATATGACATGTTATTCAAACATTTCGAAATAAGCATACATATAACATAAAAAATAAATTACATTGATCGAGCTCTTATTTTTCCTATACTAATCTAATTAGTACAATATTTACCAAGGCATCCATTGGCCTTCAAATCTTGCTCAATGGAATGGTGTTAAGTCGTTGGTGGTATCGACTTCTCAATTACAAAAAATTGATACAACTTAAAAATTTTACATAGAAAAATATTTACAACACTAAAATGGCCTTACGACCTTACATTCCCAAAACAAAAATAACATAAAAATAAGAGCCGGAAAAATTTACGACCAATGCAATACATTTATCACATGAACTTAGACATAAACATTCATCACATGAACATAAGATTTGTGCCTACTCATCACAACATGCATAAATAATTTATATCACATATAGAAAATTAAAAACAGAAACTTTTTAAATAAAATTATGAAGGGTTAAGAACACTTTTAAACCTCGCTCTTGATGTCAATTGTAGGAACCGATTTCCTTCACGCAGATGAAGCGGCTTAGGCATCGGGATCTACACTGAAAAATTTTCTCCTCTCTCCCTTATGAAAGCTGAAACTGACTAGCCCCTGAAAACTTATTTTGCTTCTGTTTTTGACTATTTTTCAGCCCCGGAATAACCTTGAATATCAGCCCAAAATCTAGACCGTTTTGTACACTGAAAACACTCCATTTCGCGTGCACATCTCACTGTTTTTGTGTTGGCTGTTTGCTATTTTCTGCCACTATTTTGGATAATAACATCACTCCAAATCAGTCCCAAAACATCCACAAAATATCCCTTTGTGTTCTCTACATTTATGGACAAAATACAAAACAAACCGAGCCCCCAAAATTATTCATAAGGTGCGTCATGGAGCAGATTTTTCTACACACTGCCATGTGTATACAAAAGAAAAAGGATGAAGATTTTTGTTCCAACTCTGAATGGTCTTCCATACTATATCTCGTAACCAACAAAAATAAGGGTGGGCTTGACTTACATAAACAATCTCTAAACGTTTTAGAGATCCAGATTTGTCAAACCATAATTTTTATTTTCTTTTGGTTCTTTCACTTTTTCTTTCAAAACTTGAGAGAAAAATAAGAACAATGGTGGCTAGGATTTTCAAAGGGAAAATTTATCAAAAAAATTTATTTTTTCCTTTTTATACTTAGGATTTTATGTTGTCAAAAAATAAACAAACCCTAAGCTTTATTAACCCAATATTCGGCTAGCCCTAAAGGTTTTGAAACATCAAAATCCTTTGGATAAATGTCATCATAATGACAATAAACATGTTACTAAATAATCAAATGTAACTTCCATTCCAAATCAAGAGTTTCCAAAATATATTTTTGGAAATTCATAATTTAAAATCATTATTAAATTATACAATATAATTTAATAAAAAAATTATAATAAAAAAATTATCATATAATCATTTATTATGAAAATCATATATTAAAATTAATATATAGTTTCAAGTGTGACAAAAATTATTATTAATCATATTAATAATAACATATATATGTGAGTATATAATTGGACTATCCAATTATATTTAATTTGCTACAGTATATCGACCTACAGTTTCGAGCTCCAATAATCCCGGAATATTATTTAAACTCTTAATTAAATATTCGAAATTATTAACTTTAGGTTATTCCACTAAAAACCCAAAGTTGTACTCTCTTTGCCTTAGATCGATAATATAAGGTGAACTATGTCGGTGTCCATCGATATAGTCATTACATACGATTGACCCTTCACGAGTATCTCATAATTAGAGTTGAGTCATAATTTCCGTTATACCCCTCTAATTATTTTTACCTTAAGTACCATTGATTCTCTAATGAACGATTTATTCAAAACCTTTATGAATATTAATCTTTCTATTCGCAGTAGCAAGATTTGGGTGCTCTAATCATTCAAGTACTGAATCAACCATTAAAAAAGGTACTCCTCTACTTCTCGCAAGAAGGAGTGAACTCCATGTCTATGTAAAGCTTCCCCAACTACACACCGAACCTTGTCCCCAAAGTAAGTAGCTATTGGTCGGGATTGCTACACCAACCTCACATTTGTAAGTCAAATAACATAGCCTGTCATGCAAGAGTTCGTAGTACACTCAGGATTTAGATCAATCCATATATCATCATTTAGTAAATTAAAATGAATTTCTTTATTAACTGATATTATAATAAATTCATTTCTATCTAGGTCCAATCCTATATGATCACATCATATAAGGTGCCTTCATTCTCATGTCACCACATGTGCGATCCCGGATCAAGGTCGCCATACAATTATAAAATGAACCGCAGCTATAAATAAAGCACAAATAAAGTACCTGTTTTATTTACTATCTATGGACTAGTTTAGATTACTAACTTCAAACTTAAATCCTCTTGTGTATGACTCTCATACACTAAATCTGAAGGCACATGAGCAATCAAGGGTAAACAATATAATTTACAATATGCGATTTAAATCAAACATTTGATGAATGAGCAATGCGTATTTTATTTCATAATAAATTATTCTTGTTTACATTACATGGAGCTCTAGGGTATATATCACAACAGAGATTCCTATTGATAGTGGTGTGTAGTTCCAACTATTAGGAATCACCTATGAGTCATTCAGTATTCACTCCAACGAATACTCACATGTCTATATGAGCTTCCATTGCTCATGGTACATCAGATTAAACCATTGGAACTCCAATTCCAATATACGACATGTGCTAGTGTTCCAGGTTATAGGAATTTGACCGTATTCTAAAACCAACGACTAGGAATATTATACTTTAAGAATAGTTTATAGTAGTAATAATATCCCAATGTCAGACCATCCAGTGTCCAGTATTACTACATGACTATTCTAAGGTCGATGTCATTCTTAGCATATTTATATATCAATATAATATGCATATTGACATTACCATTAACAAGGTTGAAATGAAAATGTAGTTATTTTATTAATAAATAATAAAATATAATGTACAATACATTATTCAGATTGACGCTCCAAGCACCAACTCCAACACATGACAACGTCACATTCTTAGAAAGAGATTGCAGAAATCATATTGACCAAGTAAGGCGATTACAATTTGGAGAAGGAGATGCAATGGCAATTCAAAAATATTTTCTCAAAATGCAAGTAGAAAATAATGGGTTCTTGTTTAGTATAGACTTTGATAAGGTGGGTTGATTAAAAATTGTATTTTGGGCAGATCCAAGAAGTATGACAGCCTATAAATATTTTGGAGATATTGTTACATTTGATACTACATATCTTACAAATAAGTATGACATTCCATTTGCTCCATTTGTAGAAGTTAATCATCACAGTCATTCTATTTGTTAGGATGTGGATTGATTTCAAAGGAGAGTATTGAGACATTTACTTGGTTATTTCAGATATGGCTATCATGCATGTCTGATTCTCCTCCCGTTGGAATCATTACATACAAAGAAGCAATGGAAAAGGCTATTGACATTGTTTTCCCTAATATTAGGTATCGATTGTATTTGTGGCATATATATACTTTAAAGGTGTCTAAGAGGTTAGGAGCATATGAACATTATGGGGCAATTATGCATTGATTGCATTGTGTTGCTTATAATTCATATAGTCCTGGTGAATTCGAGGAAACTTAGCATGATATGTTAAGGAATATGATTTGGGTAACAATTATTGGTTAAATGGTTTATACGATGAGAGAAATTATTGGGTTTCATATTTTGTTAAAAATAATTTTTGGGCATGAATGTCAACCACTCAACGCATTGAGAGTATGAATGTTTTTTTTTATGGGTATGTTAATTCAAAAACAACTTTAAAGCAATTTGTGGAGCAATATAGTAATGCATTGAGAAGTAAAGTTGAAAAGGAAAGGCAAGCATATGCCAAGTCTCTCAACCAACATGTCCCTTGTGTAAGTGCTTTTGTTATAGAGAAGCAAGTTCAGGAGTTATACACCATTTCTAAGTTTCAATGATTTCATCAAGATTTAACTGGAAAAATGCATTGGAATGTGGAAAGGAGTGGGAGATCATTATTTAACGTCAATGGAGATGATAGCCATGGTAAAGTAAAATCATATCATATTAGTTTTGAAAAAGATGAGGGTGAAGTTATATGTAGTTGTTCAAGGTTTGAATCTAGAGGAATTCTTTGCATACATACGATTTAAGTGTTGTTATGTAATGGGTGTACCTTACTTCCAGAAAAGTACATCCTACGAACAGTGGCGGTTCCATGTTGGGCCCAGCAGGGGCTCTGGGGCAAAAAACAAAACTACCAAATTAATTATAAAAAAAATTATTTATATCAAATCCCAAAATTCTTGTTCCCATTTTTCCCTAAATTCTGAAACTTGTTAATTTAAAAAGGTGGCATACAATTTTAGGTCACCATTTTCACAAACTATTTTATCTTACCACACGATTCAAGGCACGGGTAGTCGAGTCGCAGCCAGAGACCGAATCCAGGGACGAATCCCAATTATTATTTTTGCACATAACCTGCTCGATAAAAGTCCTAACAGACAGAAGATCACCATCCAGAACGGTTGATGGTGAGGATCTTTCAATTTCACTAATATGATGAATTTTTCTTGAATGCATTTCACATGATCTCTGTTTGAAATTGAAATTGAACCAATTATGGCCCTGTGTATCGTTTAACATTCTTGAAACTAAAAAAGATAGAATGTTTCCATTAGTTTATTTATTGGTGACACTACAACAATTATGGCTTTTAGCGTCCAATCATTTAGCGTCGAAACAACTTTCGACGTAAAAAATTAATTTTAGCGTCGTAATTAATATTTGACGCCAAATATCAAGCTTTTAGCGACGAATATCATTTTCGATGCCAAATATTCAACTTGTTTCATCGAATTCACATATCGACGCTAAAATTATGACTTATAGCGTCGAAAATTATTCGACGCTAAATTATTTTAACTATTCCAATAATTTTTGGCGTCGACATAAAATTACGACGCTAAATGTTATACTTTTAGCATCAAAAATCCTATTCGACGCCAAAAACTAGAAATTTAGCGTCGATGAAGTAGCGTCGCTAAAGGTTTATGAAGATTCCACCGAAAATCCTTTAATCTTTAGCGTCTAAATTTAAGTCGACGCAAAAAATCAGAAATTTAGCGACGAAATAGAATATTTGACGCTAAAAATCAGACAATTAGCGTCGAATTTAATGTTTCGATGCTAAATATAGATTAAAATGCAGAATGCCACCAACCCTTCTCCCCCTCTGTTTTTTCTCTCATTCTCTTCATTTTCATCCTCTGAAATCTGAGAATCTCTCATATACAACCTCACAACTCTCCTACAAATTTTCAATAAATTTGTAATCAATTTTCCATAAGGTAAATCTCTTCTTTCATATTTCTTTATTATTTTCAATTTTTATGATTATGTTTATTATATACTTTTTGTTAGTGGTTTATTATTCATATATGTAGATTAAGTTAATTAATTAACTAAATAGAATTTTTCTGTAAACTATTTAATTTATCAACTAAATATATATGTATATGCTTAAATAAATAATTAATGAATTAGTAATGTTGATGAGTGTAATATGATATTTAATAATTATATTATTATATTTAGGTATTTCGCTGAAATGGATAGAAATTGGATGAGCTCGCTGGATAGATTGAGTGTTGAATATCGTAATGGAGTGTATGAGTTCATAGAAGTCGCAAAACAACACATTGATGCAGAAGGTCGTGTTCGGTGTCCTTGTACAAATTGTTTGAATAGGAAAATGAAACGGTTAGATGAAGTTCATAATCATTTATACATGCCAGGAATATCACCAACTTATCGTACGTGGATTTATCACGGTGAGCAATATAATTCTCAATCACGGTTTATTGATTTCGGTGAAAGGAGCAGTAGTTACAATCAACCTGCAAACGATGAGATAACCGATACTTTTCATGACTTACAAGGTCCACAACTTGGTCATAGTGTTAGTGGTGACATGCCAGTGTTAAGTGGAAATAATCAAAATTTATTTAGTGAACTACTTGATGAGGCAAAAAAATTCCATTTGAAGGTGCTAGAATGTCGATCTTGAATTTCGTTGTGAAATTATTACACATTAAAGTGATCAACAGAATGACCAACAAAAGTATTGATATGATGCTAGAGTTACTGGGGCAAATGTTACCGGTTGGAAGCGAATTGCCTAAGTCATACTACGAGGCAAATAAAATGTTGCGTGATCTGGGAATGGGGTATGAATCCATTCATGCTTGTAAGTATGATTGTGTATTATTTCGTGCGGAGTATGAATCACTTGAATATTATCCGATATGTGGTGAAAGTCAGTACAAAGTCCGTGGTATGAGGAAGAAAGTTCCTCAAAAGATATTGCGATATTTCCCTTTAACGCCCAGGCTGCAGAGATTATTCATGTCACGACACACAGCGAATGACATGATGTGGCATCATGAAAAGAGGATCGGTGCGGAGGGCATACTTAGACAGCCTGCGGATGGAACCGAGTGGAAGGAATTTGATGACATGTACCCCTGTTTCGCTGAGGACCCCCGTAATGTCAGGTTAGGTTTTGCCTCTGATGGTTTTAACCCATTTGGGAATATGTACAACTCTTATAGCATGTGGCCAGTTATTGTTATTCCATATAACTTACCTCCATGGAAATGTATGAAGGATCCGTTCATGTTTATGTCATTGCTTATCCCTGGTCCACGTTCCCCTGGTAAAGATATGAATATTTACTTGAGACCATTGATCGAGGAGTTACAAACATTATGGAATGTGGGTGTGCATACCTATGATGCAGCTTCCGAGCAGAATTTTCAGATGCATGCCGCATTATTATGGACCATTAATGAATTTCCAGCTTATGGTTCATTATCTGGATGGAGCACTAAGGGATACTGGCATGTCCAGTTTGTGCGAGTCAAACACCTTCGCAACGATTACAAAATAAAATAGGATACACATGGCACATGAGATTTCTTGAGTTGAGTCATCATTGGCGCAGGAGTAAATTATTTAACGGTCAACATGAACCTCAGAGTATGCCCAGTCCATTGTCTGGATTCGACATACTTTACCAACATCAACATCTCAGAGACAGCACACCAGGTAAACATCCTAATAATAGAGATAAAAATCAAAAACGTCAACCTGAAGAGTTGAATTGGACATGAAATAATATTTTCTTTGAGTTAGAATATTGGGGGACTCTGAGTTTGCGACATAATTTGGATGTAATGCATATAGAAAAAAATATTTGTGAGAGTTTAGTGGGCACACTATTCAATATTCCGGGTAAGACAAAAGACACTGTAAATGCTAGATTGGACCTACAAGATCTTAGAATTCGCAGTGAATTACATTTACAAGTCACTTCTCGAGGTCTTATTAAGCCACCTGCTAGTTATGTGCTCACTCAATCAGAGAGAAAATCATTCTGTGATTGGCTTAAAATGGTTAAATTTCCTGATGATTATGCATCGAATATTGGGCGTTGGGTCAGAGATGATACAATAACGAGATTAAAGAGTCACGATTGTCATGTGCTTCTCGAGATTCTCCTTTCTGTTGGCATTCGACCTTATCTCCCCCCGAATGTATGCGACATCATACTTGATCTATGTGGCTTCTTTAAACAATTATGTCAGAGGACATTAACCACATCTGTTATTGACGAACTTGAGCGAGGAATCGTGATAATCCTATGCAAGCTGGAGCGAATTTTACCACCCGCTTTTTTTGATGTGATGGTACATCTGGCCGTGCATTTATCGGCTGAAGCTAGGAAGAGAGGTCCTGTCCATTACAGATGGATGTATCCCATTGAGAGGTACTATATATACAGTTTTAAATATTACATTCTTAAATTTTTTATTTTCATTAAATTTATTTTTAATGCAAACTTGTTGTCATATCTGCAGGGCTTTGGGAGATTACAAAAAATATGTGAAAAACAATGCGCGACCTGAAGGGTCAATAGCAGAAGCTGTTGTAATAAGTGAAGCAATAACATTTTGTTTGATGTACATGCAGAATATTGAAACTCATTTTAATCGTCGGCCATGAAACTATGATGGAGATGCAAGTAATAAGCAAGATATCACAGTCTTCCGTCAAAATTACAGACCATTTGGAGCAGTAGGTGTGAAATTACTAACTTTTGAGGAAGTTCAACGTGCGCATTGGTTTATATTGAGTAATTGCGATGAAGTGCAACCGTATTTAACGTAAGTCTTTTGAGACAACTGTAAGGCCTAACATAACTATATATTTTTTTGCCATGCATTAACCTAACTCATTTTTTATAGGCAATATATTACAATGCTACAATGTGGTGGTGACCATAACGTTGATGGAACACACAAAAAGAATTTCTTAAATGGTTTGAGATAACTGTAAGGCCTAACATTGTATATTTATTTTTATCCTAAAATTAAATATTTCAGTTTGATATAAACACACATATATTTCTTTCATTGTTAGATAAACAACCAAGTGCAAAATGGTCAATTGGACTCGTCATCCTCGTTGGTTTCCTTGGCTTATGGGCCTCAAAAGCAGGCTCATGAATATAGTGGATGCATTGTGAATAGAGTTAGATTTCATACCGAACAACGAGATGTTTCTCATGTGACTCAGAATTATGGAATTGTAGTCCAAGGAGAACACGGCTCAGATATTATTGACTTATACGGAGTGTTGCAATCAGTCATTGAGTTGATATACAGACCTAGACGACATATTGTGCTATTCGAATGCAAGTGGTTTGACACAAATGGAAGAAAGAGGAGAATTCAAGTTAGTAATCATCTAACGTCAATTAATGTTCAACGTTTTTGGTACAAGAATGATCCATACTTTTTTTGTACCCAAGCACGGTCAATGATATATATATCTGATCCAAAGTTAGGAAATGGATGGATGGTGGTAGAAAAGTTACAATATAGGGGCATTTGGGACACACAGGAGAACGATAATGTTCCAATATCAGATGATACACAAGAAGTCCCTGACAACTTCGAAGTTCCTGAACATATATTTCATGTACCAAATGTCACCGTTTCTGAAAATATCACATTAACTCGAGATAATACAGACGTTGAGATAATTCATCATTCTGAAGTTAGCGTGGAAGTAGCAAGTGAAGAAGAATTTGACACTGAAGATGACTTCGAGTCCAGTCACGAATCCTCACATACCGAAGATAATAGTGATTAATGAAGTTAGTGTATGATGTGATTGATGAATAATTTTTATTATTATAATGTATGGTTGTTGTTTTGAATTATTATTTAAATATGGTTGAAAGATTGTCGTAATTATTAATAGTATAATTATCATATTATTGTTATTATTATTATTAATGGTAGCAATTTAGCGTCGAAATAGAATAGTCGACACTAAATGTTAGACATTTAGCGTCGAAATATTAATCGACGCTAAATGTCTAACATTTAGCGTCGAATAATCTTATCGACGCTAAATGTTAAACATTTAGCGTCGATGTAATATAATTCGACTCTAACTAAAAAAATTAAATTTTCCCAAAAAATAACCCTAATTTTTTAATAAGCCGCCAACTTTTTAGCGTCAAATTATTCGACGCTAAAATCAAATAATTTCGACGCTAAATGTCCCTTAAATCCCTAAAACCAGTGTCTTTTTATTTCTCAGCTCAAACGACCCAAAAAATCCTCTAACTGTCTCAATCATCTTTCTCGGCTCAAACCTAAATCTTCTTCATCAAATTCATCACTTTACAGGTAAGTGTTTTTTGAATTTCATTTCTTATGGCATGAATTTATGATGAATCTGAATTTGATGATGATGCTACTTTGATGATGATGATTTATTTGATGATGAATTTGATGATGATGATGAATTTGATGGTATTGATGATAAGAATGCAATTGGATGATGATGATGAATTGTGTGGCTGTTTTTGGTGGTCAATGGCTGTGTTTCAGGGGTTGTTTTTCGGTGGTCAGGGACTGTGTTTTTGGTGGTCAGGGGCTGTGTTTCAGGGGTTGTTTTCGGTGGTCAGGGGCTGTGTTTCAGAGGTTGTTTTTGGTGGTCGAAGGCTGCGTTTTAGGGGATTTTACGTGAATTGGGTGGCTTGCATGAGGGTGTGATTTGCGTGGATTGAATGGCTGGTCAGGGGGTGCGTGAGTGAGGCAATATGAGGGGCTGTTACGTGAGTGAAGCTAGGGGGTGCGTGAGTGTATGGCTGGTCAGGGGGTGCGTGAGTGAGGCAATATGAGGGGCTGTTACGTGAGTGAGGCTAGGGGTGCGTGAGTGTATGGCTGGTCAGGGGGTGCGTGAGTGAGGCAATATGAGTGCTGTTTGTGAAGAGTTATTTGCTTGTTTGTTGTTCGGCTGGACGAGTGTGTTTAGCGGAGGAAGGGTTTAGTTTGGTCGGTTGGTGAGTGGCGTGGCTTTGGTTTATGTTGTTACGGTCAGTGGGCTTTAACGTGGCCTGTGTGCATGTGTCGTGTGTGGCTGCTTTGTTGGGGGGTGAATCATGGTGGCTTTGTGTGTGACTTAGCTGTGTGAGTTTTGGAAGAGAGTGGACGTGCATGTGTGGGTTTATTGGCTTTGAGTGGCTAGTGTGTGTGAGTGCTTGTTACGTGAAGGTAGTGTGCTGAGTACGTGAGGGTGAGGCTGTCAGGGCTGTTTATTGTGAGTGTCGTGAGTCAGTTTGTAAGTGGCGTGAGTGTGGTAAAAGGTGAATGCTAGGGTGCCGAGAGAAAAAGTGTGTAAATGTCATGAATGTGCTCTAGGGTTTATTTATCGTGTAGTTGTCGTGAATGAGCTCTCGGTCCCCTAGCAAATGCGGTTGTTCTGGACCTAAAAATGGTTAAATGTCGTGGCCTGGGGTTGGCTAAGTATGTTATGCAGTTCATACTATTTATTCATGATTCACCTGAAACTTTGTGTGTTTTTGCAGATGGCACCAGGCAATCGCAGACGGGCTAATGCGACTCCATCTACATCAACAAGGACAACTGGCCCTGATGGAGTCTCTGCTAGCACATGTGAGTCCAGTACAGCGAAGGGTCGAGGACGCACCCGTGGCCTAGGGTTGGCTAAATACGTTAAGGCTCACGGCCGTATCCGGATTGAGATATTAGATGATGGACACAGTCAAGTCGGATAACATAATTCAGTATTTTCTATAGCCATAGGAGCTGCAGCTCGATTTGAAGCTCCACAAAACTACGTTTCTTGGAGAAAGATACCGTGGGAGACGAAAATCAACCAGCTATTCTCTTCGCTACTTGTGAGTTTCCGTACGGTATTAAGTTTTCGATATTATTTGTGTTAAAATTTTTATTTTATACTTATTTTTACTCGATTGCTATTCATGTAGGAGTGGTTCGACTTCGATCTTACCAAAGTGAATGTCCAACAATATATTGACTACCACATGGGGAAAAGTTATAAAGATTATAGGATAAAAGTCCTGAAACCAATATTCGACTAACATGGACCTTCAGATGCTCCACAACACAAGCCTGATTTTATAGAGGAGCAAGACTGGACATTCTTATGTGAGCTTTGGTCTAGCAAAAAACACGAGGTAAATTTTGAAATAAACGGAAATTTATAATTGCCTGTTTGTTTTCGGTACTTACAGTGTTGGTAAATGCAGGATAAATGTCACGCAAATGCGGAAAATCGAAGTCACTTGCGTTTTAACCACCGTGGAGGTTTGAAGCCATTTATCCAACATCGTGCCGAACATTCTGAGGTAAATATATCATCGTAAAACGTAATTTAACAGTTCATTGTTTTTACTAATGTTGAATAATATTGAATTTATTTTCTGTTTTTAACAGAGTAGCACAGGTGAGGTGCAATCATTTCCAGATTTTTTCCATGTGACGCATTACATGAGAAAACAAAAATGGATAAATGAAGAAGCCGAATTCTGCTATGTAAGTTTCAGTTTTTAAAATAAAATAATTAATATTATATATGTTAATTTTTTTTTCAAATTCTAATATTAACTTATTTTTTGAAACAGAACGAAATGATGGAACTCCAACATCAAACTCAGGAGACAGGGTCCGACCCGATACCAGATGAGCAGTTGTCGCAATTGGTTTTCAAGAATCAGACAGCTTACAACGTTGGCCTTGGCACTCGTAAGAAGTCGTTGTCATCTGCACACAATACTGTTAATTCGGACAATGCCTCTTCTCTTCGAGACCAGTTAGTCACCACCCAAGACCAGCTAGCCACCACCGAAGACCGGCTAGCCACCACCGAAGACCAGCTAGTCACCATCCGAGACGAGCTGAAGAAGACTAATCACTACAAGAAAAAAGGCTTTTACTGATACTAAATTAGTGTCAGTAAAGGGTTTTGCTGACACTATATAAATGTGTCAGTGTTGCCGCAGCCAGAAATCACTGACACTAGTTTCTAGTGTCAGTGATTCTTAGTGTCAGTAAACGTTAATACTGTAGTATCAGAAAATTATTGACACTATGGTATCAGTAATCTCTCACACTATTTTAGTGTCAGTAAATTATTGACACTATATCATCAGTATTTAGTGATACTATAGTGTCAGTAATTTGTTGTTACTGCAGTATCAGTATATCGCATATATTTGATTTTTAGTGTCAGTAATTATTGTTACTATAGTATCAATATCCGTCAATATCTTTTAAAATTTAAAAATCGTATTATTTCACAATTATATTTCTTATTTTTTGTAATTAAATTAATCATAAAATATATATATATATATATATATATATACCAACTCAATGAAATAAAAAACTAAAAAATTACATTTATATAAAATTCGCAATATAATAGATTAATCGTATTAATCAATTCAACAGTATCACATGATGAATACAAAAACTCCATAGACAATCTTAAATTAACATATATATTTCAAAAACTACTCTTAAAGTCCCATCAAAATGTCATGCCCCCACCAAAATTCATGATACTTGTTGAGAAGCCTGCAACAATCCCCCAACAATATGATATCTGGCACAAAATCTGAAATTATAAACCAAATGTTAAGAATTAGATGGACTTCCAAAAAAAATCGATATCTTCATAAATAAAAACATTAAATACATCCAAATAAAATACAAAATATAACCCTAATCTAATTTTTGTCACATAAAGCACTTATTGACAATAACCATACCAACACCTAAGAGCATGCATATAAAAAACCAAATGGCATCCATAATAACAAGTTGTATCTTTCATACCGCTACATAATCACCAAAACAAACAAATCAATAACACACACACACACACACACACACACACACACACACACACAACACACACATATATATATATAGACGGACATAAAACTGAAATAAAAGGATCTCATGAACCAGATGAAGTTTATCAGATGACATGATCTAATACTGTTTCCAAATGCAGGAAGCAAATCAAGATGACAAGATAGTTGTTCATTATGGAATTCCTGGAAACTAAAAGTTCAAAGCTCAAAATGTACTAGAATGTAACATTCCAGGTAATTGCCATAAAAATAGATGAGATAAACATGTTAGATCTCAATATATCAAATACTGCTTCCATAGCATTCATGCTGCACCTCAAAGCACATCAGATGACAGGTGCCATATCCCCCAAAGGTTTCAACAAGTATCAATCAGAACATGGCAAAACTTCATCAGGTAAAAAACTATCTCCAAGTTCATGTCTGACATAGAGAACATCGAGACACTGTTAATAGAATATTTTACATCATGATTGTTTTAACTTTCAAGTCTCAAAGCAATCTTACCCACTAGCAAAACTCACAAATAAAACAAATTAACCCACCAAATTAAACCCATCGAGACATATTGCTTTCACTGAAGTAAAAAATCTGGGGAAAAAATTCTAAGCTAAAAGTAGAAACAAGAATGTATTAATTTACAGAAAAGAGAAATACCATACTACTTCATTAACTCAACGAACAATAGCTATGTTGTCCTTGTCATTTGTATTCTGCAAGAATAGAAGATTTCCCAATATGTCATGAATTAAAGTGAAAAAATAGGAAGTAATAATCACCTCTGTAAAACATGTCCTTGTAATTACCTCTTCATTATACTGTGTGATTATATGTGCAACATATATTGCCCAATCATCACGGAGTTGCGTTATATCTTCCAGAGTGTACTCATTAATCCCCTTGAACTTTAAAATATTTATAAGTTAGAATTTTAAACAGTAAGATATCTTAATTGACTAGTGATAAAACTTAACTATTGTTAACTTACATTGTCTTTTAGAATGTTCACATTTGTTACAATTTGCTGCATGTATTTCATCACATAATAACCGCATTCAAAACTTCCAGGCTGCATTGGACACTATAAAAAAGAATTATCATATCAATATTAGTTCATTTAGACATATTCTAAATATTCTCATTGTTGCATATCACAAAAATATATATATATATCATAACTTTGTACCTTCACAGATACCCAAGTCACACTACCGCTCTTATTATTAGAATGTAAAGATTGATACACTCTTATTATTAGAATGGAAGAGTACCCATTTGGAACTTTGATACCATTGCAAGGTTTCACAAAACATTTTCTTCTCTTTTTTACTCAAAGTGTATGGTGCTGGAGGTAGGACATTGCTATTTGTGTCAGGCACTAGTTTTTCCCTAACCTTGAGGTGATCAAGATCTTTTCTAGCATTAATCCCATCCTTTGTCTTGCCTGCTTGATGAAGTATTGTACCATAGATGTTTTCACACACATTTTTTTCAATGTGCATCACATCTAATAAATGACGAACTAACAAATATTTCCTATCCCACAAAGTGGACAAGCATAATATCCCTTAACGGTACACCCAGATAGGTTTCCATATGGGTGTAATCTGTATATCAATTACTCTATAAATAATCTGTCTCTCTCTCTCTTTTCCTGCAAAATCTGTAAAACAGACACTGTAATGCAGTTGGTCATGCAACAATAAACTTGAACAACATATGTTCATAACATGTGTACATATGAAGTTATGAAAGAGCCAGCAAAAAATAGGCAGAATAGAACTTGTAAAAAAACGAGTAACCGACCAACAGTTATGTGTTATTAAACAATGTGACAACCGACCATTTCTAGATATGTTAAATTACGGAAAAAAGCAAATCCAAATAAGACCACCTTTGTTTTTTGTGTTCAAAATCTCCATGCTTGCTTTTGCTGCATCAGCAGCTGCAGTGCTGGCTGACTTGGCGGCAGCTGTAACTTCTTCGAGCAGGCTTGGTTTTGATTTCTTTGCAGAGACAACATGTTATTCTAAAACAGCCTTCCGAATCCAAGACTTCAACCTTGGCAAAATAACGTTCTAAACGAGGCATACATAAATGAATGGTAAAGCCATAATAATACTACTGGACAATAAAAACTACAAGGCATCTAACTTTATGACCTGGTGTACAAAAGTTTTTCAAGTACCTTCAAAAAATTAGTTGTCCCAGCACAAGAAACGGCAAGAAAACCCACAAAAACAAAAGCATGTGTCCAGTAAAACCGAGATGGTGGAGATGTTGCTAGTGCTGTCACTTGTGGTCGAACCTTTCTGACTGCCTTTGACTGTTCATCTATTTTAGATTATGGGCCAACATGCAATGATATTCCAAATGTGATGGCAGTAAAGCAATTATCAATTTCAACATCTGGGATATGAATGCTGCATTAAAGACCTCTTAAGGGATGGAAAATGTTAAAAACTTACGTTGAATTGGGGTAATATTCTGCTCCGTTGTTATATTTGAAGGCGGATCCTGCATTTGTATGCAAAAGAATATAAGAGAAAGATAGAACTCATCCAAAAATGATCATTCGAGTAATTGAGTTGAATAGAAAAATATTTGAAAATCAAGAGAAACAATGTGCTTACAGGAACACGACGAAAGGCTTCATCTATCTCGTCTTTCCTAAGGCCCATATTCTCAAGAAACATTCGCTTCGCCTATGGATGACTGGAGAGTTTCTAACTGTTGCATTCGACAGAAACTTAGTAGCCATTTGCACTAGCTCTCCTCCCGCAATGGTCCAGAATTTTGGCCATTCTCATCCATTTTCTACCCAAGCTCTGAGAAAATAATTTTCAAAACCAAGTTTTGATGCATTCCTCAATAATAGAAGCGAAAATTCAGATTCATGATAATGCATTCCCAACTCTCATACCCCTTTCTACTATAAAATTATCCCTTCAATGCTTAAATCTTTCAAATAACTAATGCTACAAATATCACCACCCAAAAAAAAAATCAAAATGAATTATACAATAAATATCATTGATTGAACATGAACTCTGATCAAGACAAAGAACATAAGCCACAAAATGACCGTAATTTCATTTCCAAATCTTTTTTCCTCCATTTTCTCAGCAACCAAACAGAAGGTAAACTTTTTTTGACACATAATTTAATCTCTAACTCGACCAATACAAGAAAAAAAAAAAAAAATAGGAACATAATAAAGAAACTATGAGTATAAACCCTAAAAAAACAAATTTCAGTTACCTCGGCAATATTGGGAACAACAAGAATCTCAGAGAAAGCAAAGAGCGAGGGCTGCAAAGTGGCTTCGACGATGACGGAGCCGAGTGCTGCACCTTTCTGATTCGAAGCTTGCTTCACAAACTGATCGATTAAAGAGCAAGTGACATTAAAGAGCAATATCTGGAAGAGGGGTGGCAAGAGATAAGAATTACCAAGGCACCTAAGATGAGAGACTGAGATCCAACTTCTGAGAGCAAGCAATCGAGGCACCTGAAGCTGAGATGAGAGACCGAGAGCAGACTGTGAAGCAACCAGAGAAGACCGATGATGAGTGATGAGTGATGATAGTCATGACTTGTGATCGTGAGAGGCTAAGAGCAGAGAAGAGAGTGATGAAATCAATTTCGGAGATTAGGGTTAGGACAGAGCCAAAATTGAAATTTTATGAATATGTGGGAAGGGATTAACAAAATAAGTAAAATAACCTAACACAATAGAACAAAAGTCACGATTTGGCCCAGTGGTAAAGCCTTACATAAAAAAAAAATTTATATCAATGGTTACAATTTCGAGTCCCAGCAGACTTAAGGAAATAATTTTTTTTTTAATTTTTTTACTGATACTAAGGTATCATTAATTACTGACACTAAATTTACTGATACTCTAGTGTCAGTAATATATGCGAAAAACGTCACTCACTTCCGCGAGGTGTTGGTTCGACTCCAGACGACTACGCGTTTTTTTTTTTTTTTATTTCTTACTGATACTATTGTAATAGTAATTACTGACACTAAAATCGCTGATACCATAGTGTCAGTAATTATTGATATTTAAGTGAAAAACACGGAAATAGGCCCATTTACACGTCGTTTCTGACACTTTTAGCCTAGTGTCACTAACCTTAGTGTCAGTAAAGGCCTTTTTTCTTGTAGTGTAAACCCAGGAGGTGCTACAACAGTCAGGTGGACCACGAGAAGAATGGAGCAGTTCGAACAGCAAATGCTGGCTTTCCGCCAATGTTGGAGGCCTCACACTCAGTTAGGGTGCATCGGGTTCGAAGCGTCCCTCCATCACAGTAACAATAAATTTTATATCCATTTGTATAAATATTTTGAACAAATAGTTTTAATATAATATATCTTTTTTTCTAAAACAAATTCAATATAATAATTATTATAATATTTTGTAATTATGTTATTAATCAGAAATTTTTTTTCAATTAAATTAATTATTTTAGACCAAAAATAAGTAAATTAATAATTTTTTTAAAAAAATATTTTTTAACTATTTTCGTCGAACTAGTCGACGCTAAATGTGTTTTTGGCGTCCAACATTTTGACGATAATAGTTAAAAAATCGCCGCTGTAAGTATACAAATATTATTTTTTTAATATACTTTAGCGTCGAAACGAAATGACGCTAAAAGTCTAACTTTTAGCGTCGAATTATTTCGTCGCAAAATCAGACTTATAGCATCAGAAAATTTAATTTAGCGTCGAATTAAATTGGACGCAAAATATAGTTTTTAGGGTCAAATATCTTTGTTTCGACGCTAAATATTATTCTCGTCAATATTTCGGCGTCCAATTTTTGCGTCTAATTAATTCGACGCGCTAATTCACTTTTGCGTCGAAACTGTGGATTTTTGCGTCGATTATTTTCGACGCTAAAGGGTATAATTTTTGTAGTGTGATATTAGCATTGATATTACCGGTTGCCACAGCTACAGTGGAAAATATATTTTCAACTATGCATTTTGTGAAAAATCGATTGCGAAATTGGATGAGAGATCAATGGTTGAATGATAGTCTAGTAGTATACATATAAAATGATATTTTTTGTAATATTGATAATGAGGTAATCATCCAACGTTTTCAACATATGAAAGTTATATCAATGAAGTTCAAAATTTTGGTACTTATTTTTTGTTGAACTTTTTTTAACTTAGCCCGTCCTGTGTTGAATCCCTGGCTCCACCATTGCCTACGAAGATGGAGGAAAGATGTAAAGAGATGCCATAGTAGGGTGATGATGCAGGGAATTCAACAATGAGGATGTGCGGTATGAAAAACTGTGTGCTACTTTTTCTGAGGTTGCAGAAGTAGTTGTGGATGATGAGAAACGTTATCAATATCTTTTGGAGTGGATTATGGAAATAAAGGAAGATATGCCAAAGAAACCTTGGTACGATAGTAAAGTAACAACTGTTGTTGGCCAAAGAAGTTGTAGAAATAATATGGACTGTCCAATGAATGAGACCACAAGCATACATGATCCGGTCGCAAGCCGTAGTAAAGGACGTCCACCTTGTCGAATGAAGCAATCAACAAAATTTAAGAAACTTCGACAAAAGTTGAAAAAGGTTTCATCAAGTGAAAATGCAGGGGTAAATTTCTTAGCTTAAAAAACTCAAGTTTAATTTTTCAAATATTTTAAATCCCTGTTTTGCTTTGTATGACTCGCAATTATCTAATTTGTTATCATCGCATAATCCAACACAAGAAAACGTGGCTACGGTAGGTGGTGTTTAATTTCTATAATATAAATTCTTTATATAATTTAATATTATAATTAATATTATTTATTATGTTGAAGTAATATTTATTTTTTTAAAACTCATATATATATATATATATATATATATATATATATATATATATATATATTTGCAACACAGACAATCATTTTTTGTTATCCTTCAGCTTGGATCAATTATGGAGGATTTACTAGTGGGAATTTTCAACAACTACTACTTCAACAAGATAATGAAAATGTACAATGTGTGAATTTTATAAAAGGAGGTCGTCGGCTGAAGTTAGCACGCATGTAAAGTGAAATTGAGAATAATTGTTAGTTCATGAATTTTTGCCTACTATATAATAATATAATAATAATTAAGAGGCTTAGTCTACCATAAATATTAACAATAAAATAAAATAATGAGACACAAATTTAACGTAGTAAAACTCTCAATATGAGGGAAACATCTACGAGCAAATGTAGAAGGATTTCACTATAGTGGAAAGAATTTTACAACTTCTCTTTAAACACAAGGACTGAACAATCTCACACTCTCTTAGAATAAGAGAATTACAACCCTCTCACAAATTCTTAAGAAGAAACAATATTTTTCTCTCTTAGAATACAAAGGATTTGGTTGAGAATGGAATGAAGAAAATAATGAAATGAATCATCTATTTATAAATATGAGATTCACTGTACAAATAGTAATTCCAATTTTTTATTTTTATTATACATGTGGGACCCACCCATATAATTAATATATTTTCTTATATTTAATTATTGCATGGTAGGGGTATAACCCTTGGAATGGTTACACCCCAAACCAAAGGGTGCCCTTAAGGCACCCTTCCATGTCTATATAAGGAGGGTTGCAGTCCATTCTTACATCCAGATTTGAGAAAAAGCAATGTGTCTCATTATTTTCGTTTTGAGTAAAGAGAGAGTTCCCTCCATTTCCAAGTTCGAGATCTTGTTAAGGAGTGCCCCTTGAACAAGAGGAATCCGGGTTATCCTGGGAGAACGTTAGCCACAAAACCCGTAGAGCACCGAGACATGGCTGATAAGTTTTTAAGGACAGAGATTTATCTAGACTCGGACTGCATTTCGTCAATTTTATCAGGTTTTTCTTGTTATCAAGGTTTTAGGGTTTATGCATGTTAGACTAGATCTACTTTCATTTTTCTGATTTTGATTGTTTAAAGCATGATTGATTTCTGTTTAATGACACCAATATACCAACAATCTTAAGAACTTATCAATTTAGTGTTCTTAGATAGTAATTCGCATGCTTAGATTAGAAAATGTTCTGGAAAAATACAGTCTGTGCATGAAAAATACGTAGGGCGTTCAAACACCCGATGAACGCAAAGGCAAAAATCTGAAAATTCGTGAGAACGTTCCAACGCGTCTTCAAACGCCACTCGAACGCAAGCCTTCTGCATAAGAACGTTCGAACGCGTATTCAAACGCAAATTGAACGCAGACCTTCTGACTTAGTTCGTTCAAACACGTCCTAAACGCAACTCGAATGCAAACTCTTTGGAATTATTCCGTTTGAACGCGTTCTCGAACGCTGTACGAACGTGAACTCTCTGGAACACTTCGTTCGAACGCGTTCTCGAATGCTACATGAACGTGAACTCTCTGGAACACTTCGTTCGAACGCGTGCTCGAACGCAACACACGAACGTACACATACTGGACAGTCTCGTTCGAACGTAGATACGAACACGACATTAACGAATTAGTCCTAAAATTTGTATAAACTGCAAAGATTTAGATTAATTCAAGTATTAATAATATTAACTTAGTTAATCATATACTGAACACAATAATCTTGGTAGTATAGATTCAAGTTATTATTAGGTTGTTCAATTATCACAAGCATACACATAGTGATAAAGTTGAAAACTAATTGTGTGTTACATACTTGGTTGAGAATTTAAAGTGTAGTTTTACACAAGTAATTCCATCCAATCTTGTTTTACATATACACATATATCTCCATATATCGTATATTATATTGTGACATTTAAAAGTGAAATAATGAGTTTGAATTGCTAACAGGTTCTATTGAGAAAGTGGTTAAAGGATATTCTGTCAAAAAGGCGATAAGAGCCTAAGTGGTCAGGGACTTAAGTGGTTACTCCAGACCCTCATCGTCCTCTAGGAATATTCCTTTATCTATTTTTCATAAGAAATCTTGGTTGGGAATTCAAGGACTTGTGTTTATTGATACTACTATCCAATAGAACAACAAGTGGATACTTGGTATATCACTTGAAACAATATCATTTGTTGATCGTTGTGCAATTTATCTTTTGTAGACTTATTGACCCTTGTTTGTTTTCCAGTTACATATGGCTAGCGGAAACATCACAGTACCGGTCTCTCATGGAGAAAAACCGGAGAAGTTTGGTGGGGCAAACTTCAAACAGTGGCAGAGCAAAATACTGTTCTACCTGACAACTCTCCAGTTGGCTAATTTCCTCAAAGATCCTCCGGGTCCTGTGGAGGGTGAATCGGAAACAGCCAAGGAACTGTGAGAACAGACATGGCTGTCTAGAGACTTCCTGTGCAAGAACTACATTTTGGGTGGTCTTGACAATACCTTGTACAATGTATACCAAGGCATGACTTCTGCAAAGATTCTCGGGGAATCTCTCGAGAATAAATACAAAATCGAGGATGTCGGACAAAAGAAATTTGTCGTGGGTAGGAACCTGGACTACAATATGGTAGATTCAAGGACGGTGATGTCTCAGTTGGGTGAACTGCAGTTGATCATTCATGAAATATTGGATGAAAGTATGAAACTTTGTGAGACGTTTCAAGTTACCACCATAATTGAAAAGGTGCCTCCATCATGGAAGGACTTCAGGAGTTATCTGAAACACAAAAAGAAGCAGATGAGCCTTGAAGACTTTGGAGTTCGATTGAGAATCGAAGAGGACAACAAGAAGTTCGAAAAGGCCAGCTACAAGACTATGGAGTCTAAGACCAATATCGTCGAGGGTGTAAAAGGTAGCAAGAAGAGAAAGAACAGTGGAGCTGATTCTTCCCAAGCGAATAATAAGTTCAAGGGAAAATACTACAACTGTGAAAAGAACGGTGATATGTCAAATGACTGCAGAAACAAGAAGTCTCAGGACAAGGGCAAGAAAAAGAAAAATGAATGTCATTGAAGATGAGCAGCTGACTGATGAGATCTCAGAGATGAAACTATCAGCAGTGGTAACTGAAGCCAAATTGTGTGGAATCCGAGAGAATGATGGGTAGACATTGGGGCTACTCGTCATAACTGTGCAGATAGCAAGTTGTTTTCCTTGTATCAGAAGGTCGATGGCGGCGATCATCTGATAATGGGAAACTCATCTACCTCTAGAGTGGTTGGACAAGGCACAGTGGTTCTGAAGATGAAATCCGGAAAGGAGCTTACATTGAAGAATGTATTGCATGTTCCAGATATTCAGAAGAACTTGGTCTCGGGCTCCCTCCTTAGCAAGGCTGGTTTTAAGCTTGTGTTTATTCCTGACAAGTTTGTAATGACTAAGAATTATGTGTATGTAGGAAAAGGATACCTCACGGAGGGCCTTTTCAAACTCAATGTAATGACTGTCAATCGTGCTATTAATAAGTTGTAACTTCTGCTTATATTATTGAGTCACAGAATGTATGGCATGGGAGGCTAGGACATGTTAATTATGATACAATGCGTAAATTGATTAACATGGACCTTATACCTAAATTTGAAATTGATAGCCAACATAAGTGTGAGGCATGTGTTGAAGCAAAAATGCATAGAACATCATTTCATTCCATAGAACGCAGTTCTGAACCCTTAAAACTTGTCAGTTTGTGATATGAATATTGTGCAAACAAGAGGCGGTAAAAAATACTTTGTCACTTTTATCGATGATAGCATAAGATTCTGTTATGTGTATTTACTGAGGAGCAAAGATGAAGCTATTGATAGCTTTGTAAACTATAAGAACGAATTGAGAATCAACTTGGCAGGAAAATCAAAAGAATCAGGAGTGATAGAGGTGGTAAATATGTTTCACCATTCGGTGAATATTTTTCTGTGCACGGAATTATTCATGAAACCACTGCTCATTATTCTCCTCAAAAAAACGGGATTGCTGAGCGTAAAAACCGAATGTTAAAGAAAATGATGAACGTCATGTTGACAAGTTCTGGTTTACCCAGAACTTGTGGGGGGAAGCCTTGCTTTCCGCGAACTACGTTCTAAACAAGCTTCCTAACATAATATTGGACAAGACACCATATGAGTTGTGGAAGGGTCATATACCTTCATACAAATACTTAAAAGTGTGGGGGTGTCTTGCCAAAGTAATGGTTCCTAAACCTAAGAAGGTTATAATAGGACCCAAAACTGTTGATTGCATTTTCATTGGATATGCTCACAACAGTAGTGCGTATCGATTCTTGGTACACAAGTCTGAGATTCCTGACATCAATCTGAATATGATAATTGAGTCAAGGAATGCGATATTTTTTGAAGAGACGTTTCCTTGTAAGGAAAGACAAAGCACAGAGTCTCTCAAAAGAACAATTGATACTGTCAAGGACAGTGATCAGGTTGACCAAGACTCAGATCAACACGCAAACGTTGAGACAATCGAACCTAGACGTAACAAAAGAGCTAGAATGTCTAAGTCGTTTGGTCCCGATTTTCTGACATACTTGTTAGAAAATGAGCCTTAAAGCTATAAAAAAAAAGCTATGTCTTCTCCGGAGGCACCTTTGTGGAAAGAGGCTATTAACAGTGAGATTGATTCAATCCTACAGAACAATACTTGAGAGTTGGTTGATGTTCCTCCAGGTTGTAAGCCACTGGGCTACAAATGGATATTCAAACGGAAGATGAAAACAGTAGGATCAATAGAGAAGTACAAGGCGAGGCTTGTCATAAAAGGTTATAGACAACAAGAAGGCCTTGATTACTTTGACACCTATTCACCAGTGTCTCGTATCACATCGATAAGAATGCTCATAGCCATAACAGCTATATTTGGTCTTGAAATACATCAAATGGATGTAAAGACGACATTCTTGAATGGTGAATTGGAAGAAGAGATTTACATGGAACAACCAGAATGGTTTAATGTTCCTGGACAAGAACATAAGGTGTGCAAACTTGTAAAATCCTTGTACGGATTAAAACAAGCACCTAAACAATGGCATGAGAAATTTGACAAAGAGATGTTGTCAAATGGGTTCAAAACCAATGAGTGTGATAAGTATGTGTACACCAAATCAACTCAAAAGGATATGTCATTGTGTGTCTCTATGTAGACGATATGCTGATAATTGGTAGTAATCATGAAATGATTCAGTCTACCAAAAACGTGTTATCCAGCAGATTTGATAAGAAAGATTTGGGAGTAGCTGATGTGATCATAGGAATTAAGATTTCTAGGACATCAGACGGTTATATATTATCTCAGACTTATTATATTGAGAAGATACTTGAGAAATATAACAAAGGGGATCTAAACGTGGCTATAACCCCTGTGGACCTAACTCTTCATCTATCAAAGAATATTGGTTCAAGCGTATCGCAATTAGAGTATTCGAGAATCATCGGAAGTCTTATGTATCTCACGAATTACACACGACCTGATATCGCTCAAGCTGTAAACAGGCTTAGCAGATATACGAGTAATCCAGGACATAACCACTGGAAAGCCATAGTAAGAGTTTTGAGGTATCTGAGAGAAACTTCAAAATATGGGCTACACTATGATAGATATCCTGCTGTTCTAGAGGGATACATCGATGCTAACTGGATATCTGATACAGTGGATTCCAAATCTAAGAGTGGATTTGTTTTCACACTTGGTAGTGCGGCCGTGTCATGGAAATCCTCGAGGCAAACATGTATTGCCCGGTCTACTATGGAATCAGAGTTCATAGCGTTAGAAAAAACAGCGGAAGAAGCAGAATGGCTTCGAAATTTCCTGGAGGATATTCCTAGTTGGCCCAAACCGGTGCCCGCAATAGGCATACATTGTGACAGCCAATCGGCTATTGGGAAAGCCCAAAATACAATGTACAATGGTAAGTCTCGACACATACATCAGAGACATAATACCATAAGTCAACTACTCTCAAGTGGCATAATATCGATCAATTATGTTAAGTCGAAGGAAATCCTAGCGGATCCACTAACTAAAGGTTTACCTAGAGAGTAGGTTGAGAAGTCATCGAGGGGAATGGGCTTGAAGCCTATAAATTAAGAATTGTCACTATAGAAACCCAACCTAGCTGACTGGAGATCCCAAGATCTATGTTCAAAAGGGACAACAGAAACTTTGTGCAATTCAAAACAATCACTGAAGAGTTTTGTACTCTTTCCCATTCCGATAATGACGCTGAGTGTTGTCTATCATGGTTAGGATAAGCTAAGGCTTTTAATGATAACTATATTAGGAGATGAGTCCTAATGGGGGTAAAGACAGATTACCTCTTCATAGTAGATCACCTATTTCAAGTAAGAAGTGAGGCCGCTTCCATGGGAACTTTTAAAGGTGGGTTACCCTAAAGTACTTGATGAATCCATGATCGTTGTTCAGGGGCGAAATGAACACAACTGTAGAATGGAAAATGGTCGAAGTAAAGCTGTATGTTGGCGATTGTCTTGGTTTACACCAACGGAAGAACAGTTCAAGACTATGGGTCACTGGTTTGCCAAGTAAATCCGATTGTCATTCACTAGGAAAGGTTCAAGGCGAAAGCTACCTATTTCGATGTAGCTTTAGTTCACGGAAACTCTCTCAAGTGTCTGCATGAATACTTAGAGAATTGTGAGAGATTGTAGAAAATTATCTAAATAATTATATTTGGATGGAGGAGTGTAGACACTTGCATTTTTGCATAAAAGCCCAAAGACGAGCCTCATATGGAGGCACTACCCGATAAGTTGTGGAAGTCGCGGGAAACGGACGTCGGAAGGAAAAAATTAAAAAAATAAATACATCACCAAATTTAACTCGCTAATTGGCCTCGGGTTCGCCTGATTAATCTCTGTTTTAAAATTTTAAGCCTCATCTGGCAATTTATTTTGACATATTTGACTAGGATCAAGAGTGTACCAGATCCTGGTAAATCTGCCACGTGATGAATGTTTGAAGTATAGTTAATTGGTTGCATTATTGTTTCATATGATATATATATATATATAATATATATATATATATATGTATGTATGGTTTAATTGAATAAACCACCACAGTTTTGGGTTCGCTAAAGTCACGCTTATGGGTGGTTTGATTCAACGGCGCATAATCGTATGTGATTTGGTTCAACGACACATAATCGTGTGTGTATATATATAAATATATATAGACACACACACAAACTAAATTAAAAGAGTGTCATTAATATGTATGTGATATGATTTCAATGTGTTCCGATGTATGAGTCGTTCGATAATGATTGATAATTTTAAAACGCATCGTGTGATGTTCCCAATCTCTGGGCTTCTTGTTGAATGATGATGAATAAATGTGTGTTTTGTGATGTATCAAAATTATGAATGAATACTTCTATCTTTTATTTTTATGAATGTTTTTGTTATCTGACATCTTCGTTCTCTGATACTTTGATTTTTGTTTTGAAATTTTGATATTTGATCGTTATGATATGGAAGTATTTTTGATTTTTTTTTAAAACAAAAAGATGATTTCAGATAGTTTAGGTTTGATCATAAATGATAAAAAATATATTTCCTCTCGGAACTTGTTATATGTTTTAATGTTTATGAACTATCATGATGTTTTCGCCGAGAAGCTTGTAAACATTTGATCTATGTTTTCACATTTTATGATTTATCGATATGTTTCCATCTCGGCGCTTGACTCTTGTTTTCATAATTTATGACTTATGATTATGTTTCCACCGGGGTGATTGTTATGGGGTCCTGACCATCGGATAATGGTCGGCCACTACTTTGTCGACATGGTCCTATTCGTACACTACATGATCAGTAAGCGCGACTCGGACAGTGGACACTTAATAAGTGTTTTGAAAAGTTTGTTTACAATAGATTTAATTTAAATGATATACATTCGATATTCGCTCTTGTTTCTCAAAAGATTTATCTTTGATTAAGACATACTTGTGTTTTGGGGGAAATTTTTTTAAGAAGAATTACGTTTTAAAATATGATATATCTGATTTCATTTATGCAATGATATGATACGTTTCTGCCACGATGCTTGATCCATATTTTTATGGTTTGTGGTTTTTGAATTCGTCGTGGCGTTTTTTTAGGGTTTTGTCCAACTACAGGTGATTGACTCGCTATCCTCTGTCGACATGAGCTTGATTCATTCATTATAACATGTTTGACGTGTATGCTTTTGTTATGCATGGTTACTTACTGAGTTTCATAACTCACACCATTATATTTTGCTAGTTTTGCAGGTTGGCAACCAGATCGGTCGGCAATTCAAGTTTGGATATCTTGCTCAAGTCGATGGATTACTCAAGTTGCAGTCACCCAATATAGATTCTTGGGAAGGGTCATATATTTTAGAAATCATATTACATTTGTATATGTTTATATTAATCGAAGCACACTAATATGTGTATGTAATTATAAATATTGGATTGTATGCTTTGATTTAGACACAGAGCCCTGAAGACTTTAGATGTGATTATAATTGTTTTGAGTTAGGACCAGAGGTCATATTTTCATATTTAATATATGTACATATCTTTTTAGTGCTGGACTGTGATCCAGATTGTCCATTTTTAGCGCGCATCATGTATGTTTCTGTTTTTTAAACTCAAAGAGACGGAATATTTCTATGTCCTACCGGTAACGTTATACCTCTAGCAGAGAGTTACAAAAGTGGTATCAGAGAAAAAGGTTTAGATATCGATGATTGCAGCTATATGATATCTGATCGTCTAAGTAAATTTTATGTTATGAATAGACTATATAGGTCTTATGTTTGTAGCCTGATTTGATCGTTTTGGGTATATGATACGATGTCCTATGATTTTGATTTGATATGGATTATATTCCTCTGATGTGTATGGTTTGGTGTGACATGGTGTACGGGTTCTAATTTTATTTTGATAATGTATTATTTTGATTTGATATGAATTGATTGATTTATAAGATTTATTAGGGTTGACTTGAATTGGTACGATGTGATACAGTTTGTATTAACATGGAATGCATTATTTTGGATGACGTATAAAGTAAGATAGCTTTTGGATAAAGATATGATAAATTCCATAAGTACGAGGAAATTTTGATGATGAAATTTTAAAAGAATGGGATAAAATATCCTGAATTTTTGGAACAGTTCTTAAAGGTTCCTTAATCATAGTTTCAGTCCCAAAATGAGACCATGTTGGATAATAAGGGTTTAAATATTGAAAAATGTGATAGAGTGTTTTAAAATGAAATGCATTGGAAATCGTGAATACATGAAGAATGTTAATTATTTCTCCTATAAAAATTACAAATGAACTCTGATTGAGGTGATTCTTAAACCGTTGGAATTATTTTTCCTAGATGAACAACTTTCGTGTTGAATACCTTTTGAAATTTACACCAGAAGGGCCTCAAAAATATAATTTTAGAAATAGCCCAATGATAGAGACCTGTTTGCAGTTTTACGAGGTTATTTTGTAAATTTCATAAAGTTTGTTATAAATACCCTAATTTTTTTTGAAATTACGAGAGATGGAAAACTTAACCCAACTACTCATCTGACCCTTCACCCTCCTCTCACGACGTCTTAGAGTAGAGACTTTGTCGTGGCCAGCCGGCCATTGCCGGCCAACGTGCTAGCACGGGGAGGGGGGGTCGTCGAGCCACCCCCTACCCAACGGTGGCTGACGGCAGCCCAAGAATCATCAGAGATCGACAGAAAACAACAGAGAACTTGAGTTTCTCACCTTTTTATCCTGGTTCGTCTCTTCATTTCACGAGTCGAGCCACCCAACGAATTGAAGTCCTCATAGAGTACTACAAGATGGTAGTGTCGATTTCTCTGATCCATACTCGATTGCATGAAAATCAGTGATAAAATGGGTAATGAATAGTAACATCCATTTAAATAGTAATTTTGATTCGAATTCTATTAATTCATACACGTTTGTGGGAGCATTGTGAGTCCGTATATGCCCTCGGAATCTCGGTAAGGCCTCATGGTAAAATTTTGATATTTTCAAATTTCTCGCATTGTATTTGGATGCTTCCAGTAGTGTTGTAGACTAATATATTGACTTGAATTAGATAAGATAAAATGTATCAAAATTATACTGTTGGTAGAAGCCGGGTTAAATCAGAATAAATTGGATTGATTCACTAGAATTGGCGAGTTTCTAGTAAAATCAGATTTCACATGTGTTTGTACTTTGATGAAAGAAATGATAGATATTAGTTAATTATGATGATATGATAATGTGTAGATGGTTTCAGAGATTTCAGGATCCTTCTGTAGCGTTATCGGAAGCTTTTGCGGAAGATTTTCTGAAAATACATAATTTGTATATTTGAGTTTCTTAATTGATATAGATCAGTGTATAATGATGTAATTAGAGTAATAGATATGTTTTGGGTGGAACGGGAAGGATCCGAAAAGTTTCAGATTCGTTCGTAATGTTTTTCGACTTTTCGGAAGGTTTTTCTGAATTTTAGCCAAAACAGAATCTAATGCTATGGATATGTTATGTTAGATGTATTATGAGTAACAAAACTTAAATCGTTGAAAACAAACTTATTTTGATTGTTTCGGGAAGGTCCATGAGTTTTTTATAGTAAGTTGGGAATTTTGCAAAACTGCGATCCTAACACGTCTTGCAATTTGTTTTGACAGATTTGATGATCAAGAGTGTAGGGGAAACTAGGTAAGTCTGCCATGCGATGAATGTTTGAAGTATAGTTAATTGGTTGCATGATTGTTTAATAGGAGATATATGTGTTTATATGTAAATGTATATGTAGCTATATAGAAATATGTATGGCTTATGTTGACTAAACCACCCAGGTTTAGGTTGGCTAAAGCCATGGGTATGGGTGGTTTGGTTCAATGGCACATAATCACGTTATTGATATGTATATGTATATATATACCAAGTTAAAAGTATGTTGTTAATGTATACGTGATATGATTTCAATATGTTTCGATGTACGAGTCGTTCGATAATGCTTGATAACTTTGAAATGTATCTTGTGATGTGCCCGACCTGTGGACTTATTGCTGAATGATGATGGATAAATATGTGTTTTGTGATGTATTTTAAATGTGAATGGAGACTTCTGTCATTTATTTTTATGAATGCTTTTGTTTTCTAACATATATGTTCTCTAATACTTTGATTTATGTTTTGAAAGTTCGATATTTGATTGTTATGATATGAAAGCTTTTTTGATAAAAAGGAAGATTTCAGATAGTTTTGTTTTGACCATAAATGATAAAGAATATGTTTCCGTCTCGGCGCTTATTATATGTTTTAATGTTTATGAACTACCATAATGTTTCCACCGAGACGATTGTTAATGAAATATTTTTACCTCGACGCTTGATTTATATTTTCACATTTTATTATTTATCGATATGTTTCCGTCGAGGCGTTTGATGATATGTTTCTGTTCTAATGCTTGACTTTTGTTTTCACAAAGACGCTTATTATAGGGTTCTGACCATCGGAAAATGGCTGGCCAACTACTACGTTGATATGATCTTGTTCATACACAGCCCGGTCAGTGCGCTAGACTTGGACGGTGGATGCTTGATAATTGTTTTAAAAAGTTTATTTACAAGAAAATTATTTTAAATGATATACATTCAATATTCGCTCACGTTCTCAAAAGATTTATCTTTGATTAAGAGATACTTGTGTTTTTGGGAAAGATTGATTTCAGAAGAATTACGTTTTAAAATAAGATACATATGATTTCATTTATGCTATGATATGATCATTTCCGCCATGGCGCTTGATCAATGTTTTTATTGTTTTATGATTTTGGAATCCGATGTGGCGCTGTAGGATACAGAAATCGGTGACGATGTTCCAGGCTCGCGGCCTAGTCGGGAGTACGGAATAGCCCATAGAGGAACTAAACCAGAGAATAATGGAGTCGCCACCCGGTGTGAACCGGGAAAATGATTTAAGGCCGCACTCACCCCTCGCAAGGGAAGACCTCAAACCGTTGGGTTCGGAATGGTCCCTTACTTATGCCACTTGTAATGAAATGATTTGTGCGATAATATAACCAAGTCTCATGCAACACATGCAAGATAATGTAATCAACACACAAGTTTGCACACCCATAATCGTAAATAAAAAATGTTGGCGAATGCATAATTCCATAAACGGCATCTATAATGACATAAACACATGCATGAGTGTTTCCCCTAGCGGTACGTGGAGTTGTAACCCAAGTACAGAATTTACGTCTGGGTTTCCATCCGATATACCACGAGAGGCAACACTCAATTACTGACCCAATATTGACATACATGAAACATGATAATGCATATGACCATAAATAACCGAAGAGACAAATATGCGAAACAATGAAGAAAGATAAATAATACAAAATAAATACGGAACAATAAAACAACAATAAACATAAATTAAATAGGAAATAATAAAAGACTAATAATACGAAGTAAATGCGGAATAATAAATATGTGACCAAAGAATTTGGTCGTTTTCAATGTAAGAATTCGCATGCCCGGTTGGATGTATTCCACATCCAACCAAGCATGTCGTTTCCAGGACGATAAAATAAAATATAATGAAGGGTGCCCTAAGGTCTTACCTTTTAAGTCGCTTCTCGGGAGTGCGTTGAGACATCACCAGAAGGGTTAGCATTTCCACTGTTTTCACTAGTTTGCTATTTTCACTCGCTATTTCCGATTGCTGTTTTCTCTGTTTTCACTCACTGTTTCCGCTCGCTGTTTTGGCTACTGTTTTGGTCTCGGTCTGGGTTATTCTAAGGGACTGTTTTGGGGACAGTTTTGTTCACTGTTTTGTTTGATTATAGGGACTGTTTTTGGGGCTGGTTCAGGGTGGTGTTTTCTTCACTGCTTTGGCTATACAACTCACTAAGAACCCCATTATACACATCGGTGCCATTACCGCCAATCACTCCGTTTTTAACCATTTCATTCCCAACTTTTGGATTCTTTGCCCTACCAAACTTCCCATGCCATCTCATAACAATAAACTAGTACGTAATGAAAAACACAACCACGACAAAACTCACAAGAACAACAACAATAGCAATAATTGTACCTACTGACAACTTACTTTTGCTGCAAATCCTTGGGGTCCTTTCCATCTACCGTACACCCAACAGACACGCACGTGCCTAGAATATCCTTCACGGTTCCACTCAGATCCTTATCCATGGACCTCGACCTCATAACTTTAGCAATCTCAACGACGTCATCCAGAGTAATGTTCCCATTATGCTTGATATTCTTTGTCTTCTTCCTGTCTCTTTCAGGCTCCTTGAGAACTTTGATCACGAGCGCCGCCGCCGACGGGACCACGGAGACTTTGGCCTGACGGTCCTGTACGGTCGTCCTGATGGTAATGCGGAGGCCTTCCAGTCTTTTGTGGTTTCTTTGGCGATGTCTTCTCCGATTTTCTTTGGAGAGAGATCAAGTGGAGCTATTTTTGGAGCCAGTAAACTGACGGCTCTGACTTCGTCACCCGTGATCCGAACGTACACATCTGCCACCTGAGACGGGTTGAATTTGGGCGGCATTTCTAGTCTTCTTTGGGTGAAGGTTTGTGTGAGAGAGAGCCAATTGTGATTGGGTTGTCTAGGGTTCTTTTCATTTTTCTTGATTCGGTTCTGTGTTGTTGTTTTAAGGTTGTGAGTGAATGAGTCTTTTGTGGGAGAAAGAGAGAGGAATGAGAGAGTGGCGAGAGAGAGAAAATCAAGTTATTAGGGTATTCTGTTCATGAGAGGGAGCTGTGTCTTGTGAAGCCGTGGCTCCATTTTGTTGATTTGTGAAGGGCAGGCTTTGTTGCAGTTTTTTCGAGAGAGGGAGAAAGGAGTCAGGGGCTGGATGCGTTTTTTAGGGTTTATTGGCTTTGTCATTATTGTGCCGTGAGTGAAGTTGGGAGAATGAGCCAAATCGTGTTTAGGGTTTGTTGTTGTTTATATAGAGAGAGAAAGGGAAGCCGTGCGTGAGAGTGAGAGAAGAAAGAGAGGGGATTGTGAGGCTATTAGGGTTTTCTTTGTGCATGGGATTTTTCTATGTTTGGAAACAAATCAAGCAAATTAGGGATGGATTTAATTAGTTAAAAAAGGAAAGGATAATTGTATTTTGGTGGGGGAATATATTTAAATTAGGAAGAGATTTGCTTAAATTAGGAATTTAATTTAATTGGATTTAATTTAATTTAATTTAATTTCATTTCAATTTAATTGGTTTTAATTTGTGTTTTAAATATGTTTTAATTATTTCTTGGATTGGGCTTGGGTGAGATGGGCTTGGTGTGTGTCTTAGTGATGTGTGGGCTTGGTGTGTGGTTTGTGGGGGTTTAGGCCAAGGGTGTGTTTTAAAATGGAAGTCCAACAAGCAAACCCGAAGCATAAACAAGCGAACTAAATCCAACAAAAATGCCAATTTCTGACTTTTCCCTTCCGACGTCCGTTTCCCACGACTTCCGCGACTTAAGGTAGTGCCTCTAAGTGAGACTCATCATAGGGACTTACATGCAAAAATACAGTGCCTACAGGCGCTTGTTTAGGATTCTGTCTAACTGAAATGGATCGACCTGCTACCATCTATCGGCATGAGCTTGATTCGTTCATTATCAGGTCTGTGCGCACGATCTAAATATTGGATGATTGTTATGTTTTGTCCAGTTGAGTTAGTCCTAGACACTTGATAAGAATTGTACCAGAAATATGGTTTTCGGAAATTACTTGTTTACAACAAAAAGAATTTTATAATAAGTTTTCAAAATGAATTTAAAGAGAATACTTTATGTTCTCCGTTTGATGATGTATATGAATATGGGTGTAGAACCCACGTTTCTGAAGAGGAAATGAATGGATTGATTGTGATTGTTTGTCTCATTCTGAACTTGATGACATATGTAATATGCTTGTGCAAGAGTTTGTGTTCGTTGTGTGTATAGGTGTATGGCATTGATTGAAGAATTGAAGTGCATAAGTCAATATATATATAGGTTATGGTTTAGTATTGTGCACTTGAGCATTTCGAGGGACAGATATATTGCGATCGTCGATTATACAACATTCTATCTGTTTGGATATGTATATGAATGTGTTAATATGGAAGCGTGTTCAGGTATATGTGATTGGTAAGTGAAAGATCTGAGGATTAATAAAAGTTAAGTTTTTCTGAAACAGCAAGAATGAGTATTTGTAAGATATTTGAATATTTATGATTAGTGTGTTTGGACCTGTATGTATGTAAGCTTTAGTAATGGGAGGGTTGCAAATGTGAGCGAATATATATTTAAGGATTTTAAAATCAGACGTATAGAATTATTAAGTGATAGACTTAAAAGTTAATATAAGAGATGTTCTTAAGTTTGTAAAGACATATGTAGGTTTGATATGGTTATGATATATGACCAACATAGTATAAAAATACTTGCTAATTAGGATAATTTCACATATGTGTAACCACCAATAAGTCTTTAGGTATTATTTTCGTATGGTCAGTTAGTAAAAGACAAATTATGTAATTATAAGTATTAGATTGTATGCTTTGATTTGGGCACGAAGCCTTGAAGATTGGAGATGTGATTAGAATTATTTTGAGTTTAGACCGAAGGTCCTATTTGCATATTTGAAATGTGTACAGGTCTTTTTGGTGCTGGACTGTAATCCAGATTATCCATTTTAGGATGTGTCATGTCTATTTTTCATTTGCTTTGAGGCTGAGGGAGATGAGATATTCCTGTCTCCTACCGGTTATGTCCCGCCTCTGGCGAGGGTGTTACATCCATGATTGGAAATAAAAAAAATTAAAACTAATTTCTCAATATCCTCCCAAAATCACTAAAAATCATTCGTTTATCACTAACAAGATTAAACAATCATAAATTTGAGAGGGATGATTAAGTCTCTAAAGAAGAAGAAGAAAATGAGCTTTTCTGTAAATCAGGGATTTTTAAAAATCAGAAATTGGCATTTGATCGACAATTAATGAACGATTTTTGGACAAATCGAATCACTCCATTAGATATCAGCGATGAATAGCCTATTTGGAATATACAATTGCTTATTTTTTTTTCTTTATTAATAACCCACACATCCACTAAACCTAACACACCCATTAAACACCCACTAAACCTAATTCATACACTATACCTAAACCTAAACCTAAACCTACAAACTCCACTTATATTAACAAAACCAATATTAATCCTTATTTTTGATGGCATGTTTAGAGTGAAAGAAATAAATAGGAGAAGAGAGTTGAATTGAAGAATTTCCAGAGCAATTTTAGAGAGTTTTAGAGAGAGAAACTGTAAGCAATTTAAAGAGTATTTCTAGAGAGAGAAAATTTATGGACAAAGAGAGAAAAAGAACTTTTCGACATCGTCCGATCTTCATTTCCGGCAAGTGACTACATCTGGAGCATCCCCTCGACGAGACAAATCTATTGTCGTTGGAGCGCCATCGAGAAACCGCCGGCCGCGCCCCCACGCGCCGACGACCTGCTGCCCACGCACTCCACGCGCCGCCGCGCGTCTATGACACCTCCCAGACCATAATTTTCCTCTCTTCGAGATAGGCGAGTTAGACACCTCGTTTGCCCAAATCAGACCTTCGATTGTTGAGAAACGAGCAAAATACGATTGTTATCGATGTTTAATCTATCATCAATAACCGCCGTGTTTCAGCCCCTACCACCACCATCGTCGTGATCCTTGAGACATTTCCTGACCAACGGCTCCTTCGTTGAGGGATTTGGAGGTCGTTGGAGCTCGGTACGTGATTATTACCGTTTTAGGGGTGTAAATGATAGAATTTGAAAGTTATGGACTTAATTGTATATTTGCATAATTAAGAGGGTAGAACTGTAAATTCTGGTTTGTAGGGATTAAATAGTAATATTTAAGAGATTTAGGACTATTTGGACATATTAGAAAATTTTAGGGGCTAAAATGGAAATTTAGAAAGTTTAGGGGTAAAATCATAATTTTGGAATAATTGAGGGACCTGATCGTAATTTTACATTTTTCAGATTCTTAACGAGGATATAGGCATATTAAGGACTTTTGCATGGATAGAGGTAAGTACACTGCACGATGATTCCCTTAACATAATTGTTTTTCGATTGATGGTTGTTGTGAAAGTCCGTTATATATATATATATATATTGTTGAGATATAAATATTGATTAATTGAAAGCATGATAAATATGATTTCATGATTGTTGAGATGAGATTGATGGATTGGATGTGAGATGTGATTGTATTGGATGATACATGTTGTTGTATTGTGCTGCCGAGTTTTGTATAATAGTGGTCGGATTTGAGATGAGATGTGATGAGATATTTTGAGAGATTATTGTGAAAAACCTTGGGGGTATGAGAGGGACTCTCCCATTGGTTTTAGCCTACTCACAAATATTTTGCGAGTTGATATGGTTTGAAACCTTGGGGGTATGAGAGGGACTCTCCCATTGGTTTCAATCCACTATTATACTGAACCCGGATTAGCAACCATGTTTGATTGATGTTTGTATTGTTGTGGGATGTTTGCTTGAGTTGTTATTACAATATATTTTATTTTCTTATATTATATTATATATATATATATATACTTATATATATATATATATATCCCGATTTTGCTGGTGAGGTCATGTTGAGTGTATGAGTGCTTTACTTGCTGAGCTTTTTAAACTCACTCCCCTTTTCCCAAAAATTCCAGGTAGTCCGCCAGTATAGGAGTAGCAGTACCAGATTTGATCCACGTGCCACAATTATTTTTCGGTTTGGTCTAGACATTTGAGTCGTCATTTGCATTTTTTTAAGACTTGTGTTGTAAATCATAAAAATTATATATACTTCATGTATTTGTAACTTATGATGTATTAATTATGCATACTTGTTTGGTTGGTTTGACATATAGAATGCTCGAGCTAAAGAAATTCGCGAACCTATTTCTAGGGTTGGGCCCGCTCTAGGGAGGGGGTCGTGACAGATTTGGTATCAGAGCTTAGGGTTTAGGTTCTGTAGACACATTACATTAGATGAAGGTATTAAAAAGGTAGTTTTATGTCCATAGGAAAATATCTGGACGTGGCCGTGGTACTGGTACTCAACGTGGGAGATGGATAGTTTGACGATACGTGAGAATATCAAGTAATAGTATAAAGAGACCTCACACTTAGTCGATAGATCTTGAATTTGATATAGCTTTATATGGTATTCCGCTGATTGTTGAGGATCACGAGGGTTCTAGACTTTTACCTCCAGTAGTTTTGACAGTTGCCCACATCGATATTCCTGTAGCTGCATCTGATGTGATTTCTACGGTTGTACTTAATATGAACCTCCTGTCGTAGTTATAACATCGTCGTGCATTAGTAGGTCGAAGACATTATAACTTTGGTGTTCGAGAAAGGAGAAAGAAGACCTTGTTGACACTCTTGTATATGCAAACAAATGAAATAATGTCAACAAAATAATAAAATGTAGTATTAAGATCACATTATGGAATATAATAACTTGGCTACGTTGCAAATCAAGCTTTGTTTTTCTTTCTTTCTTCAACCATTTTTCTCTCAACTCACTTTGTAAAATATTGTTGAACTTGTCTTACTTTGAAAAATGAAACAAAACAATTTTTGTATCAAAAAATCAAGTTGGCCGAATTTTTAGCTTCCAAAAAATAAAAAACAATTATTTTATTTCGTTCAAAAATCATTGGTACACATTTTGCAAAATTAAAGTTAACAATTAATCTTTAATAAAGAAAACAAATGTGTTCCAATGGCAACATGCCATTTCCAAGCTTTAATAAAGCAAATCATTATAAAAGATATTTATTTTATAAATAAATTTAATTATTTAACAATTAAATAATTAAATAATAAATATAAATATCTTTAATATATGTATTATATTTACAATAAATATCTCAAATACATATATTAATGATATATATCAAAAATCACAATTTGATATTTTATTAATGTGTATTTAATAAAATCAAGTATTAAATACAAATAAATATTAATTCAGAAATGATCGTTAGGTCCCGATTGCATGTATTTTTTATTTAACCATTAAACGAGTTATAAATAATCAGTATTATTGTCATAACAGTTGCCCTAGTGCTCTACGAGTATATTTCATTAGTGAGACTCTCTAGATTTAGGCATATCTGTCATGAAATCCAATTTCGTGTCCATAATTCACCCATTCGTAAATTATGACGACCACGGATAAACTCGCTGAATCATACAGGTCGAGGTCACTACATACGTATAATCCCTCCGTCACAGGTATCCGGATTATCCCAGAGATATAAATATAAATGTCAAATCTCTATAGGAATAATCTCGTCAATGTATCTATTAGCAATATCTAAATAACATTCGGAACTCACTTCCGAAGTATACTATGACCATAGATTTAACAGATTGCTAATCAATTATGGACTACCTATGCTCTGTACACAGAACTGGCGGATTCTTTCTTGATACTCACAGGATATCATGAGCATGAGTCCATACCCAACGAACAGGCGAAGGTCTGATCTAAATAGATCGGTGACGTGACTACCATCTAAGTGTGGAGGATAACTCATATATCTACAGTGGTATCTCAAGTCAAAGAATCAATATGCTACTCAACCCGAGAAGACTCCTATTGACGTTGGTGTACCATCTATTATGAAATATTTGGTGAGTCATTCGGTGTTTATCAAATAAATACCTACACGTCTATAAGAGTCTCCCAAGACTCATGGTTCATTGGGATAAACCATCGGACAAAGTCCGATATACGACATGTACTGGTCTCAGCAGAATTTACTAACTGACACGTGTCAGTAAATCTTGACCAGGAACTTAATTTAAGGATATGCAACTTATAGTGACACTTCCCAATGTCAATTACAAACTATGTTGTGACTGCGCACTACATTGTAAGTCATGGGGTCCTTATCTAATATATATACATATCACTAAACCAGATTTAGTTTCAATCTAATCAAAATTAAATCGAATATGTATATAAAAGACAAGAGGTGCTACCATTTAAATTAGTAATATTATAGAAAAAGGTATTGCTCGTATTCATGAATCAGACATAAATACGATCCGGATTGGCGCTCAGAGCACAAACCCTAACATTTGTAACCTATTTAAACTTTCTTTTTTTCTTCCTTAACATTATTCACTAATTTTGAAAGAAAAACACTCAAGCTTTAAGCTTTTTGCTATGTCCGAATTTCTTGTGAGGGAGGGATTCCCATTTTCAAGCTTAAATCGACTTAAATAAGTTTAGCAAGCTTATTGGGCATCTCCATTGCTAGCATAACACATTGATATCATATTTTGAGTTATCATGGCAATGTTTCATGGTGGTTTAGGGTTGATCTTGGATGGGTTTTATTTTTACAAAATCATTAATTAAGGTTCTTGGGGCTTAAGAAAGAATACTTGGGGTTTGCTTGACTTTCGAATCTAAGTGAGTTTCCCGTCATTCGGTATCATGAGCTTAGGGTTCCAAGATCTGATTTTTCCTATTTTTATTCGTTGTTTATTGTTTCTTTGTTGTTATTGTTTTAGTTATTGTTGGATCTTGTTTTTGTTGAATCTAGGTTAATATTTTTTTCTGAAATTTTTCTGTCAAATCTGAGTTTCTTTTCCTTTTTCATATCAGTTTGTCATTGTTATCAATTTCTAGATCTGGGTTTTTATTGTGTTCTTCATATCAGTTCATTCTTAACATTCTGTTCTTTAGCTTATGTTAAAGAAGAAAGCATGTTCTTAAGCGGCTGTGTGATTTAATTCTACAACCCTAGTGAATCATTTGAAAAAAAGAAAGAAAAAAAAAAAAAAAAGCTAGGTCAGATTCATCATGAAGAATAACATCAACACTAGACACTTAAAGAATTAGACTTTGAATTCCATTTCATATCAGACTTGAATATCAGCGAGTTAATACTTAGCATTTTATTTTTGGACTTGAGTGAAGAGTGATCACTTGAGCAAAAAAAAAAAATCTATTGAGGTACCAAAATTTTGCCTGAAATTGCATAGTATCAGGTAAAATTTCTATTGAACTTGAGTAAAAAATTTCAAATATTTGGTTGAATCTAGTTGGGTCCATATTATTATTTGGGTGTCCGTGGATGGTAATCCATCAAAATTTCTATTGAGGTACCAAAATTTCGCCGAAAATTACATACGACTGTGAATTTGCATGTTTATTTACTCACCGTGCTAATTTGTTGTTTCATTACTCCGAATACTCTAGCTTAGTCTCTTTGATTGAGTCTTCGTCATTACTATTCTTATTTGCATTTTCCACATGCCCTATATACATTATTAGTTCTTTGTGTTTCATGTTGGCTTGAGGATTACACCTGGTTTTGTATTCTTGGATTGAGATTGATTTGCATTTGAATTGAGGAAGAAATCAAGAGTGGTAAAAGGAAGTGAATGTGAGCACATTATCGGGTAAAAGCCAATAGAGTGCAAACACGAGTGGAGTGATATCATTCAAGTGTAAACACGTGAGATTGTGAGGATTTACATATTTGTTTTCCTTTTTTGTTATTTCTAATCTGTTTGTTCAGTGTTGAGATGGCAAGTCCAAGTCTAACCATTGATGATAAGCTCGAGGCTTTGGATACAAAGTTTATAGATATGATGGAGAACATGAATACTACATTGGAGAGGTTGTCCAAGAGTGTAGAGAGTATTCAAACGGGCAGTGGTCCTAGAGCACCACCGCCCCAGCATATACCACCACCTCAGAATGTACCACCACCTCAAAATGTGCCACATCCATGCGTACCACCACCGTATATACCGCCAGATGAAAAAGAAACTGAAAATGAATTTGATGATTCTGATGATCTTGATGATGTGGAGGAGAGATTTCAGCCATAGCATGATACGAGGTATGATATGAGGCATGATAGGATGGATAGGCGGTTTGATGGTAGATGTGCTTTTAATGATAGACGGGGGATAATGATCGGAGGGGTTATGGTAGACGTGGAGATGTAGATGGTGATCTAGGTTGCATCAAGATCAAGATATCAACCTTTCAATGCAAGAATGATCATGAGGCTTACTTAGAGTGGGAAAAGAAAATATAGCTGATTTTCATTTTTCATCACTATTCAGATGAGAAGAAGATCAATCTAACAGCGATTGAGTTTACTGATTATGCTATGATTTGGTGGGATCAGATTGTTTCTACTAGGAGGAGAAACTATACTATTAGAGACCGGTTCAGAGGTTGCTATAACACGCTTTCTAGGGGTCTTAAATAGAGAGATTGCCAACATAAAGGAGTTACATCATTATGTTGATTTGGAGGATATGCTCCACATGGCTATCAAGGTAGAGATGCAACTCAAGAAAAAGTCTACATCCAAATTTGATACTCAAGCTACTTCTACATGGAAGGGGAAATGGATTTCGAATGAGAAGCGGGATTGAGGCTTTAGTAAGCCTAGGGCCGAACCTAGTGCCAAGGGTAAAGAGACTGCAGAACCAAGCAAGACTAGACCAAAACCTGAGGGTACAACTATCAGAACTAAGGATGTCAAGTGTTTCAAATGTTTGGGCATGAGACACTATATTTCACAATGTCCCAATAGGCACACCTTAGTGATTGATAAGAATAGCGGAGAGATGTACTCTACTGATTGTAAGGTTGAGGTGAGATGCCAAAAATGGAGGATACTAGTGACCACGATGGAGCTACATACCGATTGGATAATTTATCTCTAGTTGTTAGACATGCTTTGAATGCACATGTTGTGAAAGATGAGAGTGAGCAGCATAAGGAAAACATATTCCACACTAGATGCCGTGTGAATGGCAATGGGTGCAGTATGATCATAGATGGGGGTAGTTGTACTAATGTTGCTAGCACAACTTTGATTGAGCGGTTGGGGTTGAGTTGCTTGAAGCACCCCAAGCCTACAAGTTGCAGTGGTTAAATGATTGTGGTGAAATAAAGGTGAAAAAGCAGATATTATTGATCTTTACCATTTGGCCATACAAAGATGATGTTCTAAGTGATGTGATACCGATGCATGCATGACATATTCTTTTGGACAGGCCGTGGCAGTTTGATAATAAGGTTGTTCATGATAGGTTCAAGAACAAGTACTATTTTAAACATAAGGAAAAACCCATTATATTATACCCACTTACACATGCACAAGTCCATGAAGATCAGGTTAAGTTGTAACTTGAGCGTGATAAAGAGAGAATGAAGGAAAACACCGCCTTGGATGAGAGAGGGAGATGAATCATGTGTTTGTGTCCTAAACATGTCATGGGATCTCTAAGCGTGATTCGTGTGTGAATAAATCAAGAAGTTTGCGGAATAAACTTACATTGATCGGCTTTGACTTTCAAAACTTTTTATGGATGTTGAAGCTTCCAAGCCCTCCTTGTGGTTTCAAACTCATGGGTGAGTATCCTTATCACCATATTTTTGACTCCCTTATGTGCTAGTAAGAACAAATGGAACAAATTTTATCTCCCTAAGAGAAATAAATTTGTCCGAGAGAGAGAGGGAAGCAATTGGCCAAGCTGATCAAATCAGAGACCATTCGGCTTTGCTGGATATTGGAGGCCATTCGGACTAAAGCTCTTTGCAGGCCATACGGCTCTCCATATAGGACATTCGGCCAAAAGGAAAAACACGAGAGCCATTCGGCCTCTCGTTTTTCTTTTCAGAGAAGACAATGCCTTTATATGTTTTTCAATTAATTACCACATGCCACAAGTGAAAAGCAAGGTCAGTTAGTCAAAAAGCTTTTTGCTCATTCATATATATATATATATTAAAATAAAATGAAGTAAATGGCATATTGGCATTAAATGAAAAAAGCAAAAAGTAAAGCAAAATGTCAGAGGCCATTCCTTTCAATCGGCCAAAGGAGAGAGAGCACTTTTCATATCTTTCATTCGGCCAGCAATTCATTTTGTCTATTTCGGCCAAGTCTTCTAAAGACTTGGAAATTAATTGCTCGGCCAAGATAAAAAATAATTCAAAAGTCAAAGAGTGTTTTACGAGTTTCCATCAAAATTTATCAGTCATATTTGTCTCCAAAATGATTAATGATATAAGTGAAGTGGGCTCCACTTTAAATTCAAAATTCAAGTGGGCTTGCTCAACACACTTCGGCATCAGATTCGTTTAATCCGATTAAACGAATTTTCGTCGCGGCATAATTAAATCCAATTTAATTAAATAATAATACCCAGTAAAATTATTACGGAAATCGCTCGCGAATTAATTCCAAATTAATTCGTTCGCTAAAATTAAAATCCAATTTAATTTCCCGTTGAAATCCGATTACAATTAATATAATAATATATTATTTTAACCCAATTAAATAAATTAAATAGTAAAATCTAATTTAACTATTAAATTTATTTTACCGATTAATTCCAAATTAATCGCGTTCTCTCCTCTCGACGAATTTAATCCCAGATAAATTCTCGACGAATTAATCTCAGATTAATTCTTTCTCTGAGAATTAATCCCAATTAATTCTTGCCGTAATTAATCTCAGATTAATTTTATCTCTTTTATTAATCCCAGATTAATATTCTCTCTCTTAATTAATCCCAGATTAATATTGTTTGAGTCAAACATCATCGGTGAATCTTAAGAGATCTCTGGATATGTTGGCAGTAAATACGATTATCGGACTATCCGAACACGTGCGTACCCGGTACCAACGTACTTACCGATTTACAAGACATGGTTGGCTTCTAGCAAAGCACCGTGTCTACCCAATTCTCCAGAAATATTCTGCTACGGAATACGTGATCTTTGTCAGGCGTAGTATACGTAGTATAGCGTATTACGATCCAGTATCGGATGTCACATGCAAGGCCTGGGGCTGGAGTTGTGTCTGCCCCGTACGAAGCATATATCGAATCACAAGCAACTAGTCTCTTTATGATCAGAAAGTCATGACCAAGTCATACTTCCCCGATGGCTATAGCACTTAGAGTACCAGTTCTGTATCCCTGTATGATCATCATCTCCATATGACTGAAGTGATACTTCCATCTTGACATCACACCCAATACACTACGATTCTCAATATACCCAGAAGAGGCGTACACAACATGTTAAAGGCCTGGACGACCAAAACCAAAGTATATTGATTGTCGCAAGTATTAGCGATGCAAGTCTCAGGTTAAGACCAAATACATCTACCCTGATTCGGATTCCCATAGACACATAGTCATACTACCAATGGGATTCTGAGGGGTCTATCCAGAGTGAAGCTGTTTTCGTACCATCGGTAAACAGAACCTCCTATTACACTTGCATGAGTATCCAATACCCAAATATATGAGAACTATGTCGTTACGCTTCCATAACACGCACAAGTGTAATACTAGCCTATTCCGCATTATCGATGTCCAGTCTCGATAATACTACGACTAGGGATATTTAATGATTAAACCTTTGTGGATTAATAATGTCTCATATCTTATTAATCCGGAACTAATCATAAGGACTTTTATCATTTATATATCCAGGTAATCCAATTAGAAATGATAAAAGAGCAATTTCCTTTGTCACATAGTTAATTTGTACAACAACACCATGTTCTGTACAAATAGTGATGTTATGGGTCATAATTGTCCAACAATCTCCCACTTGGCCTATAGCCAATCACTCAAGTGTCTAACACTTGAACTATGTACGGGTCGCTCAAACTTCTGCTGAGAAACAACTTTCGTCAGCGGATTTGCAAGATTATCATCTGATGCGATTTATTCGATCATCACATCGCCACGATGTATGATCGAACGAATCAGATGAATTAGTTGAAGTACATACTTGGATCATTGATGAGACGGTGATTCTTTAGCCTGTGTTGTAGCCCACCCAACAGCTAACAGAACTACTCTTAATCTAATTAGGAATTATTTGGATCCAAAATGCTTCTATTGCTGCCTCAGTTGCAACAATGTTCCGCTCTTGTTGTTTATTCGGCAACAGTAACTTCCTTGGAAGATTCCCAGCTCACTGTTCCGTTATTCAAACTATATACGTACCCTTGTTGCGACTTGCAGTCATTTTTATCGGTTTGGAAACTTGCAGCGGTGAACCTAGTCACCTCAATTTCTTCATCTCCATAACTTAAGAAAGCATCATTAGTTCATCTAAGATACTTAAGGATGTTCTTAACATCAATCCAGTGACCATCACCTGGATTGCCCTGATTGTGTCTACGTGTGCTCAAAGCATATTAGACATCAGGTCACGTACATATCAAAACGTACGAACACTGAGAGAGTGTCAGCAGCTTTCTAGATCTATCCCAGTAGATCTTCAATCCTAGAATAAAGCCTGCTTATCCCAGGTATTCCATGGAGAATTTTAATGAAAGCCAAGCTTTCACCGATTTTATTATGGGAATGTTATTGCTAAGAAGCAATACATCATCAACTTATAGGACATTGATTGTCAGTGCACTCCCACTAACCCTCTTATATACACAAGAATCATACCCGTTTTGAATTAAATCATATACCATTATGATTACATCAAAACACTGGTTTCAAGAACGCAATGCTTGCTTCAATCCATAAATGGATCGATTTAACTTGCAAACCTTGTTTGCATGTTTTGGCACGATAAAACCGTCAGGATGTTGCATACAAACATCCTCCTAAATGTTTCTGTTAAGGAAAGCGGTTTTGGCGTCCAGTTGTCATATTTCATAAATGAAATATACAGTTATAGCAAGCATTGTCCAAATAGATTTAATCATGGCAACAGGTGAAAGAGTTTCATCGTAGTCGACACTATATCGTTGACGATACCCTTTCTGTACAAGCCTAGCTGTGTACATTTATTTGTTGCATCCATGTATGTCTTCCTAGTAGACTCATATAGTACCAATAGACACAATGCCTTCTGGTACATCAACCAGTATCCAAACTTGGTTGATATACATGGAATCCATTTCGGACTTAATGGCACTTTACCATGAAAAGAGTTGATACCTTGTATCACTTCCTCCTACGTAGTCGGTTCGTTTCCTCAATAAGATTGAGGTCTATATGAGGTGAGATCAGAAACCCATGCCTCCCAGGTTATTTTCTGACTCTCTCCGACCTACGCGGTTCTTGTGTATTCGAAGATTATTGGTATAGTTTCATCCCTGATGAACTATTTGTGTTCCGTAAGGACTCGGTGCCTGGAACAGTATTACTCTGATTTTCATCGAGTTTTACTTTCCTCTCACTTACCACTGCATATAAGAATTCCTCTTAGGAAAACCGCATGGAGAGCAACAATTACATTGTTCTCTTGTGAGTTGTATAACTACTATACTTTGGTTTTCCTAGGACAACCTACAAATAGGCACTTATCCGATTTGGGTTCTAGTTTGGTATCATCCAAACGTATGCCCAGCGTTCCCAAATCTTCAGGAATGAGAAACTCGGTTTCTTTCCTATTCATATATAATATGAAGTCTGTCTAACAGTTTTTATGGAACATTATTCAAAATAAGTATTGCACTGTTTAATGCGTATCCTCATAAGGAAATTGGTAGCTCAGAGCGACTCATCTGTTTAAGTATTGTCCATATGGTCTGACCGCAATGTTCTAATACTTTTATCGGTCTGTTTACATACTTCGTGTCAGAACCCTTTTGAATTTATCAAAAGTTTCTGACTTGTGTTTCATAAGATACACATAACCGTAACGCGATGCCACATCCGTAAAGGTTACGAAGTATTCATATCCACCTCTAGCCTAGCTAGACATGGGCCCATTTACGCCACTATCAACGAGGGCTAACAGATCGGTGGCACTTGAACTTTTACCAAGTAAAAGGTGTTTTAGGCACTTTGCCTAATTAAACTAGATTCGTAGACATCATTTGAATTAGAATCAAATCCGTCCTAGTATCCACTCTTCGAAAGTGTGGATATACGAGTCTTGTTAATGTATCCCAGATGACAATGCCACAAATAAGTCTCATTTGATTTACTCAATTTAAGCTATTTATTTGTCATGTTATATGTTTGAGATTCATTATATTCAAAATATAAATACTGTTATTCATATCTAATGTGTTATATCTCATGTCATCTTTATAAACAAAACACCTTGTATTCTGGAATACAAAGGTATACCCGCAACGGGTTAAACTAGATACAGAGATAATGTTCCTAGTCAAACTAGATACATTATAATAGTCTCCTAGTTTAAGTACATGCCCAAAAGGCAGTTCCAAAACTTAGGTTTCTACGGCCAAAACAACGACTCTCATCCTGTTTCCGACTTGTAGGTCGATCTCATCTGAAGCCAGTTTCCTGCTTCTCAGCAGATCCCGCACATCAGTACATATATTCATGTACCACATCTAGTATCAAAAATCCAATTTTAAAACCAGTAGTGAACATATTATAACAAACATTCTTGAAGCCGGAACCTTGTCCCGCCTTACACTTCCTTCATGTCTGCCTTATTCCATACGGCAGTCACACTTCTAGTGACCCAGTTTGCCACAATTTAGGCAGACAACTTGGGATATGTCTTTTAAGAAGTTCTAGCTATGCATAACAAATTGAGCACTAAATTTATCATCACAATGAGTCTTCCTAAGCTCATGATCTACTATTCTCTCAACTCCGGGCTCATGCTCGAGAGACTCTAATCCCAATCTGAAAATTAAAGCCGTTAAAGATATTTTCCCCAGGATTATGTCCTTTGACGCTAATCTTTCAGTCATCTTGATTGCTATAGTCCAATTCCAATCAACGATTTCAGGTACAATTAAATGTAATGATTACTATAGTCTAACTATATAATCAACTACAATTGATCGGTTACATTCAAATGTATTGATTACTATAATCTAATTATATAACCAACTATAAATGAAGTAGTTTGAATACAGTCTAACTGTTAAAATAAAACAACAATTAAATATTAGTCTAACTAATATATATTTATAATAAATGACGAAAAAATGAAATGAGCGCGTATTGGCAAGTATCTAAACGAAATTGCAAATTTAATACTTGTCTCCCACTATTTTTCGGCGAGCCTCTAACCCTCTGTGGAGTACTCGGGAAACCTAGTTTCCTAGTGGGCTAGGATCCCGTTAAAAGATACACAACCTTGACTTTGGCCAACAAGTTGTATAAAATTTAACTAGGTATATATCTAAGATCAATTGGATCTCATCCAATTCCTAGATCCAGTAGGTGGACCTCCAAGTCCGAAACATATATACAATATATATGCCAATATATCCAATATATTTTCCTAACCTTTTCCTCTTAATCAACTAAGCCTTGGCTTTGGCACAACAAGCTTAATGATTCCAGTTAAGCGGGACCCATTGACTTTGGAAAGCTTCGTAATCGATGTCGATGGATAAGAATTGATCTTGACTTTGGCCAACAAATCACAACTTGGACAAGACATGCGATATGGAACAAAGCCTTCATGATTCAAACACATCTGCGATGGTCAAATGTCTTGACTTTGGCCAACAAACCAGTGCCAATCTTGGATCTTGAGAATGAATCACTCAATGGAAGGAAAACACTTAATATTTGTTGAAGGTTTTTGGCGTAAATTGGCAACAAATTTATTATCTTTGATTAGGTCTCATCATATACCCTTAAGCATGCATTCTAAAAGCATAATAAGGCGCGAATAAAATAATAATGATATGCGGATGGATATGTAATACAATTTGTTCCTAGAACAAATCTCTCCATTTCCTCTCTCCTGCTAGCACTATTCTTACTTCTACGCAATTACATAATACTTCTAAAGAAACCTCATTTACATTGAGGGGAATAGGTGAGAAGAGAAATTCAATGAGAAAAGAGGTAATAGGCTGGACAAGCAGGTCTAATTTAATAAATTCTAAATTTATTACAACAATTTCCAAAATTGCCCTCACCCATCTAATATCCATCTGATATACATTATTCATACATACATCCAAGTATTCACACAAAGCATGTTATTCAATCAATCTAATCCAATTAATTAATCTTTGATTAATGACCATCCAATGTTCATACAACGATTTGATTTGCTCTTGTCAAACTCGTTTAAGAATAAATACTCAAAGTAAGTATTCTTGAATTATATCGAACTACAATTTTAAATCCAATTTAAATTGTATCCAATACTAATTCATATTTAATTCCAAATTAAATAATTACACTTTTAAAAGTGCATTTTAGACTTGGATTCCAAATCCAATCTTAATGGGTCTCGAAGGCCCAATTAGTATCCAATACTATTCAATTAAAGTCTAATGAGCTTTTAATTAATTCTTTAGGCTTGAGCTTTCGGCCAAAATGGATCTAACCCATAATATCTAGACCCATTAGGAATCACCATATGCCATAGAATCAATTTTGGCCCATTAGGCCCAATTAAATTATTAAAGGCCCAATAGTCATATTTTGGATTTTATGGAAATGGTTTATGGCCAAATATAATCCAAGACTAAAATTTGGCCCAACCAAACCCAATAGCCAAAATACAACAAATTAAATTAATACATTATTCCAAATTATATATTAATTCAATTAAAGTGTAATTAACACAATTAATTAATTAATCTAGTATTTCAAAAATACTAATTAATCTTATTAATCATGCTTAATTCCCACATTCATGTCCAACGCAAAATTGGGGCAAAATCAATTTTATAACATGCTTCACATCTCACGGCAATACATGAAATTAACATCCAATTTTGATTTCAATCTAATTAAATCAACAATTAATATTCAATTTCATGTGAATCTACATATCCAATTGTCTAATTCAAAATTAACCATGAGCTCTCCTAGGGTAGTAATCTGCCAAACATGGATTTTATGGATTTTTGATCTAATCAATTTATCACAAAATCAATGATGTACAAATCCAATTAAACATCATACAAGCTCAACCAAACCATCAATTTAAGAAAATACATACTCCAAGCATAAAATCCCAAATTAAAGTTTACAAACCCTAGAATCCAAATCATGCTTAGATCTCGCTCTGATACCACTGTTTGTGTCCTAGACATGTCATGGGATCTCCAAGCGTGATTCGTGTGTGAATAAATCAAGAAGTTTGCGGAATAGACTTACATTGATCGGCTTTGACTTTCAAAACTTTTCATGGATATTGAAGCTTCCAAGCCCTCCTTGTGGTTTCAAACTCATGAGTGAGTATCTTTATCATTATATTTTTGACTCCCTTATGTGCTAGCAAGAATAAATGGAACAAATTTTATCTCCCTAGGAGAAACAAATTTGTCTGAGATAGAGAGGGAAGCAATTGGCCAAGCTGATCAAATCAGAGACCATTCGGCTTTGCTGGATATTGGAGGCCATTCGGCCTAAGCTCTTTGCAGGCCATACGGCTCTCCATATAGGCCATTCGGCCAAAAGGAAAAACACGAGAGCCATTCGGCCTCTCGTTTTTCTTTTCAGAGAAGACAATGCCTTTATATGCTTTTCAATTAATTACCACATGCCACAAGTGAAAAGCAAGGTCAGTTAGTCAAAAAGCTTTTTGCTCATTCATATATATATATATTAAAATAAAATGAAGTAAATGGCATATTGGCATTAAATGAAAAAAGCAAAAAGTAAAAGAAAATGTCAGAGGCCATTCCTTTCAATCGGCCAAAGGAGAGAGAGGCACTTTTCATATCTTTCATTCGGCCAGCAATTCATTTTGTCTATTTCGGCCAAGTCTTCTAAAGACTTGGAAATTAATTGCTCGGCCAAGATAAAAAATAATGCAAAAGTCAAAGAGTGTTTTAAAAGTTTGCATCAAAACCCATCACTCATATCTATTATCAAAATGACTAATGATGTAAGTGAAGTGAGCTTCACTTTAAATTCAAAATTCAAGTGGGCTTGCTCAACACACTTCGGGCTCGGATTCGTTTAATCTGATTAAACGAATTTTCGTCGCGGCATAATTAAATCCAATTTAATTAAATAATAATACCCAGTAAAATTATTACGGAAATCGCTCGCGAATTAATTCCAAATTAATTCGTTCGCTAAAATTAAAATCCAATTTAATTTCCCGTTGAAATCCGATTTCAATTAATATATCTAATATATTATTTTAGCCCAATTAAATAAATTAAATAGTAAAATCTAATTTAACTATTAAATTTATTTTACCGATTAATTCCAAATTAATCGCGTTCTCTCATCTCGACGAATTTAATCCCAGATAAATTCTCGACGCAATTAATCCCAAATTAATTCTTTCTCTGATAATTAATCTCATATTAATTATTGCCGTAATTAATCCCAGATAAATTTTCTCTCTTTATTAATCCCAGATTAATATTCTCTCTCTTAATTAGTCCCAGATTAATATTGTTCGAGTCAGACATCGTCGGTGAATCTTTGGGATGCGACCCAAGAGATCCCTGGATATGTTGGCAGTAAATACGGTCATCGGACTATCCGAACACGTGCGTACCCGGTACCACGTACTTACCGATTTACAAGACATGGTTGGCTTCTACCAAAGCACCGTGCCTACCCAATTCTCCAGAAATATTCTGCTACGGAATACATGATCTTTTTCAGGCATAGTATACGTAGTATAACGTATTACGATCCAGTATCGGATGTCACATGCAAGGCCTGAGGCTAGAGTTGTGTCTGCCCCGTACGAAGCATATATCGGATCACAAACAACTAGTCTCTTTATGATCAGAAAGTCATGACCAAGTCATACTTCCCCGATGGCTATAGTACTTAGAGTACCAGTTCTGTATCCCTGTGTGATCATCATCTTCATATGACTGAAGTGATACTTCCATCTTGACATCACACCCAATACACTACGATTCTCAGTATACCCAGAAGAGGCGTACACAGAACCTGTTAAAGCCCTGGACGACCAAAACCAAAGTATATTGATTGTCGCAAGTATTAGCGATGCAAGTCTCAGGTTAAGACCAAATACACCTACCCTGATTCGGATTCCCATAGACACATAGTCATACTACCAATGGGATTCTGAGGGGTCTATCCAGAGTGAAGCTGTTTTCGTACCATCGGTAAACAGAACCTCATATTACACTTGCATGAGTATCCAATACCCAAATATATGAGAACTATGACGTTACGCTTCCATAACACGCACAAGTGTAATACTAGCATATTCCGCATTATCGATGTTCAGTCTCGATAATACTACGACTAGGGATATTTAATGATTGAACCTTTGTGGATTAACACTGTCTCATATCTTATTAATCAAGAACTAATCATAAGGACTTTTATCATTTATATATCCAGGTAATCCAATTACAAATGATAAAAGAGCAATTTCCTTTGTCACATAGATAATTTGTACAACAACACCATGTTCTGTACAAATAGTGATGTTATGGGTCATAATTGTCCAACAATATGTTATGCATGCATTTATTGGTAAGTTTGTTGTAGTTTATTTGATGACATCTTAGTTTACAGTAAGATATTAGATGAGCATGTTACGCATTTGAAGCATGTTCTTGATGTGTTAAGACAGGAAAAACTATATGCTAACTTTGATAAGTGCACTTTTTGTATGGATATAATTATTTTCCTGGGATTCATTGTGAGTGCAGATGGCATCGAGGTAGATTTGGAAAAAAGTGAAGGCAATTCAGGATTGACCTACACCAACAACAGTGGCAGAAGTCAGAAGCTTCTATGGATTAGCAAGCTTCTACCGTAGATTTGTTAAAGACTTCAGTAGTATTGCAGCACCATTGACTGAAGTAATGAAGAAAACTATTGGCTTCAAATGGGGTGAAAAGCAGAAGCGCGTATTTCGGGATCTTAAAATGAAGTTGTGCAGTGCACCAGTTTTGACACTACCCAACTTTGAGAAGACATTTGAGATTGAGTGTGACGCATCCGGATTATGCATTGGAGCGGTTCCTATGCAAGAAAAGCGACCAATAGCCTACTTTTTTGAGAAGCTTAATGAAGTAGTTTTGAGATACCCCACATACGACAAGGAGTTGTATGCGCTAGTGAGAGCCCTCGAGGCTTGGCAGTATTTTCTATGGCATCGAGAGTTTGTGATCCATACAGATCACTAGTCATTGAAGCATTTGAATGGTCAAGGTAAGCTGAACAAACGGCACACACGTTGGTTAGAGTTTGTTGAGACATTTCCATATGTAATCCGCTACAAACAAGGTAAGGAAAACATTGTCGCTGATGCACTATCGCGAAGGTATGATTTACTTACTCCATTGAGTGCAAGAATGCTCGGGTTTGAATTTATTAAAGAACTTTATGGAAACTATACTGACTTTAGTATTATCTATGATGCATGTGAAAAGTCTACATTTAGTAAATTCTACCAACATGATGGGTTTCTATTTAGGGAGAATAGATTATGCATTCATGTTTGTAGTATGCGTGAGTTATTAGTTAAGGAAGCACATAAGGGAGGTTTAATGGGGCACTTTGGTATTTCCAAGACCTTAGGGGTATTGAGTGAATATTTTTATTGGCCTAAAATATGGAGAGATATTGAGCATTTTTGTGATAAATGCTTAACTTGTAAAAAGGCTAAATCTAAGGTTATGCCTCATAGGTTGTACACACCATTGCATGTACCTAGTGAGCCATAGGTAGATATTGTTGGAAATGGTGATCGAGCACCATTCACTTTTTGTATGAATATTTGATATTTATGCAATATAATATTTATTTTATCATGGTTATTTATTTATTAATATGGTAAAACTCTTACTTTATTTTATATATTGTAAATCTAAGAGTTAGATTACTCTAAGAGTTAGAGATTATGAGTTTTACTCGGAACCTTATATGAAATTAGTAAAGACCCGAGAGTTACAACTCATGGTGATATAGTTGCAAGAGTTGCAAATGGTGTTGAGAAATATCACGCATCTCTCGAATATAAATTATTCATGGTCTAGATATATTGACATGGGTCGGTCATTATATTGGTAAGACTAGTGCATTGTCTATATATGTAATGGACATATGGTTTGTCTCAACAGACTGTGAGCTTAGCGGAAGTTCGTATAGAACTGCAGATATTCATTAGTTGAATGAATATTGAATTAACTCCTAAAAGATGACTAATAGATATTCCATAAACTGTCAATAATTATCTTTTCGAGTTGAGTAGTTATTGTGGTCCTTTGACTTGAGACACCACGGTGGTCTTGTGAGTGATCCTCTATGCCTGATACCATGCATGTCAGAGACCTTTCATGGTCTCACCAAGGTCGGTGTGTGTTAATATGAGGATTCGTCAGTCCATATGGTTGGATTTTATTTCCAAAAATTTTCAGAATATATTCCGGAAATCTTTTGGCCGAAAGTTCGTTGAAGAAATTGTTTCTTTAACATTATAAATAATATTCAAAAAGAGTTTTGCTATATTATTTATTAATGGAATATAAGGATGAAAAATTTCATATATTGAGTAGATAAGGTTTTGACAGTATAACTATAACCTTACTCAATTGGAAATGCTAATGACGAATGGATTATACATTAGCGTTTTAACCTCGACTTGTATGGTTTGACGTGTCGTGTTGTTTAGTCATGATTTGTAGGTGGACAGGCCTTCATGAAATATGTATATAAGTATATGAGATATATATGTATATATATAAATAACAACCGAACGTGAGCCTAGAGAGTTCCATTATATTGAGTTTACTCGTTGAGCACTAGGGCGACCTTTCGTCAAATATTGACAAAGTATTTTTTGGGTTTTTAGGATTAAATTGTTTAATCCGATAATTCATGAGATGAATTGAATTAATTAATTTTATATCAAGAGTTGATATAAATTTTTATTGTATAATAAATGTAAATTTGATTTACATTAAATTAGTAATTATTTTGTGAAATTAATTTAATTGTTAAATTAATATATAAAATTAGTTACTTGGTTTATACAAATAAATATTTTAATTAATTAAAGTAACTTTAGTTAATGTAATTGAATGTTTTTAGTTAAAGTAACTAATATCTTTTAATTACAATTTAGTCAGTGGCGTATCCAGAAATTTCAATCAGTGGGGGCAAAATTTTTTTATAACCGAAATAATAAATAGTGAATTCATACATATTTTTTAAAATTACAAGATAATCCTTATACTTTTAAAAATTATGAAATAGCCCATAATTTATAAATTTGTAAATTAACTAAAAATTTATAGAATTACTTTTTTATCCATAATTTCTTTTTAATACGATATTCCCATCTAGTTTTATGTGCGCACATGTAGAGAATTCCTTATGCTATATGGAGTTTCATGTACACAATGCTTATACTATGGGTTACACATATTCTACCCCTTCAGTAGAGCCATCCAAATTCCAATTCTTAGTCGAACCAAGTCTAATGGGTGGTTATTGAGTAATATTTGTACTGAAAATTAAAATTGATTGAAATTTTTAATTATTAAATTTTTAATTAATTAAATTATTAAAAGCCTAACTCGTGCTTCTAAATTATAATGCTCAATTTGATCGAGAAGTTAATCTTATATGTCCAACAACGTTTTATATACAAACCTTTAGGCTATTGTTTTCCTTCTGAGCGATGTGGGACAAGTTGAATTTCTAACTTTCCACCCTCAAGCGTCCAGCTTTTACAAATTTTCAATGCCAACAACCGAACAAATTTTATTGAATTTGATTTTTCATCGCCCCTGTTTTTTTTTTTTTGATTTTTTTTTTTAATTTTAGAATCGTTGGAAAACCGCCGCTAAACCATTCAATACAGGCTTAAGCGGAACAATTAAACACATAAATGAGTAGATTTAAAATGAAAAGTAGTCAATTATCTATACACATATAAATTAAATATAATGATACAAACAAATTCAAGATTTTAGACATATTTAAGAATGAGATTGATGCAAAAATATATTGGATTTCTTTTAACTAATTTAGGTTTGGGCCTTTAAAAAATACAACTTAAAAAATTAATAAATAATATATTTATAAGTGTTATTTAATTGTTTCTATTTTATTTTATATATATATATATATATATATATATAAATATTTTTTTTTTTAAAAAAAAAAAAAAAAAAAAATTGTGGGGGCAGTGGGGGCAACTGCCCCCACTCGCCCTCATGTACATCCGCCACTGAATTTAGTTACCTTGGTTGGTGAGATAATTTAACTATGGTTGAGTTGTTTTTTTGAAACAAGTGGTGTAGATAAAAGATGATTTCTTACCGTGGTTTATTAAATGTTTTGTTTTTGTTTTTCATTATTTTAATTTAATAAAAACAAAACTTTTGCTCATTCTTACAAGCCACTGCCGTTGACAAAACAAAAAAAAAAACCATTTTGCTTTTGGCTTACAAGCTACTGCCGAGACTTTTGAAGATAAAAAGGGGCTGGGTTTTCTTTGTTTTTGTTCATTAAAATCAAGCCTAAATCTCACCAAATATTACCCTATAAATAATTAAGTCCATGGAATTAATCCTTAAGTGTTAAGGGTTAATATATGTTCTTGAAGTTTTCTTTTTCCTAGAGTTTTAAGAGTTAAAATTTGGGGAAAAATTGGTTGCTATTCTTGAGTGATCAAACCACCTTTTCATCACCAAGATTTGTTCTTGGAGTTGCTTATTTTGGTGGAGTTTTGAAGAAGTTCAAAGTGCTTGGAGAAATTGGAAAAGCTTGGAGGCAAAAGTTTCAATCAATTGGCAAAGCTTGTGGTAAATTTAATTTGTAAATTTATTGTTCAATTTCTTGATGATTGTAGTTGAGAAAAATTGTTATGGATTTGTTGGATTAATAGGAAGCATGTTAGTGAGGAATTAGAAGCATTTGAGTGTTGAAAATTAGTATATAATTGATATGTTAATTTTGAATGCTTGGATTAATTTTTTCAAGAGTTGGAAAATTATTTTGTAAGCTTGAATTAATTTTTTCAATTGTTGGAAAATTAATTTTAGTATGTTTGGATTATTTTCAAGTGTTGGAAATAATTAGGATGCTTAGTTTTAATTTGTCAATAGTTGATAAATTGATTAAAGTGTGTTGAAATTTTTAAATGGACTTATGGTAATTTTTAATACATGAAAATGTTTTAATGCATTGGAAATTTTAAGTTTGTAATTAAAAATTTTAAACCCACTTTTCAAGGGCTGCTGAAAATTAAAACAAAAAAAAATATTTTACTCGCTCGCGATTTGATCTCGGGCGGGTTTCCGCTGCGCTCGGTTTTGTCCGTTCCTCACACAACAGATATATCAATGGACTTTATATTGGGTTTATCTAGGACTAGGAAAGGTAGAAATTCCAAATCTGTAGTGGTTGATAGGTTCAGTAAGATGACACACTTTATAGCATGTCATAAGACTGATGATGCCACTAACATTGCTGATTTATTCTTTAGAGAAGTAGTACGACTCCATGGGATTCCACGGAGTATAGTTTCAGATCGTGATGTTAAATTCCTTTGTTGTTTTTGGAAAATTTTATGGGGTATGTTAGGAACTAAACTTTTGTATTCTACTACTTGTCACCCTCAAACTGATGGACAGATCGAGGTGGTTAATAAGAGTTTGACTCAATTATTGCTTAATATTATCAATAAGAACTTAAAACTTGGGAGAACTGTTTGCCTTTTGTTGACTTTGTATATAACCGTAGCATTCATTCCTCTACATCTTATTCACCATTTGAAATTGTTTATGGTTTTCAACCACTAACTCCATTAGATTTGTTACCATTGTTTGTTGATGAGCATGCAGGGTTAGATGGAAAAAAAAAGCTGATCTGGTGAAACACATACATGAGAAAGCAAGAGAGCACATACGGAGAAAGAATGGGCAATATACTTCTCGTTCCAATAAGGGAAGAAAATGTGTGGTATTTCAGCCTGGAGATTGGGTTTGTGTACACACGCGCAAGGAGATATTTCCTGAACAGCGTAAATCTAAGCTACAACCAAGAGGGGATGGTCTATTACAAGTCTTGGAACGGATTAATGACAATGCATACAAGCTGGATTTACAAGGTAAGTATAATGTGGCAAAATAAGTTCAGGCCGATGCCCAAGAATACACAAGTATAGAGGAGAAGGCTGTCTGCCCATGTCAACCATGTCACTGGAGGAAAAGTGTACACCCCCTAAATAGACCTCTGACTCAGATAGTTCAGGAAATCCGGAATAAAGCGTAGCCTAACCCGATGAGGTTTTCGATTGAAAAGAAAGACAATCAGGCTTATTGTATGCACCATAATGCAAAGGGACACACCATAAAACGATGAAGAGACCTGCAGAAGCTGGTGGAAGACTTGGTAAGGAACGACTATCTAAACGAGTGCCGATGAGTGGTAAATAGATCACTATTTCCCACTCATTTTACTTAATATTTTGTATAGTTTCTTGATTTTTGTGAATATTTTGATGTGTTTTGTGTTATTTTGTAGATAAATAAAGTTTCAGGACTCTCTGGAGGTGATTCGGGGCCAAAACAATGAAAAATGGACAAAAAGGGCAAAACTGTCACTTGGGTGTCGTGACTCGCAGACTGCGTCGCGACCGCTAACGAGCACCGGAGTCTACTAAGGTGCACCGGGACACGTGGACCAATCAGAGAAGTTATGCTAAAATGTTCTGTCTATTAACGTGCGTCGAATCTTCTAACGTGCACCTGCCACGTGTCAACATCACATCAAATCATGCTAACGTGCGCCGTTTGCTAAAATGTGCCGCTATCGTGCACCAGGACACATGTACCATCACATGCTACCGACAATCGACATCGCCACATCATCGCCATGTCAGCACAATCATTCAGCTGCCGACGCCGCCAGGACAAATGTCAACAGATCCGATTTTTACGCCGTAAATCACAGAGCGTCGCGATGCGCAAGGCCTGTTGGTGACTATAAATTCAGGCCTAAATTTCAGAATTGATTCATACTTTCTTCTATGTAATTCCTTAAGAATACTAAGAGAATTATATCTTGTTTGTTAATTAACAGCTTTCAGTAATTAATTTTCGCATTTGCACTTTCTTTTCTTTACTTTTCAGTCTTTACTTTCTATAATTTACTTTTACGTAATAGTACTTTTCCTTCTTTACTTTTCAGTAATGAGGAGGTAACTCCCCCATGCTGGGGTAAAAGGTAAAGCTTTTATTACTATTATTTAGATTAATCTCCCTTAATTATAATATATAAACTATTTAAAACCTGATTAATGAGGATACCGCTTTATTGGTCGGTTGGTAATTATTGAAATTGGTTTTAAACTTGACTAAACTGGATACCGCCTGGTTGGTCGGTTGGTAATTAATTATTAATTTGATTTAATCAGGATACCGCCTATATAGCTGGTTGGTAATTATCACGCAAAGTTTATATATATTATAATAATGGAGATATCTAAAATAGTAGTGATAAAAGTGGATCATTTAACCTCAGCATTTTCTTTTATTGTATTTTTACATTTTTAATTTCCAGCATTTACTTTTCCGCATTTACTTTCCATCATTTACTTTTCAGCATTTACTTTGTGTCTTTTATTTTATTTAAGCTTTTACTAGCCGTAAATATGTGTCTTAGCTAAACCCGTTATCTGGGGTTGTGATGAATTCCAATATCACCGGTTTATAAGGGGTTATTTTATAGTTTGGGTAATATAAATGTTTATTTATTAAGTCTTAAGCTTAATACTTCTTGTTAACTGGCCACTAATAAGATTGATCTGGTAAACTTAAAATAAACTTGACGAAGGAATTTTAGGTTTCGGCCTTAGACTTAATAGCCCACGATCTTCCTTGAGGATAAATAACCCTTTAATAGATTTCCTTACAGGATAGACATATACCTGTCAGACGGGGGTAGCCATAATTGGAACTTAATCTTAATGAATTCAGGTAACTTGGTTGACATAAATATAGGATTTAATTGGGTTATACTGGGTATTTGCATCCGACCATCGACAGAGGCTTTTGTAGAATTTCGTGTTCCATGTTAGTAAACTAATATATTACACAAATGTAAAATAACCACTTCATCTTTAACAAGATATTGGAATGATTCACAACCCTAGATAGTTTAATAATATTGAATTTTCCTTAATCTACTTTCACATCATTTTATTTACTTGTTTTAATTTTAAAGTCACCACCCAATCAAACAATCAATCAATTAGATACTCGTAAATATTTGGCTTCATAAATTAATAGATTAAGTATTAAGTCCTCGTGGGATCGATACTTTTTATACTACTTGAACGATACGTGCGCTTACATTATATGCGTGTGATTACGCACGGTCAAGTGAATAGACCAAGCGGCTATGGAGACCGACCAACGTTGATAGCGACAGTCATCAAGTCGGGTACCAATTGCTTGGGGTAGTTGGACGACACTATGGCTCAAGAAGCCCTGGAACCTGAGGTGTTGAAAGGATATTTTCAATAGAGCCTTCTTCAAAATGAGGCTCTAAGAGTTGTAAGATGGGCAGTAGGTCCCTTGAACATGAATAAAACTTTTCATTTTCTCAAATAAGAACTTGTTCACTTTTCTTGTTTATTATTCAGGCGGGAAATGCATGTTTAGTATTCTTGTGAAAAACTCGTGATTGGAATACATGTGATACAAGGTATGTGGAAAAAGCGTGATTCCCTTAGGGAACACCAATCCCCGGTGTCATTATCAAACCCATGAGCCAGAGCATCACTACCCAATGATTTGCATATTTGAGGAACACTATCAAGAAGACTATAGACACTGCATTTTTGCATATAAGTCCCGACGATGAGTCTCACATGGAGGCACTACCATTTAAGTTGTGGAAGTCGCGGGATACGGACGTTGGAAGGGAAAAGTCAGAAATCAATACCATGTTGGATTTAATTCGTTTGTTTAGCTTCTGGTTTGCTCGTTAGGCCTCTGTTTTTTTAATTTATCCTCGGCCTAAACCCCCGCAATTCACACACCAAGCCCACACACCACCAAGCCACCCACCAAGCCCACCAAAATGAACCAAACCCACGCCCAAGACCCCTTAACTCACACCCATCTCCTTTCAAAATAACAAACCCGCACAGTAAACACATGTTGAAAATAAATAAAATCACCTTCCCAAATTAAAAGATTCAAATCAAATCCCATCAATCACTTTCCTAATCCAATTAAATCACATCCTAAACTAAATAAAATAAAATAAAATCAATTCAATTTACCTTCCTAAAATGAAGAGATCCTTTCCTTATGATACACAAATTAATATCCCCATAATTACACAATATTCTTTCCATATTCGCATAAGGTAAACCCCAACACTTTCCTATAAAAAGAAGCCTAAACCAACACATTCAGGGCTAAGCATTCACGCCCAAGCTCTCCTAAGTTCCCCTCATTGCCGCACAAACACCACCGAAAATACTCCTGAAACCAAACCCCAAAATGCCACAGACATCCCTCATCCATTGCACCTTAAACCAGCCCTCACATTCACTGCAAATCACAGCCCAACCAGCACTATCATTCACTGCAAAACAGTCCCCATAAATAGCCCCCAAAACCGCAAATCACAGCCCCTGAACTGCACTCCAAACCGCATCAAACAACCCCCAGAAACAGCCCCTAAAACCGTAAATTATAGCCCTTGAACTGCACTGCATCATCACCGAAAATACCCCTGAAATCTACCCAAAATTAACATAAATCTGTCCAGAAAACTGCACTTAATTATCGTAAAAATAGTGACCAAAAACAGCAGCGAAACAGCAGCAAAATAGTGAGCAAACAACAGCCCAAAACAGCGAGGCAATGAAGAAAAACAACGAACCGGTAAATCAGAAAAGTTGTGGAGCATTAACCCTTTTGACAACCGCGTAGCGCACTTCCAAGAGACGACTTAAGAGGTTATACCTGAGGGCACCATTTTTATTTATTCTCCTTAATTTTTTTATTTATCTTCTTATTTTACTTCGCATGAGTATTGTTGATTGGTGTATGCAATGACCATGGGATGAATGAAATATGTGTTATCTCTCGTGGTATATCGGATGGAAACCCAGACATAAATTCCGTAGTCGAATTTGAATGGATGGTAGTGCGGTTTGTACTTGGGAAATAACTCCACGTACCACTTGAGAGACACACATATTTTGTTTCATCCAATCTAATGTTTATGCATGATTTAGTCGTTTAGTATGTTATTTATTTTTCTAAGCATGATTTAGTCGTTTATTATGTTACTTATTTTTATGCATGATTTAGTTGGTTATTTCCAAGCATGATTAGTTATTTCTTTCGTATTAGGAATTTAATTTATGTTTATGTTTAGGTTGTTATTTATTTTTCGCTTTAATAATTCAATATGTTCATGAGATTATTGTGTGTTTTCCGTTATGACGACTTACTTTTATGCATGCAAACTTAGCCATAAGTTTTATTTCCATGTATGTTAACTTAGACAAAGGATACTCTTAGGAATATATGTTGTGTAGACTTGGTTAGATTATTGCACAAATCTTTTCATTACAAGTGGTTTAAGTAAGGGACCATTCTGAACCCAACGGTTTGAGGTTTTCCCTTGTGAGGGGTGAGTGCGACCTTAAATCATTTTCCCAGTTCACACTGGGTGGCGACTCCTTTATTCTCCGGTTTAGTCCCCCATGGGCTACTCCGTACTCCCGACCGGGCCGCGAGCCTGGAACAGCGTCGCCGATTTTTGTGTCCTACAGTCTGGCGACTCCACTGGGGATAGAGAATCGGCCCCGAAATAATGTCTTGTAGTGATTGTGATTTGTGCTTTAGTTAACCGCGTCTATAGTGGGTTGAGGGGTTTAATCAAAGGCATTATTAAGGCTAGGTGATGGTTTGGTGTCTTCCTTCATTCACTACCATCTATAAGGAAAAGCTGTGAAAGCACCGAGATAACCATTACCCGTAGCTCACTGTGACAAACTAATTTGGAGGACTTGTTGTTTATTCCTATCACCAAGGGGATAAGAGCCTAAGAGGCTCGGGTATTTAAGAGAGTTCGCTCCACCCTCCCTCTAGGGAATCTACAATAGGAAATCCATTTGACAGTTAGTCACGCACCATAACTCATTGGCACGTACCTTAAGGTATAAAAAATGTGCACTCACTTGGTCGCTCGAACCCTTGAGTGTGGAGTCCTAGTTGTGGGCAATCCTTCGTCAGCGAGAGCCTTTGTCCGCACTCCCGTAAACCCACATGTGAACCATAGTCGTAGAACCAATAGAAAATATCTCTTTATGTTTGGGACCATCGTCATTTGGATTCAGTTGGAATTCTTGTCAAGAGATATGAACTTGTTGGGCCATTTAAACTGGGACGAGTTCGTGTCCTTTGAAAAATTAGGCCAAAAGCTACTAAAATGCCGATGGGCCGTTTTGTGTTTGGGCCTCTTATCATTTGAAGTTGTTTAGCCATGTTATCAAAAAAATGTAGATTGGGTCTTTTCAACTAAGACAAGTTTGCACCGCGCAATAGTATGATTGAATGCTTTAAAATGATAGTGGGCCAACTAGTATAAAAATCATGATGGGCTTGTATATTACATGCATTTCACACATACATGCTAACATGCGGTTTTAAAAGACACCATAGTTACCCGTTGGGTTAGGGAAGAGGGAAGACTCGTCAAAATGCCGTTAGCGAATATGAGTGAATCAGAGAATGAAGTATCTCGCATGGATCAGCTGGAGAATGGTCTCACCAAGGTTACTGAACAATTACAGGCTTTGAACACTGTTATGGCTAATATGGCTGTGCCCCGTGCTGGGGGAGGCTCTGAGAATGTAAGGCGTGAAGAACCTCCGAACAGGTTGAGTGATGATATCCCTGTTTTTGATGATGATATGGCTGAGTATTGCGCAGGCAGGGTAGCTGGGTCTCAGGCCGAATTACGGAAACTCCGGGATCAGGTAGAATCGGTTACCCACAAGATGAGGGGTAAACATGAAGATTTGTTAGACTATGAGGCGATGACTTTTGAGGAGCAGCTGCCGGCTCATTTCAAGATGTCTGACATAGCCAAGTTCAACGGGAACAGGGATCCGAGGGTCCATCTCCGACAGTATGTTTCTGTGATGAGTTCAGTGGGTTTTTCGAAGTGTCAGGTTCAAAAGATGTTCGGGATGTCACTTGAGGGGGCACCCGTGGTATGGTATCACGGTCTTGAGACGAAAGTCAAAGATGATTGGAGGGCACTGGCGGAGGCCTTTCTGAATCAATATGTCACGGATTTGGATATTGACTTGTACCTTCGCGACTTGGAGAATACCAGACAGAAGCCGGAGGAGAGCTTCAAGGATTATGTGGACCGCTGGAGAAGCCAGCTTTTGAAAATACAGACTCGGCCTTCGGAGAAAGATCAGATCAAGATGATTATCAAGAGTACTAAGCCCTCTATTTACAGAAAGTTGAGGAGGATGACCTCCATGATTACGGAATTCTGATAGTTGAGGGAGACTGTCATGGACATTAAGGAAAAAAAAGGCTCATAAGGCGATTGAAGAAGTACATGCCGGAGTATGTGGACCACACATGAACGGATTGAATTTGTCTCGCAAGATAGTAAGACAAGGCTTCTACTGGTTGACCATGGAAGCTGACTACGCGAAGCTGGTAAAGTATTGTCACGATTGCCAAGCACACAGAGTTGCATGGGCTGTCAGAGCCATGGCCTTTCTCAGCATGGGGAATTGATATGATCGGAGAAATTCGACCACACATATCGAACGGGCATCACTTCATAGTAGTGGCAGTAGACTAATTTTCGAAATGGGTGGAAGCCGAGTCATTTCGCAACGTCACAGCAAAGCAGATGGCAATGTTCATAGCCCGAAACATCATTTGTCGATATGGAATGACGCATGTGGTAACGGACAATGGAGTTCAGTTTCAAGGAAAAATGAAGGTAATGCTATAAAAGTATGGGATAGGACATCACAAGTCGTCACCTTACAGGCCGCAGGCAAATGGGGCAGTCGAGGTAGCCAACGAGACGATAAAGAGAATAATTAACCAAAATGATAGAAAACTGCAAAGATTGGGCGGACAAACTACTGTACGCCCTGTAGGGGTACAAAACATCTGTGAGAACAGTAACGGGAGCCACGCCTTACTCTTTGGTCTACAGAATGGAAGCATTATTGCCAGTAGAAGTTTAGATACAGTCCATGCGGGTATTAGCAGAAGCAGGGTTACCTGAGTAAGAATGTGCATCGCAAAGATTTAAACAGTTAGCACTGCTGGATGAGAAGAGAATGAAGTCCTTACATCACATGCAGATATACCAGAAGAGGTTGGCTCGAGCATTCAACAAGAATGTGTGTCCTACCAAGATCAGAAGAGGTGATATGGTGTTTAAGTAGTCAAAGTCGTCGATGACAGACCCGAGAGGAAAGTTCAGACCTAACTGGGAAGGACCCTACATAGTCCAGAAAGTAATGGGAAATGGGGCAGTGTAGGCACTGTATTTTGCATATAAGTCCCGATGATGAGTCTCGTACGGAGGCACTACTTTAGGTTGCGAAAGTCACGGGAAACGAATGTCGGAAGGGGAAAATTATAATAAGTATGTCATCAGATTCAATTCACATATTCACTGCTTTCGTTCGTGCTGCGTTCGTGAACACGTTCGAACATCAAGCAGATTGCGAGCGTTCGTACAACGTTCGAATCGGCGTTCGAACGGTGTCGGTACTTCTGGTTTTGTTGCTAGCCTCACGCCCAAACCCAATTAGCCCACCAAAACCCACCCAAAAATAATTAAAACATTTAAAACATGTCACAAATTAAAATAATATCCATCCTAAATTAAATAAATCACATCCTAATCTAAATAATTCACATACCTAAATAAACAAATCAAATATATCACCTTCCCAATCAAACCAAATCTTGTCCCCAATTAAATATATATTTTCCTTGTGTGACACTAATTAAATGGCATCTATTTAATACACAAATCTTATTCCTTTTCAAACCTTAGAAACTCTAGCCTTTGCCTATAAAAGAAGCCTAAACCAACTTTTCACACCCTAGCGCATACATACAAAACACAGAAAATTCTGCAAAGCATTAACACCCAAAACTCTCCTGGCTCATTCATCTAAACACACAAAAGCCTAGCTGACTCTCACGTAAACACATTCTCTCTCCCACCTGCAACCTCTCGGCAGTAACACAAAACACAAACCCTAAAAGCCTTCCATTCTCATCACCGAAATAGTCCCCAAACTACACCATAACATCACCGAAAACACCATTTTACATCACCGAAATAGTCCCCAAACTGCACCATAACACCACCGAAAATCACCCATAAAACTGCACTATAACCATCGAAAAACACACTCAAACAGCAGCCCAAAAAGATGCCAAAACAGTCCCTTAATATAGTGAAAATAGTGACCAGAAGATACAGCAGCAAAACAGAGGAAACGGCGACCTAAAACCGCGAGGCAACGAACGAGAGCAGTGGACCAGTGAACCAGAGGATTTGCGGAGTATCAACCCTTCTGACGGCCGTGTAACGCGCTTTCGAGATACGACCTAAGAGGTTAGACCTGAGGGCACCTTCTTTATTATTATCTCTCATTTTTTTCTTTTATTTTTCATTTATTTTAATACTTTATTACATGTGAGTATTATGGATTGATGCATGATGTGAATTCTGGATGAATGGAATATGTGGTCTCTCTTGTGGTATATCGGATGGAAACCCGGACGTAAATTCCATAGCCGTAGTCGAATCCGAATGGATGATAGTGCGGTCTGTACTCGGGATACAACGCCACGTACTGCTTGAGAGACACACATATTTCGTTTCATCCAACTTTGTATTTAAGCATGATTTAGTCATTTTTGCTTTATTTTATCTTGTTTATTTATTATCCGCCATTTACTTTCTGTATGTTATTTGTTTGTGTATTGATGATGCGGTGCGCATGGGCTAACTAGGGTGGATTAAAGGTCCTCTATTCGAGGGAAAATGCATAAAAGGCTACCTTTACCACGATGTTTTGCCGCGCCGGACAAAGTATGTTTGATTGAATGTGAGATATGTTTAATCGGACATACGGAGTTCCACATCATTGTCTTATTCATTTGTATGCATAGTAATATAATGCGCATGGGCTAACTAGGGTGGATTAAAGGTCATCTATTAGAGGGAAAATGCCTAAAAGGCTATCTTTACCACGATGTTTTGCCGCGCTGGACGAAGTATGTTTGATTGAATGTGAGATATGTTTAATCGGACATACAGAGTTCCACATCATTGTCTTATTCATTTGTATACATAGTAATACAATGCGCATGGGCTAACTAGGGTGGATTAAAGGTCCTCTATTCGAGGGAAAATGCCTAAAAGGCTACATTTACCACGATGTTTTGCCGCGCCGGACGAAGTATGTTTGATTGAATGTGAGATATGTTTAATCGGACATACGGAGTTCCACATCACTGTCTTATTCATTTGTATGCATAGTATATAATGCGCATGGGCTAACTAGGGTGGATTAAAGGTCATCTATTAGAGGGAAAATGCCTAAAAGACTACCTTTACCACGATGTTTTGCCGCGCCGGACGAAGTATGTTTGATTGAATGTGAGATATGTTTAATCAGACAAACAGAGTTCCACATCATTGTCTTATTCATTTGTATGCATAGTAATATAATGCGCATGGGCTAACTAGGGTGGATTAAAGGTCCTCCATTCGAGGGAAAATGCCTAAAAGGCTACCTTTACCACGATGTTTTGCCGCGCCTTTTGTTATGTCATTGACCTTTTGCATATCATTGTTCTATTTACACATGTATTGCATTCTAGTGCGCATGGGCTAACTAGGGTGGATTAAAGGTCCTCTATTCGAGGGAAAATGCCTAAAAGGCTACCTTTACCACAATATTTTACCGTGCCAGATGAGGTATACTCGATTGAATGGGAATAAGCTCAATCGGGCACACGGGGTCCTACATTGTGCATCTGTGTATGTGTTTGCGTCGTCTATCATGCATCAGGTCATGTCCCGTTCGAACGCGTTCTCGAACGCTATACGAACGCGAACCTTTTGTTTCCCGTTCGAACGCGTTTACGAACGCTACTCGAACGCACATGCATTTTGTTTCATCAGGTCTTGTCCCGTTCGAATGTGTTCTCAAACGCTATACGAATGTGAACCTTTTATTTACTGTTCGAACGTGTTTACGAATGCTACTTGAACGCGCATGCATTTTGTTTCATCAGGTCTTGTCCCGTTCGAACGTGTTCTCAAACGCTATACGAACACGAACCTTCTGTTTACCATTCGAACGCGTTTACGAACGCTAATCGAATGTTCATGCATTTTGTTTTATCATGCATCAGGTCTTGTCTCGTTCAAACGCGTTCTCAAACGCTATACGAATGCAAGCCTTCTATTTACCATTCGAACGTATTTTCAAACGCTACACGAACGCACATACACTGAACTGAGTCATTTTCATCACATTTCATGCATGGTTGCTTCTTGGGTGATTTCTCTTGCATTATGTAATTAACCGTGCCATTCCATTATTGACACTTTTGCTGTTATCATCCATTTGTATTCCCGTATTCATCTATTTGATTTGTTCGCAAGATTGTGTTCAAGCATGATTAGGTCGTTAGGATGTTACTTGTTTCTCAAGCATGATTTAGCCATTAATATGTTATTCCTCTATGCATGATCTTGTTATCTCCTTTCGCAATAGGTGTTTCTTTATGTTTATGTTTAGGTTGTTATTTATTTTTTCATGTTTGATGATTCAACATGTTCATGAGATTATTGTGTGATATCGTATGTTTGCCGTTATGATGAGTCATTTTATACATGCGAACTTAGGAGTAGATTATCCTTGGAAATATACGTTGCTTAGGCTTGGTTAGATTATTGCACAAATCATATCATTACAACTGGCATAAGTAAAGGACCATTCTGAACCCAACAATTTGAGGTCTTCCCTTGCGAGGGTTGAGTGCGGCCTTAAATCATTTTCCCGGTTCACACCGGGTGGCGACTCCATGTTATTTCTCCGGTTTAGTTCCCCCGTGGGCTACTCCGTACTCCCGACCGGGCCGCGAGCCCGGAACAGCGTCGTCCAACATCTGTGTCCTACAGTTTGGCGACTCCACTGGGGATAGAGAATTGGCCCCGAAATATTGCCTTGTAATGATTGTGATTTGTGCTTTAATTAACCGTGTTTACCGTGGGTTGAAAGAGGTTTAATCAAAGGCACTTTTAAGGCTAGGTAATGGTTTGGTATCTTCCCTCATTCACTAACTTTCTATAAGGAAAAGCTGTGAAGGCACCTAGGTAATCATGTACTCGTAGCCTACTGTGATGGACTAATTTGGAGGACTCGTTGTTTATTCATGTCACCAAGCGATAAGAGCCTAAGAGGCTTGGGTTTTTAAGAGAGTTCGCTCTGCCCTCCCTCTGGGGAATCTACAATGGGAAATCCGTTTGACAGTCAGTCACAAACCATAACTCGTTGGCACGTACCGTAAGATATAAAAAAGGGTGCGCTCGCTTGGTCGCTCGAACCCTTGAGTGGGGAGATCTAGTTGTGGGCAATCCTTCGCCAGCAAGAGTCTTTGTCCATACTCCCGTAAACCCACACGTAGACCGGAGTTGTATGGCCTATAGCAACTATTTTCTTGTGCTTGTGGACCATCCTCATTTGGATGCAGTTGGACTTCTTGTCAGAAATGCGAACTTGTTGGGCCATTTAAACTGGGACGAGTTCGTATCCTATGAAAATTGGGCCAAAGGCTTCTGAAATGTCGATGAGCCGCTCTGTAGAAATTATTGTTTTATGCTTGAATGCTTGGGACCATCCTCATTTGGATGCAGTTGGACTTCTTGTTAGAAATGTGAACTTGTTGGGCCATTTAAACTGGGATGAGTTCGTATCTTATGACGATTGGGCCAAACGTCTCTGAAATACCGATGGGCCACTCTGTAGTCGTTTAGCCATGTTATCATAAAGTGTAAACCTGTTGGGCCTTTTCAACGGGGACAAGTTTGCACCGCGCAATGGCGTGGTTAAATGCTTTAAAATGACAATGGGCCAACCTATACATTCTATACATCTCATGCATCATATACCCGCATACATGCTAATATATGGTTTTAAAAGACACCATAGATTCTCGTTGGGTAAGGGAAGAGGGAAGACTCACCAAGAGACCTATAGCAAACATGGGTGAATTAGAGAATGAGGTATCCTGTATGGATCATTTTGAGAACAGTCTCACCAAGATTACTGAACAGTTACAAGCCTTGACTGCTGCTATGGATAATATGGATGTGCCTCGTGCTGGGGGAAATTCTGAGAATGTGAGGCGTGAGGAGCCTCCAAATGGGTTAGGGGATGATATCCCCACTTTTGATGATGACATGGCAGAATATGTGACATGAAGAATGATTGGGTCTCAGGCAGAATTTCAGAAGCTTCGGGATCAGGTAGAAACGGTTACCTACAAAATGAGGGGTAAACACGAAGAGTTGTTAGATTATGAAGCAATGACTTTTGAAGAATAGCTGCCAGCTCAGTTTAAGATGCCTGATATGGCCAAGTTCAATGGGAATGGGGACCCGAGGGTCCATCTTCGACAATATGTTTCAGTTATGAGTTCAGTGGGCTTGTCACAGCGCCACGTGCAGAAGATGTTTGGAATGTCACTTGAGGTGGCGCCGATAGTATGGTATCATAGCCTGGAAAGAAAGTTTAATGAAGACTGGAGGGAACTGGCTGAAGCTTTACTGAAGCAATATGTTACAGATTTGGAGATTGATTTGTCACTCCGTGATTTGGAGAACACTAAGCAGAAGTCGGAAGAAAGCTTCAAGGAGTATGTAGACCGCTGGAGAAGCCAGCTTCTGAAAATGCAGACTCGGCCCTCTGAGAAGGACCAGATTAAAATGATCATCAAGGGCACCAAGCCCTCGATTTATGCCAAGTTAAGGAGGATGACTTCCATGATTACTGATTTTCGACAGTTGAGGGAAACTGTCATGGATATAGAAGAAGAAGAGGCAGAGAACAAGCATAAACCAAGGAGGTCGTTCAAGAGACTTACTTGATTCCTTTTGAAGGCTGGAAGAGTGCTTTGAAATCTTTGGTCGCACTAAACGGATGAGTCACAGTTGAAGAGATGAGAGTTATTGCGGTTGATAAAATTTTACCAAACGGACGCAATGTGATCGTTTCATCTTCTTGTAGTCATGTCGGAGCATTTGTGACCGTTAGATCATGAAAGAGCCCCGGATGTGCGCCATGTGTCGGCTTCGAAGGGAATTTGTCAGAGTTGAATGAACGACTGAGATTGGGCGTATATCGGTGTCGGTTGTGAACGGCTGATTTTGTTTACTTTTGGCGGGAAGCCGGCTGATGTTTGACAAGTGTCAAGCTCGGAGTAAACCCTATAGATGATTTGATGGGCATTTTAAATGGATGTGATGATTGCGCGTCTCGAGAGAATCTCCAGAAGGGCGGTGAAAAGATTTTGTTTTGGTGGGAAAAGAAGTCAGACCGAGCATCTTGGTTGTACCGAGGACATGGTGGTGACAGGCCAATAAAAATTCTCCCAACAAAGGTCAGCCGTCACTCCATCAGGAGTACTATTCTTCTTATATAGTTCCCGGCACCAACTTGTATACTCGTTGGAACCGAGAACTAGGGGACAGATGTTGGCGGTATTTTCAAGCCCTATGATATTTAAGCAGTACGGCAGGGGTAAAAAGGTAATTCCCTTCTTGGTCAAGATCATTAATGCCGACCTGACCACTAAAAGCCAACAGTAAGGGGCCGAGTACTTTATGATCGGTAACCGACCACTCCAGACCGGATGGTCGGGCATTATCAGATCGATAGCAGCATTCTCAGTTCAAAAGACCATTGTGACCGACCTCATGAAGACCGAGAATATGGCGAAATATGCTCCAGAAGATAAGACATCCTATTTTTACGGATAAGAAGATAAGTTATCCTACTTTCATTGGGAAGATTGATAAGTCAGTGTCCTAATAGGATAAAAGAAGTGAAGGTAGTTTCAACTAAGAATTCTTATGGGAAAATGAAAACTGTTTCTTTGCTATTATAAATAGGAGGGAAAAGCGTGCTTGTAAGGGGGGTAGAAAAAAGAAAAAGTGGGAATTAGACTTTTAAACCCAAAAACAGATCAGAGAAGCATATTTTAGTAATAAAATATTGTTCATTATGTGCCTGTGGATGTAGGTTGGATCTGATTCGCCGAACCACGTTAAATCTCTTTTGTTGATTGGTGTATGTATCTATCTTTTGCCAAATTTGCTTTTGGTTTCCCATAAACAAAACAAATTCACAGTTGTAGGAGGATTGTCTCTGGGGTCAAGAGGAGGATTGTCTCGGGAGTAAAGAATCCTTATTGCCTCTAAGACTAAAATCAGCTGTCAACACATAATATATTAATTACAAGTGTGTCACTTAAAAATTTAAATAAAAAATTGTTGTAAATTCCTCAAATTCATTAAATAGGATATGCATATGTATATGTATATCATTGGGATGTTCAAGGGGTGTATGGGAGGTTGCAATCCTTGGAGGGTTGCAACCCACCCCAAGGGGTGCCCTATTGGCATCCCTCAATGCCTTATAAAAGGAGGCTTTTATTCCAAATGATATATACAGAAAATATACAATTAATATCCAAGAACTTTAAAAGGCATTGTTGTTTTCTTTGTTTTGAGAGAGAGGTCCACCATTTGGATCTAAGTTCAAACACTTGTTAAGGAGTGCTCATTGAACAAGAAGAATCCAAGTAATCCTGTGAGAACGTTGGCAATACGAATCCGTAAAGCACCTGTGACGGCTCCAATAAGTTCTTAAGGACAGAGATCATCTCGACTTGGACGATTTAATCAGGTTTTTCTGGTTTTATTGTTTTAGGGTTTCATTGCATCTAGATCTCCTTTTGATTGTTTGATCTGGTTGGTTTGCATGTTTATTGTTGTTTAATGACACTATATTGCCCACAATCTTAAGAACTTATTGATCTAGTGTTATTAGATAGTAATTCACATGTTAGGGTTTGAATATTTTCTGAAAAAATTTGGACTGTGCATGAAAAACCCATAGGGCGTTCGAACGCCCGACGCACGCGAAGGCAAAAATTTGAATTTTCGTAAGAACGTTCGAACGCCTCTTCAAACGCAACTCAAACGCAAGCCTTCTGCCTGAGAACGTTCGAACGCGTCCTAAACGCAACTCGAATGCAAACTCTCTGGAATCATTCCGTTCAAACGCGTTCTCGATCGCTACACGACAACGTGAACTCTCTAGAATCATTCCGTTCGAACGTGTTCTCGAACGCTACACGAACGTGAACTCTCTGGAAACACTTTGTTCGAACACGTTATCAAACACAACACGAACGCACACACACTGGACAGTCTCGTTCGAACGTAGATACGAACGTGACACTAACAATTTTTTCCTGGAAGTATCATAAACTGCAAACTTTAATTAATATTAACTTGGTTAGTCATATACTGTAAACACATTAATCTTGGTAGTATAGATTTAATTTATTATTAAGTTGTTCAAATATCACAAGCATACACATAGTGATAAAGTTGAAATTGATTGGTTGTTGCATAATTGGTTGAGAATTCAAAGTGTAATTTTGTACAAGTAATTCCATCCAATCTTGATTGACATATATATCTACACTTATCGTATTAATTGTGCTATTGGAAAAGTGTAAATCTGGGTTTTGAATTGCTAAAAGATCCTATTGGAAAAAGTGTTTGAAGAATATTCATTCATTCAATTTTCCTTAAGTATCTTTAGTTGAAATTCAAGGACTTGTGTTTATTAGAACTTTCGTCCATTAGAACAACAAGTGACTACCTAGTACATCACTTTGAACAAGATCATTCGTTGATCGTTGTGCAATTTGTCTTTCGTAGACTGATTGAGCCCTGTTGATTTTCCAGTTACAAATGGCTAGCGGAAATATCACGGTACCGGTCTCTCACGGAGAAAAGCCGGAGAAATTTGGTGGGGCAAATTTCAAACAGTGGCAGAGCAAAATGCTGTTCTACCTGACAACTCTCCAGTTGGCTAAATTTCAAACAGTGGAGCTGACTCTAGGAACAACTCTCCAGTTGACTGTGGAAAAAGCGGTCATATGTCAAAGGACTGCAGAAACAAGAAGTCTCAGGACAAGGGCAAGAAAAAGAAAAATAAGGCCCATGTTATTGAAGGTGAGCAGCTGACTGATGATATCTCAGAGATGGAACTATCAGCAGTGGTAACCGAAGCCAACATAGTTGGGAATTCGAGAGAATGGTGGGTAACACTGGGGCTACTTGTCATATCTGTGCAGACAGTAAGATGTTTTCCATGTACCAGAAGGTCATGGCGGCGATCATCTGACAATGGGAAACTCGTCTACCTCTCAGGTGGTTGGACAAGGCACATGGTTCTGAAGATGACATCCGGAAAGGAGCTAACATTGAAGAATGTACTGCACGTTCCAGATATTCGGAAGAACTTGGTCTCAGACTCTCTTCTTAGTAAGGCTGGTTTTAAGCTTGTGTTTATTTCTGACAAGTTTGTATTGACTAAGAATGATATGTATGTAGGAAAAGGATACCTAACTGAGGGCCTTTTCAAGCTAAATGTAATGACTGTTAATCGTGCTATTAATAAAGCTAGTTCGTCTGCTTATATTATGGTGTCACAAAATGTATGGCATGGGAGGTTAGGACATGTTAATTATGATACCATGCGTAAACTAATTAACATGGACCTTATACCTAAATTTGCAATTGATAGCCAACATAAGTGTGAAGCATGTATTGAAGCTAAAATGCATCGAGCATCATTTCATTCTATAGAACTCAGTTCTGAACCGCTAGAACTTATACATACCGATGTATATGACATGAATATTGTGCAAACAAGAGGCAGTAAAAAGTACTTTGTCACTTTTATCGATGACAGCACAATATTTTGTTATGTGTACTTGCTTAGAAGCAAAGCTGAAGCAATTGAGAGCTTCGTACACTATAAGAACGAAGTTGAAAACCAACTTGGCAAGAAAATCAAAAGAATCAGGAGTGATAGAGGCGGTGAATACGTTTCACCATTCGGTGAATATTATTCTGTGCACGGAACTATTCACGAAACCACTGCTCCTTATTCTCCCTAACAGAACGGAATTGCAGAGCGTAAAAAACCGAACGTTGAAGGAAATGATGAACGCCATGTTGACGAGTTCGGGTCTACCCCCAGAACTGTGGGGGGGAAGCCTTGCTTTCCGCGAACTACGTTCTAAACAAGCTTCCTCACATAAGACTTGACAAGACACCATATGAATTGTGGAAAGGTTTCGTACCTTCTTACAAATACCTAAAAGTGTGGGGGTGTCTTGCCAAGAAAATGGTTCCTAAACCTAAGAAGGTTAGAATAGGATCCAAAACTGTTGACTGTATATTCATTGGATATGCTCACAACAGTAGTGCATATCGATTCTTGGTACACAAGTCGGAGATTCCTGACATCAATCCAAATATGATAATTGAGTCAAGGAATGCGATATTTTTTGAAGAGACGTTTCCTTATAAGGAAAGACAAATAACGGGGTCTCTCAAAAGAACAATTGACACTGTCAAGGACAGTGACCAGGTTGACCTAGAATCAGATAAACGTGCTAATACTGAGACAATCGAGCCTAGGCATAGCAAAAGAGCTAGAACGTCTAAGTCGTTTGGTCCCGATTTTCTGACATATTTGTTAGAAAATGAGCCTCATAGCTATAAAGAAGCCATGTCTTCTCCGGAGGCACCTCTTTGGAAAGAGGCGATAAACAGTGAGATTGATTCAATCCTACAGAACCATACTTGGGAGTTGGTTGATCTTCCACCAGGTTGTAAGCCACTGGGCTACAAATGGATATTCAAAAGGAAGATGAAAACGGATGGATCAATAGATAAGTACAAGGCAAGACTTGTCATAAAAGGTTATAGACAAAAGGAAGGCCTTGATTACTTTGACACCTATTCACCAGTGACTCGTATCACATCGATAAGAATGCTCATAGCCATAGTAGCTATATTTGGTCTTGAAATACATCAAATGGATGTAAAGACGGCATTCTTGAATGGTGAATTGGATGAAGAGATTTACATGGAACAACCAGAAGGGTTTAGTGTTCCTGGACAAGAACAGAAGGTGTGCAAACTTGTGAAATCCTTGTACGGATTAAAACAAGCACCGAAACAATGGCATGAGAAATTTGACAAAGAAATGTTGTCAAATGGGTTCAAAACCAATGAGTGCGATAAGTGTGTGTACACCAAATCAACTCAAAAAGGATATGTCATTGTGTGTCTCTATGTAGACGATATGCTGATAATTGGCAGTAATCATGAAATGATTCAGTCTACCAAAAACGTGTTATCCAGCAGATTTGATATGAAAGATATGGGGATAGCTGATGTGATCCTAGGAATAAAGATTTCTAGGACATCAGACGTATATATATTATCATAGACTCATTATATTGAGAAGATACTCGATAAATATATCAAAGGGGATCTAAATGTGGCTAGAACCCTTGTAGACCTAACTCTTCATTTATCAAAGAATACTGGTTCAAGCATATCGCAATTAGAGTATTCGAGAATCATCAGAAGTCTGATGTATCTCACGAATTGCACACGACCTGATATCGCTCAAGCTATGAATCAGCTTAGCAGATATACAAGCAATCCAGGACACAATCACTGGAAAGCCATATTAAGAGTTTTGAGGTATCTGAGAGAAACTTCAAAATATAGGCTACATTACGAGAGATATCCTGCTGTACTAGAGGGATACAGCGATGCTAACTGGATATCTGATACGTTGGATTCCAAATCTATGAGTGGATTTGTTTTCACACTTGGTAATGCAGCTGTGTCATGGAAATCCTCGAGGCAAACGTGTATTGCCCGGTCTACTATGGAATCTGAGTTCATAGCATTAGAAAAAACGGCATAAGAAGCATAATGGCTTAGAAACTTCCTGGAGGATATTCCTAGTTGGCCCAAACCGGTGCCAACGATTAGCATACATTGTGATAGCCAATCGGCAATTGGGAGAGCCCAAAATACAATGTATATTGGTAAGTCTCGACACATATGTCGGAGACATAATACCATACGTCAACTGCTCTCAAGTGGCATAATAACGATCGATTATGTTAAGTCGAAGGAAAACTTAGCGGATCCACTAACTAAAGGTTTACCTCGAGAGCAAGTTGAGAAATCATCGAGTGGAATGGGCTTGAAGCCTATAATCTAAGAATTGTCACTGTGGAAACCCAACCTAGTTGACTGGAGATCCCAAGATCTAGGTTCAAAAGGGACAACATAAACTTTGTACAATTCAAAACAAGCACTGAAGAGTTTTGTACTCTTTCCCATTCTGATAATGACGCTGAGTGTTGTCTGTCATTGGTTAGGATAAGCTAAGGCTTTTAATGATCACTATATTAGGAGATGAGTCCTAATGGGGGTAAAGACAGATTACCTCTTCATAGTAGATCACCTATTTCAAGTAAGAAGTGAGGCCGCTTCCATGGGAACCTTTAAAGGCGGGTTACCCTAAAGTGCTTGATGAATCCAGGACCATTGTTCAGGGCCGAAATGAACACAACCGTAGAACGGAAAATGGTCGAATTAAAGCTGTGTGTTGGCAATTATCTTGGTTTACACCAACGGCAGAACAGTTCAAGACTATGGGTCACTGGTTTGCCAAGTAAATCCGATTGTCATTCTCTAGAAAAGGTTCAAGGCGAAAACTACCTATTTCGATGCAACTTTAGCCCACGGTATCTCTCTCACGTGCCTGGATGAATATTTGAAGAATTGGGGGGATTGTTGTAAATTCCTCAAATTCATTAAATAGGATATGTATATGTATATGTATATCATTGGGATGTTCAAGGGGTGTATGGGAGGTTGCAGTCCTTGGAGGGTTGCAACCCACCCCAAGGGGTGCCCTATTGGCACCCCTCAATGCCTTATAAAAGGAGGCTTTTATTCCAAATGATATATACAGAAAATATACAATTAATATCCAAGAACTTTAAAAGGCATTGTTGTTTTCTTTGTTTTGAGAGAGAGATCCACCATTTGGATCCAAGTTCAAACACTTGTTAATGAGTGCTCCTTGAACAAGAAGAAAATCCAAGTAATCCTGGGAGAACGTTGGCAATACAAATTCGTAAAGCACCTGTGACGGCGCCAATAAGTTCTTAAGGACGGAGATCATCTCGACTTGGACGATTTAATTAGGTTTTTCTGGTTTTATTGTTTTAGGGTTTCATTGCATCTAGATCTCCTTTTGATTGTTTGATCTGGTTGGTTTGCATGTTTATTGCTGTTTAATGACACCATATTGCCCACAAAAATAAACAAACCCTGGCGTGAATTGTTATTTTTTAAAATTTTTATAATTTTTAATTTAAAAACTAAATATCTATCAAAATATAAAGATTTTCATCAACAAATTTACATATTATTTATTTACAATTATAAGCTTTAAAACAAGTATCATTGGCGATATATTTTGATTAAAAAAAAAGGTCGAAAATGATCATTACATCTATAAGAGATTAATGTTAAATCAGCCATTTTCAAATATCATATTTCTTTCATTCGAAGTCTAAATTATAATAAACATAACAATTAACATTCATGCCTACAACTTTCGTGAAGAAATCTCTCTCAAATTCATACTTCTATAAGGTCGAAATTAGCCCAAATTTACTTCGTTGCATATGATACAAGCCTAAAAATGTGTTTGTGCTCACAAAAATATGATTGTCTTTATAAAATTAAAAATTATGACCGACCTTATTAAAATGTGATTGTCCGTCCTTTAAAAAATGATGATTGTCTCTGTAAAAAATGTGATTATCCTTATAAAAATATGACTAAATTCATTGAAATGTGACTTTCATTTTTCATTTTTTTTCACTTTATAAATTCAGTTGCAATTCAAACTTAACTTTAATCAGTTTTTTTTTTAATAAATAATTTTTGCATGTTAAAGTTTTTACACAAAATAATTTGGTTTGTAATTATGAAGTGTGTATATATATATATATATATATATTATAACCTTAACCTGTTTTTCTTATGTCGGTTATGATATGAGTGTGGTTACTTACTAAGTTTATAGATCTCACATCAATACAGTTTACTAGTTTTGCAGGTTGGCAATCAGGTTGGTCAACTCTCCAAGCCCTTGGAAAGTCATACTCGAGACGACATATCACCCAAGTTGTTAAGCACGTTATTGTGTATATTTGAACAAAGACTTTTTATTTGTATGTGTAATTATGGACACAGAGCCCTTAAGTATTAATGATGAGCATTTGATGTGTTTTGAGTGGCGGACTTGCGATCCTTATATGTATTGATGTTCATTACAGGTCAGATTGTGGTGCTGGACTGTGTTGCAGGTTGTATAAATTTAGGGCGCTTCATATCCATTTTTCTTTAAGTTTGAGGCTTATGAAGATAGGTTATTCCTGTTTTCTGTCAGTAGCATCATGCCTTAGACGAGATAGTACAGAAGATCTTTATCTGATACAATTAGCCACACCTAAATCCAAAATTTGGAGTAAATATATATGTATATGAAACTTAAATTTCAAATATATATAATGTTAGAAAATCATGAGCACCGATGTCCAAACACAGCAGCCTTAAACAGCTCAATTGATTTTACAACTCTTGTTTTTAAGTGGGGCGGTGGTGGACTTATATATCGAAAATTTGATCTGCCTTGTGAGCTTATTGTACCCTACTCTTAAACTCCGTGTTGTGCTTTCAATTCATACATTATTATCATTAGCCATTTTCTTGAATCTTAATCTTTTTTTTTTCATTGGTAGATTTGGCCGACAGATGATGGGTAGCAAGCATTGTTGTTGTTATTGGTGGAAAAATGGACCCACTTATCCTCACTTGAATTTGAATAATTCATTGCCTTTGTCACTGTTGCTGTGTCGACTCATTATTTACTTCTTCTAGTATCATGTATATATTTTAGGCATTATTATCATGTTTATAAACATATAATTGTGATTCATGTGATGCTTTATCTATCGGATATCGTTTGTGCTCTGATTCACTAAAAATTTATGCTAGAAAAATATTTTATCTTTTTTTTTTTTCGGATTTGATTGCGATGTCGTAAAAGGATATTGGTGCAAACATGTTGTCATAATTTTAAATTCTAAACCAATTTTTCTATGCGGACATCTATACGTTATAAATTTAAAATATACATATTATTGTTGTTGGTGTTTGCAGTAACAATCTAAATAATGTATTTTATATTATATTTTATTATTTATTAATAAAATAACTACATTTTCATTTCAACACTATTAATGGTAATTTATGTCATAATGCATATTAAATTGATATATAAATATGTTGAGAATGACATCGATCTTTGAATAATCATGTAATAATATTGGACACTGTGTGGTCTAACATTGGGATAATATTACTATTATAAACTATTCTTAAAGTAAAAATTCATAGTCGTTGGTTTTGGAATACGGTCGAATTCCTATAACCTAAAATACTAGCACATGTCGTATATTGGAATTGGAGTTCCAACACTACAAGAAAACTGTGAAATAGAGACGGATTTTTCCGTCTCTATTCCGTCGTTAATCGTCCAGTAGCGACAGAATAGAGACGGAAAAATTATGTCTCTATTCTGTAAGTCGCAAAAATAATAGCGACGGAAGATGTTCCGTCGCTAAATAGAGACGGAATATTCCGTCGCTAAATAGAGACGGAATATTCCGTCGATAAATAGAGACGGAATATATTCCGTCGCTATTTAGCGACATAATATTCCGTCTCTATTTAGCGACGGAAGATGTTCTGTCGCTATTTCCCTTTCTTTGCCTTTTTTTAAAAATAAACTGGCCTTTTTTTATATTTGAAAGAAATTAAATTTATTTTAAACAATATTATTAATATTAGTAAAATTATAAAATAAATATATTAATTACATAAATTATAAAATAAACACAACAAATAATAAAATAAAATTTTATTACATAAACGTCATAATGTGTAAAAAAGTCATAAAAAATACATGGTGCAGATTATGTAAAGAGATTATGTAAAGAGATTACCTTGAATTGAACTGACCACAGCGTGTCCCTTTTCTGTATTGTCGATTGATGAAGCAGAAGAATTAGGGATTTCAGCGGAGACCGAGACCGAGGAAGACGAATTGAAGGGAAAATGTTTAGAGCATTAGGGATTTCAGCGGAGAGACGGGAAAAGAAAAGAAAAATGATTTTATTTAAGTATAATTAGCGATAGAATTAGAAATCTGTCGCTACTTAGATACGGATTAGTAATTTTGTCGCTATAGATAGCGATGGATTGAAAATCCGTCTCTATAGTTAGCAACGGAATTCAATGTCGTCGCTATCTATAGCGACAGAATTACTAATCTGTCTCTCAAGTAGCGACGGATTTAAAATTTCGTCTCTATTTAGAGACGGATTAAAAATTATGTCGCTACTTTAGAGACTAATTTATAATTTTGTCTCTACTTTAGAGACGGATTAGTAATTCCGTCTCTAAATAGCGACGGAATTTTATTCCGTCGCAAATCCATAGCAGTTCCGTCGCATTTCTCCCGTGATTTTTTTGCCGCCATTATTTGTTACGGAATTTTATCCCGTCGTTAAATTACGTAGCTAAAGTCCTAATCCATTTCAATTCCGTCGCTATTCCGTTTCTAATATTTGAAACGGATTATTCCGTCGCTAATTTCCGTCGCTATTTTACAGTTTTCTTGTAGTGCAATGGTTTAACCTAATGTATCATGAACAAAGGAAGCTCAAATAAACATGTGGATATTCGTTGGAGCGAATACTGAATGTCTCACAAGTGATTCCTAATAGTTGGAAGTAAACATCATCGTCAATAGGAATCTCCTCGAGTCGAGTAGCATATGTGATCCTTTGGTTATAGGATATCATTGATTTTGTGTGTGATTCTCCACGCTTTGATGACATATATATCAGAGACATTTTATGGTCTGACCGCTAGATGTTCGTTGGATGTGGACCGATGCACTCATTAATCAAGTGCGTATTAAGATATGATCTATCGGTCCGTATGTGTACCATAAAGGGTTTATGTATCCATGTTAGTAAGTCATGATTCTTAATACTTTGGCCAAAGTCGATCACCTAGGGTGGAATGCTTGTATCAGAAATAGTGTTCTGATTAGTTGTAAAGAATCGTGGACATGTCGATAATATGAGATGTGCGTCTCAGAAACTTGACGGTGTAATCTATATTTCCTAAGCACAACTTGGATAGCCTACGACAGAGAGATTGTTAAACATATGTGATGACCTCGACTTGTATAGTTCAGAAATATCGTTCGTATTCTTCACAAATTCGGAGGTGGCCAAATTACGTACATATAAGGTAGGCTAATATGACGAATGTGTCTGGACTTAGAGAGTTCCACAATATGAAGTGTACTCGTTGTGCACTTGGGTAGCCGATAATATTTGATAATAAATAATATTTGATATTATAATTATCAATTAAAATAATTAAGTGTTATTGGATAACATTAATTATTTACTTTGACCCAATTGGATTAATTGGATTATTCCAAAATCACACAAAGGTTTTGTTGTAATTTCATAAATATCTCTACTATTGGAGGATATTTTGGTAATTATAAATATGTTATAATATGTGTAATTGGCTTGATTTAATTGGATTAAATCAAAGTGGTAGACAATGAACTAATTAATTTGATAAATTTTGCCTTGATTTAATTGGATTAAATCAAAATGGTAGACAAATATTATTAGTCACACATAATTATACATATTTGGACAAATTGGATTAAGCCCGCCTAAAAGTTGATTGAGATTTTTATTAATTAAAAATTATATAAGCTTTACTATAAAAGGCAAGTTTAAGTAAGTTTTTAATCAAGCTTGAGAAAACTAAGCAAACAAGAATTATAGATATTAGCCTAAGTAAAAGAGGTGTTTAGAGAAGCTTTGGAAGTTCTCTACATTTTTCAACAATGAGAATAAGATTGGATCTTAGAATCAAGCTTGCTAGGTAAGTTTGATCTTCTCTAAAGCTATGTTTTCATTAGTGAGTTATCATTAGTGAAACATATAGTAATGTATTATGTATTGGATACATAATAACATAGCTTAAAGTTGAAATTAGGCTAATGAATTGTGTGTGGATGCTTTAGAAGCATATACATAATATTTTTGTTATTGGGTTAAAATATTTATGTGGACATGCACATTAAATTAGAGTTTAGAACTCTAAATGATAGCTTGGAGTTATGTCTACCATTCTTTAATCACTTGACCACATTTGAGTAACCTAGAATTGTTCATGAGTCACTTCATTGTGGGATTCTAATTTGATTTGTGTTTTTGATTCAAAATTTACGCATGTGCATATTTAGAATAAATTTATATTTTTGTAAAAATATTTGATATTTTGAAAAACATGATTTTTTCCTATAACATGTGTCAATGTTGGTTTTGATATTAAAAATTAAATTTTGGGTGTTTGAACGTGTTTAAGGAATCTTGAAAACAAATCGGATAAAATATCCAATTTGTATCAACTCTCTGGAAACAGAGAGCTGATAGTTAAAAGCAATTACTTTTGTAAACCAAAAAAAAAAATAGTGCAATGTCCATGCGTGAACAGTGCGAGCGCGTACTGTTCGCGTGAACTGTGCGCGTGTGCAATACGCCCGTGCGCACTAAAACTTATTTCTCTTTCGTTTTTGAGTTTCGGACTCCGATTCAGCCCCTGTTTTGTTCTATACACTCGTAATGGAATATAGTATTATATTAAAATATTTAAAAATATATTCATATTTGATACCTATGGGTTAGACCCACTTCCACTGCATAGGGCACCAATCCGACCCCTAGGGGTCCTACATCTGCCCCAACAAAATGGTATCAGAGCAGGTCCTAACCACACAACAAATGTATTTGAATCTATGACTTTGTAATTTTAATTTAATTATGCATAAGTTATATAGGATATGAATTGTATATTTTAAATTAAAATTTTTATTTTGACCCAAGCATGTTAATGAGATGATTGTCATAAATCTCTCATGATTATGTGATTACTTTTAAGTAATAGTATTAATAATATTGGAGCATTATTGGATGGTCCATCTTGTCAATATAAAGATGAATGATTTCTTATTACTTATGCCCAATACCGTCATTATTGTGAAAGTATAAGTGGCCGGAACTTAGGTCGCTCCAGTAAAATATTAGATATAACGTGATAAGTTGACGTAGTCACCCAATACCGTCATTATTGTGAGGGTGTGCTTACGAAGCTCATTAGTGAACATTGACAAGTATACACCTAGAACACATATTAATCTGATACCGTCATTATTGTTAGGATAAGAAACTGTTCAGGACCAAACTAAGGAATCAAATGGATGTGATTGACCTTTGAGGTCTACTTAATGAGTTTATGAATGCCAAGACTGTCATTATTGTAAGGCTAGAGTAAATGTCATGAGATCCACTTCCCGCTATGAAATTTGATTGCCAAATTTCTATTTTTCCGTTAAAAGAGATTACAGAATTACGTAAAGTAATGAGAGAGCACTAATAGATTTAAAAATCATAATCGTATTAGTGTTTTTATATTGAAATAAAAATATTCTAATAGTGTTTAATTGTTGTCTTGTAGAAGGGTGTCGTAAATCCATTAGTGCGACTTTTGGATTCCAATAAACTAAAAGGAGCCTCGAACTACTTAGAGTAGGAGATGAACAATCACCTTGTCATGGAGTCAGAATGATTGAGGTATGATATGCTCAATCCAATGTCTGTCAAAATTATTTCTGATTTGCTTAGACAACACTCAAGGAGTTGTTCAAAACAAATCAAGAAATTGAGATATATCAGAGGTTTTTTATTTTGTTCCATGCTACTCTCAAGGATGAACGAGTGGTTATAATTCATGTTTTGAACATGACTGACCAGGTCACATATTTAGAATGACATGACATTATGATAGATGGAAGGCTAGGCCGAAATCTGATTTTGTCTTCTTTACCCGGTACATATGTTGGCTTTGTGATGCAGTCGATGCAAGCCACATATGAAGAGCTTCACAACATGTTACGCTTGACGGAACATTATTTGAAGAAAAAGAATCCCACTTCGTACCTCCATGGTAGAGCAAGCTCTTCAAAGACTTCTAGGATGTCTAAGAAGAATAAAATGATAAATAAGAAAAAAGACTCTAAGAAACAAATTGCAAAACCATGTGTAGCTCGTGATGCATGAATACATTGCCAGAAGTCTGGACATTGGAAAGATGATTGTCTAGAGTTGAACGGAAAAGCAGGAACCCCAGGGTCGCTTTGTATATTTCCTCTTATTGTCGTCTCATTAGCCTTAGATGAAAATAGTGGTTCGGTGTTAGACAACGGTAGTCCTACTCATATTTGCAACTCCATGCAAGCCATGAGAGTTAAAAGAATGCTAAACAAAAGGGAGATCCAGCTTAGAGTTGGCAATGGCGAGACATTGGATGTCAAGACCATAAGAACATTTATTCTATATCACCCTAATGGTTGCTTTTACATGACTGTTATTATATACCCTCTCTAATCAGACAGATAATATCATTACCGATATTGGATAAAGAGGGATATAAAATAAACAATAAAGATAATGCTTTATGTTTATATAATAAAAAAAAACTATTTGATATGTGAATGTTCTTTGTCTAACGATCATTATGTTTTGGAAACATATCAATATGTCTTTAATGTAGAGGAAAATACAAGTAAAAGATCTGGATTAAATAATACTGAATTATGACATATGAGATTGGGCCACATAGGTGTTAGACGCCTATCAAAATTGGTTAAAGAGTGAATTTCACTGATGATAAGTCAAGATATGGTTATGTCTATTTGATAAGACATAAATCGGAAACATTTGAAAAGTTCAAAATATTCCAAAATGAAGTAGAAAAACAAACCGCTAAATTCATCAAGTGCCTTCAATCAGATTGAGGTGGTGAATTTATAAGCGATGAATTTAGATGATATTCAAAAGAGAATGGGATTCTCGCTCAATATACCCCACCAAGAACTCGTCAACACAATGGTGTGTCTGAGTGGAGAAATCGTACTTTATTGGATATGGTAAGATCAATGATGAGCTATACAGATCTTCCATATTACCTTTGGGGTTATGTTTTACTTAATGATGCACACATACTTAATAGAGTTCCATCGAAAGCTGTTTCTACTACCTCATATCAGAAATGGTACGGTAGAAATCTAAGTCTTAGATATTTAAAGAATTAGGGTTGTCTCGCATACGTTAGAGTCATGCAACGGGATAAACTAACACCTAGGGGTATAAATATATGTTCGTTGGATATCCTTAAAATTTTTTAGGATATCAATTCTACGATTCTAAGTAATGAAATATATTTTTTGCTCGTTTTTTCACTTTTCTTGATAATGAATTTTTGAGAGAAAGTGGGAATTATAGAAAGATTGAACTCGATGAGTTTGATCCCAATATTAAGGAATCTGAGATGGAACCAGAGATCCAACTAGGTGAAGGATCTACAACACAGGTTCTACGTAGGTTGAAAAGAATATCAATGCCTCCTGAAAGATTATTTTTTAACATCTGATGTAAGCCTTAATGTTCTCCTCTTAGAGGAAACAGATCCAACAACGTATAAGTAGGCGATATTGGATATCGATTCAGGAAAATGACAGGAAGCTATGAAATCCGAAATGAATTCTATACATGACAATCAATTCTGGACTTGGTTGAACTTCCTAAAGGAGTTAAACCTATTGGTTGTAAATGGGTTTATAAAGGAAGCGAGGGCCCGATGGAAAGGTGGAAATCTTTAAGGCCAAACTAGTAGCGAAAAGTTACACTCAACATCCTGAGATTGACTATGAGGAGACATTTTCACCAGTAGCCATGCTAAAATCTATTAAGATTCTTTTAGCCATTGATGTATATCACGATTATGATATATGGCATATGGATGTGAAATCCACTTTCCTAAAGGGATTCCTCGAGGAAGATATCTATATGGAATAACCAGAGGGTTTCGTATCCAGTGAGACTTCAAACTTGGTTTGTAAGCTCAATAAGTCTATTTATGGACTTAAATAGGCATCCCGGAGCTGGAATCGTCATTTTGATAAGATAATTAGATTATCTGGATTCATCATGAACAAGGAAAAATCATGTGTTTATAAGAAAGTTAGTGGAAGCATGATAGTAAGCATGCTAGTATTCCTTATTTTGTATGTTGACGATATCCTTATCATCTGGAATGATATAGGATTGATGCAAAATGTGAAAGCCTACCTTTGCAAGAACTTCTCCATGAAAGATATCAGTGAATCTTCCTATATACTGGGTATAAGGCTCTACCGGGATAGAGTAAGAAATCTTATAAAGTTGTCGCAATCAACATATATAGATAAAATATTAGAAATATACAGTTTTACCAACTGCAAGGCAATAAATGTGTTGGGGTTTTAGGCGGTATATATGGGTAACACAGCGGAATGCGGGAAAATCAAATTTTCCGATTTCTTTAATTTTTTCTTGGGTAATTAAAATAAACTTATTTATTCTAATTACTCAATACTCAAAAACAGAATTTTTTACCCAAAAAATCAGAATTTTTCAATATTGTCGTAAGACCCCTAAACTTTGTATTTTGATCATTTTAGTCGTAATTTGTCAAATACATAATTAGGTGATTTCAAACCACTACCAAAATGATTTATACATGTCATACACGTCAAAATACATTAAGCAACCGAAATATCATATTTTCCTCAAATTGTCAAGAAGCACACATAGTTTCAATTTTGATCATTTTGGTCCAATCTTGTCAAAACAAGCTAAGATGATTTCCAATCAATCCCAAAATGATTTGTATATCTTATATACATCAAAATACTATATATATATATATATATATATATATATGCAAAGCCTCAATTTTTGTTTAGGTTAGAAACCCTAATTTTTTTCAATTAATCAAATTAACCAAAATTAACACAATCCAACTCTTTAATTTAATCTCTACAACACCAAACAAGTGTCACCACTTTGAAACAACTCAAGAACAATTCTAGGTCATCATTGAGTGGCCTAACAACTCTAAAATGGCAACCAAGTCATCTAATGACCAAAAAAGAGCTTAATAACACCTTACAAGCTTTCTTTATTAACATACATGCAAACATATTCCATCTAAGTTTCCAAAACCAATATTACAAAACTATAAGAGTAGAGAAACAACCAAACATCACATGTTGTAACTTGGAACCCTAGAAATATTTTTTCTAGTTGAAAATGAATTGAAAAACTTACAAAGCTTTAAGTTTTTCTTCAAATCTTCTCTTTTTCCTTCATTTTTTCTCTCTACTTTCTTTTTGTAATATTTTTGGATGCTTTACATATCAAGTAAAACAAAAATGAAAAGCTTATATATGTAGGGTTGACCGAAAGTAAGGGCAAAATAGGAAATTAGAATTTTCAATTTTTAATCAATATTAAAAGGTAGCAAAATCCAAACTGTCAACCATTTTCCATAAAGTAATTACAAATGTAACCAATTAAACTTGACCATATATAACCATAATCATGATATAGATAAATGTAATAAATTATTCTAATTATTTAACAATTAAATAATTAGATAATTGTCTAAAACAAATATCTAAATATATGCATTATATTTACTTTAAATAATAATACATATATTTATGACATGTGTCAAATACCTTATTTGATAATTAATTAATGTATATTTAATAAAATCATGTATTAAATCTAAATACACATTAACAAGGATATGATAGAAAAAACCCTTAAGCATTTATCTTTTCGTTTAACCGTTAAACGATTTATAAATAATCAATATTATTTATAAAAGTTGCCCTAATGCTCTACGAGTATATTTCATTATGTGAGACTCTCTAAGTTCAGGTATATCCGTCACGAAATCCAATTTCATGTCCATATTCTACCCACTCGTAAATTATGACGACCACAGATTAACTCGCTGAATCATACAGGTCGAGGTCATCGCATACGTATAATCCCTCCGTCAAAGGTATCCGGATTATTCCATAGATATAGATATTAATGTCAAATCTCTATAGGTATAATCCCATCGACATTTTTATTAGCGATCTCTTAATAACACTTAGAACTCACTTCTACAATGTACCACGGGCCCATTGATTAAACAGATTGTTAATCTCAAAATGAATACCTATGCTCTGTACACAGGACTGTCAGATCATTTCTTGATACACACATGATATCCTGAGAATCAGTCCACACTCAACGAACAGGCGGAGGTCTGACCTAAATAGGTCGGTGATGTGACTGTCATCAAAGTGTGGAGAATATCTCATATATCCACAGTGGTATCTCAAGTCAAAGAATAATTATGCTACTCAACCCGAGAAGATTCTTATTGACGTTGGTGTACTATCTATTATGAATCTTCGGTGAGTCGTTTAGTGTTTATCCAATATAAACACTTACGTGTCTATATGAGTCTCCTGAGACTCATGGTTCATTAAGAAACCATTGGAATATAATATTCCATTCTACGACATGTACCAGTCTCTGCGGGTTTACTTACTGACCAAGAAATTATAAACCTTGACCAGTAACAGTTTAAGAATGATACTATTATGATACAACTCAATGTCAGTTGTGATATTTTTACAACTATTTCATAACTACTCATTCTAAGGTCATTTACGTCTTTACCATATAATAAAAGAAGAAGTTATATTATAGAAACTGTTTATTTTATTCATAATAAAATATTTACAGAAGTATTTATAAGTAAATACAATAGAAATTGGCACTTAGAGCACCAACCCTAACAAAATCTCTCACTTTCTCTAGTGCCAATATCGATTGTACCCCATACCCATCGATTCAACATGTTTATCAAATAACTTGGGAGGAATGGCCTTGGTAAGTGGGTCTACTACATTATCTTCACTCGGCACTTTGCACACAATAATGTCCCATCGCGACATAATCTCTCGAATGATGTGATATTTTCGTTCCACATGCTTCGATTTCAGATGCGCCCTCGGTTCCTTTGTTTGTGCTATGGCTCCATTATTATCACAGTTTAATGGAATTCGATTCTTGATACTTGGGATAACTCCCAATTATGTGATAAATTTTCTAACCCAAACAGCATCTTTTGCAGCTTCAGAAACCGTAATATATTCCGCCTCTGTGATGGAATCAGTTGTAGACCATTGTTTGGAATTTTTCCAACTAATTGTACCTACATTAAGGGTAAACATGAATCTCGATGTAGACTTTCTATCATCATGGTCAGATTTAAAATCTAAATCCGTATACCCATTAACTTGCAGTTCATTTCCTCCATATATCAGGAACTTATCCTTAGTTCCCTTAAGATACTTTGGGATATGTTTAACGGTCATCCAATGGTCATTACCTGGATTGGACTGATATCTACTGGTTATATTAACCACGTAGCTGATATCAGGCCTAGTACATAACATGGCATACATAATGATACCCAAACATGAAGCATAAGGTTGATTAGACATTCTAATCTTCTCATCTTCTGTTTGCGAACACATATTCTTCGAAAGATGAATGTCATGTCTGAACGGTATATTTGATGTCTTACAGTTACCAAAATTGTATCTTTCTAAGATCTTATCTATGTACATCGACTTGGATAACCCAATAAGCTTCCTTTCTCTATCTCTATAGAGCTTTATCCCTAAGATATAAGAAGCTTCTCCTAGGTCTTTCATAAAGAAATTCTTACAGATGTAAGCTTTGACGCCTTGCATCATTCTGATATCATTCTCAATGATCAGGATGTCATCAACATAGAGAACTAAAAATACCATTATACTCCCACTGACTTTCTTATACACACAAGATTCTTGCGAATTCTTAAGAAAACCAGACAATCTGATTATCTCATCGAACGTAGATTCCAACTTCGTGAAGTTTGTTTAAGTCCATAAATGGACTTCTTAAGCTTACATACCATGCCCGAGTTCTCGCTGGATACAAAACCCTACGGCTGTTCTATATAGATTTCTTCATCAAGATATCCATTCAGAAAAGCCGTTTTGACATCCATTTGCCAAATCGCGTAATCATGGTAAGCAGCAATAGACAACAAAATCCTAATAGAATTTAGCATCGCAACTGGCGAAAAATTTTCATCGTAGTCGACTCCAAGTCACTGCGTGTAACCTTTAGCTACTAGTCGAGCCTTAAAGCTTTCAACATTTCCATCAGGCCCACGCTTCCTCTTGTAAACCCATTTACAACCAATAGGAATAATTCCTTCATGAGGCATATCCTGAAATATCTTAAGAGTACTAATGATAAGTTTCTCATATATGAAAAAGATGAGCACAAGTTATGGGTTATACAGACTCCGACTTCCAAGGTGATCCGGATGATAAAAAGTCTACATTTGGATACATATTTACCCTCAATGGTGTTCTGATTAGTTGTAAAGGATCAGGGACATGTCGACAATATGGGATGTGCACCTTGGAAACTCAGATAGCCTACGATGGAGGGATTATTAAACATATATGATGACATCGAATTATATAGTTTAGAAAGTTCGTTCGTGTTCTTCATAAATTTAGAGTTGGCCGAATCATGTACATATAAGATAGACTTATATGACGAACGTGTCTGTACTTAGAGAGTCCATAATATGTAGTGTACTCGTTGAGCAATTGGGTAGCCGATAATTTTTGATAATAAATAATATTTAATATTATAATTATCAACTAAAATAATTAAGTGTTATTGGATAACATTAATTATTTACTTTGACCCAATTGGATTAATTGGATTAATCCAAAATCACACAAGGGTTTTATTATAATTTCATAAATATCTCTACCATTTGAGGATATTTTGGTAATTACAAATATGTAATAATAGGTGTATTAGGCTTGATTTAATTGGATTAAATCAAAGTGATAGACATTCAACTAATCCATTAATTAAACTTTGTTTTGATTTAATTGGATTAAATCAAAGTGGTAGACAAAGATGATTAGTCACACCTAATTATACATATTTGGAAGAATTGGATTAAGCCCACATAAAAGTTGATTAGAACATTTATTAATTAAAAATTACATACTATAAAAGGCAAGTTTGAGCAACTTTTTAATCAATGCAAAGTAAGCTAAAACAAGCATTAAGCAAAAGAAAGAAATATTAGCCTAAGTAAAGTTTTTTATGGGAGAAACTTTGGAAGTTATCTACAACAACAAGGAAAAGAAGATTGGATCTTCATATCAAGCTTGCTAGCTTTTGAAGTTCTCTACAACAACAATGAGAAGAAGATTGGATCTTCGAATCAAGCTTGCTAGCTTTGGAAGTTCTCTACAACATTTCAACAAGGAGAAGAAGATTGGATCTTGGAATCAAGCTTGCTAGGTAAGTTTGATTTTCTCTAAAGCTATGTTTTCATTAGTGAGTTGTTATAATTAATAAAACATATAGTGGTGTATTATGTATTGGATACATAATAACATAACTTGATGTTGAAATTAGGCTAATGAATTATGTATGGATGCTTTGGAAGCATAAACACAATATGCTTGTAATTGTGTTAAAATGTTAATGTTGGACATAGATCATAAAATTAGAGGTTTTGAACTCTAGATGATAACTTGGAGAAATGGCTACCATTCTAAAATCACTTGACTACCTTTGAATGACCTATAATTGTTCATGAGTCACTTTATTGTGGTATTTTATTTTGGTTTATGTTTTGATTTAAAGAAATGTATATATGTATTTAGAATACATGTATGTTTGTTGTATAATATGTGTTGATGTTAGTTTTGATGTTAAAATTGGATATTAGGTGTATTGAAGTGTTTGGAGGAAATTAGAAGTGTTTTGAATTGGATTCAAGGTAAATTTTCTCTCTGCCAACATTTTACACAGGCCAGCGTCGCGACACTCACCTCGCAAAGCTGCTGGCATCGCGACACGCCGAGAGCGGTTGCCCATGAGCGCTAAAACTTCATTTTTTCCTTTTTGGAGTTTTCAGACTCCGATTAGGCCCCGTTGTTTTGCTACGGACTCGTAACGGAATATAGTATTCCACAAAATAATTTAAAAATACACTCATTCTTGAAATCCATAGGTTAGACCCATTTCCGTTGCACGAGACATCGATCCGACCCTAGGGGTTTCATAACTACCCCAATAAAAGAAAATAATTGTTATCGATAAAGTTGTTAAGCACAAAATTGGATCCTCTCTCATTGGGTGTTTTCTTGTTGTAGATGATAAATCATGCTTCTAGTCTACAATCGATCGTTGAACGGAAAAAAGACACCAATAATCCTGTAAAAAAAAGACGAAGAATGAACGGGGAGTGTCTGGCCACCGGTGTGGTGGTTGTCATAAACACTCTGACACTCAAGTCAGTGACGATTATGGTGGTCTATGAGAAATAAGATGAGAGTGATACCTCATTTCTCGATTTAAGTGTTGTGAGGGTGGTGGGGGAGCGTGTCTGAGTGGAGTGACGGCAAGAGCTCTAAATCTCTGGTTAACGAGTGAGGGCGAGAAGTGTTCAATGAATCTGTAGCTTTGGAGATCCCATCTATTTATACATTTTGGTATCCTAGTCTTAGAGGGACTCGGAATCCTATAAAAGAAACAAAGTCCAAATCTAAAAATGACAACAGTGATCCTTTTAGGATTCTGAGTGACCTCGAATCTCTCGAAAGATATCCTATAAAAGATGGGATTTGAATCCTAGTAGGAGTAGGATTCATCGTAGGTAGACTAGATCTTGTCGACTGGATAGCTGAATAACATGAGATTAGTTTCCTGAAACCTTAACCAGTCATCTGGAATACCATATGTTCCCAGCAGCATGGTTGAGATATTGGGCACGTGGCGAAGGGGTGCCAGTTGGCTGGATTTAATAGGTCGACTAGAATCTTAGTCGATTAGATCCTTGTTATGGGCCATCAGATGAGTCTAGTCGATTAGACTTCAAAGAAAACCCAAGGCCCACTCGACTGGGTCTTCAAGGAGTTAGGGCCCAGTTGATTGAGCCAATGGCGTCGAGCCATATTTTACCTTCACAGTATGTCCCCCACTCTTCAAGTCAAGATTATTGTCTTGGAGATATTTGGTATGGATAAGTTGAGTCGTTTGATATAGGTGATGACACATCGAGTCGACTTTATGTTGAGTGGACCCGATGGAGGCCTAATGAGTCGTTGTTGTCTTGAGTGTGGCTTATCAAACCAATAGGTGGTTCTTCCGACTCGATTCCAATTGACCGAACTAGACGATAGCCTATGAAATGTCACATCGATTGGACCAGATAAAGGTCCAGAAGTTTTATGGATCCGACGAGAGACCTGGGGAATGTCTCATCGAATGGACCAGATAAAGGTTCAAAATTCGTGTGGACCCGACGAGGGTCCTAGGGAATGTCCCGTCGATTGGACCAGATTAAGGTCTATGAGAGGTCTCTAGATGTCTGGACCAAATGAAGGTCCAGGAGACGTCTTCAGTCGATTGGATTAGATGAAAGTCTAGAAGAGGTCTTTAATCGACTAGATCATATGAAGGTCTAGGAGACGTCTTCGCTCGACTGGACCAAATGAAGATCTAGGAGACGTCTTCAGTCGACTGGACCAGATGAAGGTCTAAGAGGTGTCTTCAGTAGACCAGACCAAATGAAGGTCCATGAGGTGTCTTCAGTCAACCGGACCAGATCGAGGTCCATGAGGTGTCTTTAGTCAACTGAACCAGATGAATGTCTAAGAGATGTCTTTCGTCAACTAGATCGGATGAAGGTCTAGGAGATTTCAGTCGATTATGAAGAGTGAAGGGATTTCAAGTGTTAATGCATCACAACTGTAGGTTTGTTTGATCTAACCAGGTAGTAAGTGAACTGTAGGTATGGCAAGATAAGGGTTTTCATGTAGTTTGAGGTAGCTTGGGGGTGAAGTGTGGCTACTTTGGCTTTATCTAGTGGGGCAGGGTCATTCCTTAGTCACTCTAAAAATTTTCAAGTTTTCAAGGTGTCTAGGAAAGCTCCATTTCAAGGTAATTTATGTATCCCTCATTTATTCATCCTTTAGTTCTAGATGTTCTTCATAAGTTCTTGATAGTTTAGGTGAATTTAGTCAGAGTGAGTAGAGAAAGGTTGCTAGATTGGTGTTTGTAGCTTAGGGTAGTTTGATCCGTTTTAGGGAGTAGACTATTGGTGGATGTTGTTGCAGGGTAATAATTGTCGACTAGAAGCGAGTAAGATTCTGGTAGTGGAGAGTTTGGTCGAGTGGATCCTTAATGGCCTCTTCTTAAGGGTGTGCTAAGGTAGGAGAGGGCTTAAGAAGCAGTTCTGAAGGGGGTGAAGTCTCGGGAATTAGTTCTTAACCATCGGTATCGATTGGAATTCCCTTATTGTAAATTAAGAGGGCTAAGTCATCTGAAGGTGAGGCTGGTACTTCGGCGTTTGAGGAGTCAAGTGGCCAAGAAACCAACATTCTTCATGCAAACCCCCAGTCTTATTTCGACGATAGAGCCCTGAGGGGCATACGCTTTAGCTTCTGTATCCCAAAGTCTATCGAGTTGAGACTGCCAACACCTAGAGAGAGGATCGACTAAATTATTCACGGATAGATAGGCTTCTACGAGCTTGCCTTCAGAGACAGTTTCTAATTCCTTATTCCTCGTCTGGTGTGGGAATTGCTGGATCATTTCGGGATTACTCATTCGTAAATAATGCCCAATATTTAGAGAATCCTGATAGGGGTCGAGTGTTTGGCTCACACACTTGGATTGCCTTTCAGATGTATTCTGTACTCGTATTATCTGAAGGAGCATATTTCATAGAATAGATATTATCACTTTTTTTAGACCGATGAGAGAGCATCAGATTACTGGTCTAACAACGTACGATATAGGAGATTGGCAGGCTTGTTATTTCTTTGCGAAGGCCGAAGCTATATTTAGGTAGGCTGGACCGGGGAGGATTTATTTTAATTGGACCGCTTCGTGTGAGTGAGGTTTCTTTTTTCGATCGTTTGGTTCTTTGTTGTCTCATTTGTAATGTTTCCTCATTTTACAGGCTCATCTCTAAACCGTCGTACCAGATTTCGCAATCGAGGTGAGGGTTAAACGAATACTCGAAGTTCCAGAGCATGAAAGGAGTTGGCGTTACTTGTTGGAGGAGAGCATATTCAGAGCGAGACCCATTCGGTATGTCGTTTCAGAAGTTAAGCAAGGTATCCCTTTATCTCTGTTGCCTGATTTGAAAACTTCATTCATATCACATTGGTCGTTTGGGAACCTCGGATTCCAAACCGCTATCGTCGAGCCTGAGGGAAGTTATTTTGGCAGAAAACATTATGTCGGGTGGATTTAGTCTCCCTACTTTAGATGAACTCTCTTCTCGAAGGAAGTCGAAGAAAGCGATGGGAAAACTGTCAGTGCCTCAACATGAGAGTGGGCTCCCGAAGT